>BPUM01000129.1:0-425000 GCA_020521455.1 Prunus kanzakura | reverse complement strand
CCCACTTACATAATCTTCCATCCAAAACGGTGCTCTTCTGTTCCTCCCTTCTGGTGAGCTTTCTTCAGATGTTGGAGAATTTTCTCCAGATGACTCACTTGAAGGTAAGCTAACTTCTTCTCCTTCTTCTACTGCCACCTCTCCTTCAGATTCTTCTTCACTTTGATCATGTTCACTTCCTTCTTCATTATTATCTCCCCACTCAAGGATATCAAGTCTTGCTTCTTCATTACTTCCCCAATCCCAACACGCATTTTCTTGAAAAAACACATCTCTGCTTACAATTATTTTCTTGGACGCTGGATCATAAAGTCTATATGCTTTAGACTCTTCACTCATCCCTAGCAGCACACATTGAAAACTCTTATCATCCAGCTTCTTTCTCTTACAATCTAACACATGAACATGGCCAATGCATCCAAAAACCCGAAAATAATCAACATTGGGTTTGACACCGCTCCAAGCCTCTTCAGGGGTCATATCCTTCACTGCCAATGTAGGACTTCTATTGAGCACATGCGCTGTCCAATTTACTGCTTCTGGCCAGAAATTCTTTGGAACTTGCTTCTCAGATAACATGCTTCTAACCATGTTCATGATTGTCCTGTTCTTGCGCTCAGCTACTCCATTTTGTTGTGGAGTGTAGGCCGCAGTGAGCTGCCTGCTAATACCATTAGTTTTGCAAAAGACATTGAACTTGTGAGAGGTGAACTCTCCACCCCTATCTGTGCACAGACAACAAATAAAAGCTCCTGTCTTTTTCTCAACAAGGTTTTTATAATTCTTGAAGATAGTAAAAGCTTCAGATTTTTCAGCAAGAAAATATATCCATACCTTGCGACTGTAATCATCAATAAAGCTTATGAAATACCTCTTCTTACTATTGGAAACAGGTTTGATGGGTCCGCAGATGTCAGCATGTACTAACTGCAGTCTTTGTGACGCTCTCCATAAACTCTTCTTTGGTATTGCATCCCTGTGTTGCTTTCCCACCATGCAATCAGTGCATATTTTGGATGGTGCCTTCAACTGTGGTAATCCTCTCACCATTTGCTTAAATTGCAATGTTCTCAGACCCTTAAAACTTAGATGCCCATATCTGCAGTGCCAAAGGTGAGTATTGTCTTCAAGAATTGTTTGAAAGCAAAGGGGAGCTTTCGGCAACATTCTTGCAAGCAATATGAACATCCTGTTTGCAGACATTGTTGTTTGCATAATAAGCCCTTTCTCAGGATGATAGACTCTACATTCTCCATGTTGTATCAAAATAGCTACACCTTTTTCTTGTAATTGCCCAATACTTAATAAATTATTTTTCAACTCAGGTATATAGAAAACATCAATGAGTACCTGAATAACTCCAGCAATTTGTAACCTAATGTGACCCTTTCCCAACACAGCCATCTTGGAATTATTCCCAAGCTTCAGAGATTGCCGGAATTCCTCATCAAGATCCGAGAACCACTCCTTATTCGCACACATAAGATTGCTACACCCTGAGTCAAGGAACCCGACATCTTATCTCCTTGATTGACTAAGCTCCACATATGACATCAGCAACATTTCTTCTTTCTCCTCATGCTCAGCATAATTCGCTTCCTTCTCCCATTTAGGACACTCATATTGAAAGTGCCCTAATTGATGACACTTATAACACTCAACTAGAGCTTTGTTGAATGCTTGTCTACCTCTTCCTTTGCCTCTTCCTCGAAAAGCTCCACGAGCTTGACCGCCTCTTCTTCCACCAACATCGGAGGTCACCTTTAATGCCTGCTCATCTCCTCCATGGCCATTCATCCTCTGCTCATGTACCAGTAAGCTGCTCTACAATTCATCAATGGTTAAGGTGTCTAAGTTATTAGACTCTTCAACCGAACACACAACATAGTCGAACCTTGAGGTCATTGATCTCAAGATTTTTTCAATAATCACCACTTGCTGCATGTTTTCACCATGAATCTTCATCTTGTTTGCTATGATGAGTGTTCGAGAGAAGTACGCATCAACACTCTCACCCTCTTTCATCTGGAGAACCTCAAACTCCTTTTGAAGAGCTCGGAGCTGTGCTCTTTTGACTCTTGTGGAACCCTGATACTTCTGCTTCATAGAATCCCATATCTGCTTGGCACTGTCTCTGTTGAGTATCGTCTCCATAATGGTTCGATCAATGGCTTGGAACAGATAATTCTTGACCTTCAAGTCTTTCAGCTTCTGGTCTCCAACTAATTTTTGTTGTGCCTCAGTAAGCTCCACTCCTTCTACTGCAGCAGGGATTCCAATCTCCACCAAACTCCAATACTCTTTTGAACGAAGGAAATTTTCCATAAGCATGGACCAATGATCATAATGGCCATCAAACTTAGGAATTGCAGGTTGAACGAAATTACTTTCAGCTACCATACCTCAATTCTCTCTTTTCTCACTCTTTCTCTTCTTAAGAAACTGCGGTTACTTTTCTCTCACAATCAGGCCCAGTGATGGAGCTCTGATACTAGATTGTTATAAAATCTAAGCACAAAGCAACTCATAAGAAATATCTGGATAAAATCATATATAATTCAAAGCAAGCTGCTGGCTTATATAAGCCTTACAAAGAGATAAGATTGAAAACAAACAACCCACGTTTTACTGATCCTAATACCGTGGTAATTGATTAAAGAAAAAGTCAGACTCTACCTACATATCCTAAATAATAGGAATTATTAATTGAATAAACTTTTGACACTTTCAACTATAACTCTAACAACCCCAACAGATTCTGATGATGAGGACGAGGAAATTCGAAAGCCTACTCGGTTTACTGATATTGTGGCATATGCACTTCCCGTTATTGAAGATGATATTTTATCCACCTACAAAGAAGCTGTCATGAGTTCAGAGAGCATGGAGTGGACGAAATCTATGGATGAGGAGATGAAATCTCTTCATATCTCTTCATAAAAATGAGACTTGGAAGCTGGTTCAGTTACCAAAGGGGAAGAAAGCAATTGGTTGCAAATGGGTTTATGCCAAGAAGATGGAATCTTTGGGAAAAGACAATGTAAGATTCAAAGCCAGATTGGTAGTTGAAGGCTATGCTCAGAAGGAAGGCATTGACTACAATGAGGTATTTTCTCCTGTAGTAAAACATTCTTATATTCGTATTTTGTTGGCTTTAGTTGTGCAGTTTGACCTTGAGTTGGCTCAACTTGATGTCAAGACTGTGTTCTTACATGGTGATTTGGAGGAATAGATTTATATGTCTCAGCTAGAAGGTTTTAAGGTTTCTAGCAAGGAAAATTAGGTTTGCAAATTGCGAAAATCATTGTATGTCTTGAAGCAGTCTCCAAGACAATGGTACAAGCGATTTGATCGGTTTATGATCGGGCAAAAGTACACAAGAAGTCACTATGACCATTGTGTATACTTTCACAAGCTACAAGATGGAACCTTCATTTATCTGTTTTTATATGTTGATGATATGCTTATTCATAGAACCCGACCCAAATTGCACTTTGGAATTTGAATCGAACCCTGTGCGTATCCGACACCTGGCAGATGCCGGGCACTTTTGACAAAAATGCCCTATTAACTAAAATCCAAATTTTGTTCAAGTTTGACTTCTGCCGAAAATTCGGCAGAGTCTCCCCTGTAAATCGCTCATTTCCCAAAATTTTCCACTTGTCAAACAAGCATATATCTATATATATCCCAATCGTTCAGCATGCACAATATAATTCAAGCAACCAATATCAAATCTTTACAGCCGCAGGCCTCTCAAACTCAAATAAAATGTTATGTCAACCGAAATGGATCCAAACCTTGGAAACAATACAATACGTCAATAGATTTCAAGACAGTTTATTTCAACAGCTTTCCAATCATTTAGTCTCATGGCTGCACCTAGTAACTTTTAGTTGCCTACGTACCCTTAACCAGGGATCTACGTACCGTCAATTCCATTTAGTTTCCGTCAATTCCTTGTGTCACATAATATGACACATCCTCACAGGCCTCGGTAACACAAAGTCAATCCGAGCCGCATTTCTCGCAGGCATGGGGAACACAAAGTCGACTCGAGCCGCATTCCTCACAAGCATGGGGAACACAAAGTCGACTCGAGCCGCATTCCTCGCAAGCCTCAGGGGACCAATAGTCAGCCTGAGCCGCATTCCTTGCACCACACGGTTTGAGCGTCCCTGAAACTCGTGGGGCAATGTCATACATGACAAATCCGTTTTTCAAGGCAACTAGGGGGTACTCCTGAAGTGGATTTGAAAACCATATTCCGAAGCTTATCTTGAGATTCCTCTTATTTCACAAACTATTTAGATATTTAGTTAATTTATTAATTATGGCAAAATCCCATTAACAAACCATTCCGAAACTAAAATAATAATCTTAATAGTAATGAATAACTAAATAAGTAAGTAAATGAATAAATAAATATATAATTAGTTACCCACTGCCCTTAAAGATCTCATCCTTTCCTTTAATGCGTAGTTTTCAGATCTCAAACATAACATTTAGAAGCACCATCAAACACTATATTATAACCTCAATATCGAACTAATAATATATATATATAGTAGTGTGCATGGTAGGTTAATCATTGAAAATAATAATCTTTAAAGAAAATCCCATATCGATCCATTTCCCAATCTAAATTCATCAAGCAAGAAATTTCATATCCAAAAGAGCCGCGTACCCTTAAAAACAGATGTCCAAGAATTCTCATAAAATACTATGAATCAACCTCCTAATCCCAACACCATCAAAATAACTCAAATACCAGCTAAGACTCATTTACATGGTCATTCTATTACTTCTTGACGAGTGACACTACCTAGGTAGACTCACGGTCAACCAAGGGTCCAACTGTTCAAACTTTGGCAACCTGGCCCGTGGGGCCCACGACCTCTGATCACAAATCCGGGAGTGCCTATAGGTTCAACACACTCTTCTAAACCTACCCTACAAGTTGGGTGCGAATCGGACGGTTGGATTGATCACGATCGCACGATCGTATGGTTACGATTATCTAGCCCTATGGTTCGCGATTTCGGAGTATCCGGGACTCCGACTCACGATCCGTTGCATCCTATACGATCCTAGAAACACAAGGTACAACATACGTGAATTTGAGTTCGATCTAACGGTCCGAACATATCGAACCCAGAAATCGCACAATATGTGAAATCCGTTCGATGATCAAACGATATCCAAATTAAAATCCGGGCACACCTACATGCTCGTGACAACAAGGAGATCGCATTATAACACAATGCACCTCCGCTACAGTGCCCATGCAACGCCACATACGCTGGCAACGCATGGGTGTCCTAAGCGATATCGACGGCCGGAAAACTTCAAAATCGAGGGCTACCCTTCTGCTATAACTACTACTCGATGAGTGGAACACTTTATTCAACTACGGCAACGTCCAATTCGGACGGCAAGTGGCCGGAAACTCTATCCAAAAATCTGGAAATTCCTAGGTTTTAGATTAAATTTCAAAACCTAACAATCAAGCTAAACCACCCATATAAACAGCTAGGGTATGTGAAAAGGATCGAAATCCATACCTTGTTCGCCAGTTTTGGTGGCAGGAGACGTTGGGAATGGTGTCGGAAAACACGAACACCATCAGAGCTTTGCGAGCTCCCAGCACCGCCGTGAGGAGCTGATCTCGTTAGAACTCAGCCCAGCTGTGATCTCCAGGTGCCCCCGAGCATTTTCTAACCGGACCCGTCATTATTGGTGGTCAAGAGGTGGAGTTAACCGGCCACACAGTGGCCGGGTCCACTACTACAAAAAGGGCAAAAGACGACCAGTAAACAACGACGGTAGATCAAAAAACCGTCGTTGTTTTTTAAAAGACGACGGTAATATAACCCCGTCGTAGAAACATACTTTACACACCTAAAAAACCGGTACATGTATAGATATTTTTAAACCACGACGCACCAAATTAAAAAAGCGTCGTCTTATTACAAATGTATTTTTCAGAGTTAAAATCTGAACCTAAAAACAACGACTGCATTTATGAAATCACCGCCGTAGAAAGTAAAGACGACGATATAAAAATAAGACGCCGTGTTAATTAATTAATAAACACGACCCAATTTTCTTAGTCAGCGACGCATAAATTCAAAGGAATCTACGACGGTTAATTACAAAAAAAATCGCCGATTTAAATTAAGTTACCACGACTGTAAATATAAATTTATCGACTTTTTAATTATACTATACTACGACGGTATCCATAACTCTACCGTCGCATAATTTCACTAACCACGACGGTTTGTTAAATTAACGACGTACAAATTTTTTACCATTGTTCGTCTATCATTACCAGAATGAACTTTGTTCCTCATCATAATCGAACCATTATTCGTTTTTTACCATTGTTCCTCATCATAATCGAACCAGAATGAACAAAGGCAATGTTTTAGAAGTGGATGATGTGCCAATTACTCTCACAAGGAGTTTGAGGGTAAGAAGCTTGTCTCAGCCACCAAGGAAGGTCTCAAGCTTGATGAGAGTGAAGATGAGGCAAAGAAGAAGGAAGAGTTGAAGGAGAAGTTTGAGGGACTCTGCAAGGTTGTGAAGGATGTTTTGGGTGACAGAGTGGAGAAGGTTGTGGTGTCTGACCGTGCTGGACTGCCAACATGGAAAGAATCATGAAGGCTCAGGCCTTGAGGGATAACAGAGCGGCTGGGTACATGTCGAGCAAGAAGACCATGGAGATCAACCCAGAGAACCCCATCATGGAGGAGCTGAGAAAGAGGGCTGATGCAGACCTTGTTCTCCTTCTGTGTAGAAAGACAATTTTTTAGATGATGCGTGCGTGTTTGTGTCTTTCAGATACACATACATCAACATCCAAACTGAAAAATGAAAGCGAGGTGAGACAGAGAGGTGATGTGCCTCCAGAAAGGGGAGAAAAAGTTGAAACCCTAATTGAAAAATGAAGACGATAGAAAGACAGAAAACCTATTATTTATAAACAAATCTTATATACCACGTCGGTTTTTTTAAATTATCGACGTTTATATGATAACATAAACGTCGTTTAAAATTAAAATAAGGTCGTATAAATAAATTAACAACGACGCTATATAAAAATGACGTTGTATTTTTTTGAAAAATTAATTTATTGTGTAATCAAAAAACTTACACGTCGGTATGAGTAATTAAAACGACGTGTTATTAATTTTTCACGTCGTTATTATTGAATATAAGGTCGTTGGGTATATTGGAAAATGACGATTCATCTATTTGAAGAAAAATGCGTCGTGTAATTCGATTTAACAACGTCGTTTCATTAAAACATAGCGTCGTGTAAAGCAATATTATAAGGCAGTGTTAATACTAGCGCCGTATAATGTTTCATACTAGGGCGCATACTATTAATAGCGTCGTTTTTATGAAACGGTTTTTTATTATTTTAAACTTTTCGCCTTCCTGACCCATACTTGCACTGTTTCCAAACCCGAGAAAAACTTTCAAGCTTCTCTCATTTTTCATTTTCAAAGAACTGTTCCAAACTTTCAAGCTTATCTCCGAGAGAAAACTTTTCGTCTTCCTCTCCTCTTCGTCTTCATCTCTGAACTGAAACACCAAACTCCAGGAGAAAGCTTTCATTGCAAGCAAAGGGTAAGCATTTCTGGAAGGATTTTTGTTCCTGTTTTGCAAGCGCATATCATTTTCGTTTTTTTAAATCTTTTTACATTTTTTCTTTCCAAGTTTGATAAAATTTGCAGACAAAGACGGAAAGTTTCCAAGTTTGAACACTACTCTGGTTCTTTTACTTCAACTAAATAAGACGACGGTGGCTTGTTATTTACGTGGTTAGATATATAGACCACGACGGTTCGTCAGTCACCCTAGCGTCGTGTGAAAGTGTTCTTCGTTGTTTTTTAAAATGATATTCTTTTTTTGTATTTGATTTTTAAGGATATATTCATCGCAGGTTTGATTTCTCTGAACAATGGTTTTTGTTTCGAAAATCTTTTTAATTATTTTTCTGTTGAAAATATTTTACGTTTTTCCTAATTTGTTTTTGTGGTATAGACGACGGTATATTAATATTTACGTCGTTTTATTTTCATACCACGGCGAATGTTTATTATTAACGTCGTTGTAATATTTAATACTCTGTTTTTGATTATATCATAAGACGTCGGTTGTTTATTATTGACGTCGTTGTAATATTTAATACTCTGTTTTTGGTTTTATCATAAGACGTCGGTTGTTTATTATTGACGTCGTTGTAATATTTTATAACGTCGGTGGTTAATTACCGTCGTGAAAATTTATTATTACGTCAATTGTTTTGTTCTTACGTCGTTTGAAATATTATAATACGTCGTAGTTTATAAATAATCATCGTGTTTTTTCTTAATTTCACTGATATATTTTCACTTGCAGGTTTGATTTGTCTGTAACCATGGTTTCTCAATCCCAAAGTAAGGAGTCTGGCTTGAAAAAAAATGAATGCAAGGAGCTTAGAGTTGTAAATCCTCAAGCCAAGTCCTCGAAGAAGATGAAGTTTGTTTCATCTTCTGAGACAGAACCAGCCAGCACTGCAACTATTTCTGAGGAGGCAAAGTCAGGTCGGGGTATGAGCACAATGCCCCGTGTTGTGAAGAGAAAATTTCAGAAAATCAAGCCTGTTGTTGAGTACAATGAAGAAGGGAAACCATGTGGCCTTGCACATAGTGAGATGCAATCCTACATTGGTGTGTTGGCACGCTCCAGAGTCCCACTTGTGGACAAGAAATGGGTTCAAATATCCGAGGATATAAAAGAGCAGATTTGGGAAGCTGTTGACATGGCTTTTGTGGTTGGTCAAGGGGGCAAGAAAATGGTGCTATCTTCTGCCGCCAAGAAATGGAAGGATTTCAAGTCTACACTAACGAGGGTTCATATCCTTCCATTCATCAAGGAGAAGGAGAAATTAAGGCAACCCCCTGAAACATACAAATTCATAGAGAAAGCTCAATGGGATGCCTTTGTAGCTTCAAGGTTATCTGAAAAATTTGAGGCTGTGCATGGGGTACAATCACAGAGGAGGGAGAAACTTGAGTACAATCATCGATTGTCTCGAAAAGGATATGTTGGTTTTAAGGAGCAATTGAAGGAAATCATGCCTGGGGTAGATATTGATCGATCTACCTTATGGAAAAAAGCTAGAGAAGACAAACATGGTAACATCCCGGATCCAAAGTCTGCAGAGAAAGCAAAATTAATTGTAAGCCTACTGACTCTGTTTTAAAAATTTTATTACGTCTGCTGTTATATTTTTACGTCGTGTGAAAAATATTACTACGTCGAAATATTTTAAAACGCGTCGTTAAAGGTCTGAATCTGGAATCACTACTCTGTTTTTTGTAATTATATCATAAGACGTCGGTGGTTTATTATTTACGTCGTGTTCATATATTAAAAACGTCGGTATTTAGTTAGCGTCGTCTGAAATATTATATTACGTCGGTTGTTATGTTATTGAGTCGTGTGAAATATTATATTACGTCAATTTTTTATAAATAACCGTCGTTTGTTTCCTTATTCTGACTTTTTATTATGTCTTATTGTTAGGATGATTTGCAAAAGCAAGTCTCTGAAGGCACTCTTTCTCTGTCAGGAACCAATGATGTTTTGACATTGGCTTTGGGTCCCGAGCATCCAGGAAGAGTTAGAGGGGTAGGGGTGGGGATTTCCCCTAAGCAATACTTCAATTTACCTAGACAACAGAAGGTAAAGTTTGCTGATCAATTGAAGGAAAGTGTAAGACTTGTCCTTCAAGAAGAGACTTTGAAAATGGAGGCTAGATCAAGGGAAGAGAGTTTAAAGATGGAGGCTAGGACCAAGCAATTGGTAGAAGCTGAGAGGGAAAATTTGCTGAGTCAGCTGCTCTGGGGCACTTGATGTTAGAGCCCTTCAATTTGAGGAGGATACTGCCAAGAATGGGGAAAAGCAAGAAGAAATGGTAATGTTTTTTAACTTTGAATTCTCTGTTTCTCTGTTTATATTTACTGTCGTGTTAAAGTTATACCACGACGCATTGTTTATTAAACCGTCATTTGATGTTATTTAGACGTCTGTAATTATTATACCGTCTTCTGTTAACGTTTACCACGACAGTTTATTGATTTGTTTTTAATTTTTGTACAATATCATTTATATATTTCTTTATTTCTTAAAACAGATATCCGGAGAAGTAGAAAAGAGAGTAGAACAGGTAAATTCTCATTACCGTCGTAATTCTTTATTTAACGTCGTTTAATGAATTTTACACGTCTGTAATTATTACATACCGTCGTTTGTTATTGAGTACCACGACGGTTTAATTTAATTTTTTACTTTTTGTACAATGTCTTATATATTTCTTTATTTCTTATAACAGAAATCCGGGGATGTAGAAAAGATAGTAGAAAATATAGAGGAAAAGAAAGATGAAAAGGTAAATTCTCATAACTTTGCCTTTTTCATTTGTTTTTCAATTTTCAGACGTCTATATTTTCTTTAAACCGTCGTTTGTTTTAAATTTCCACGGCAGTTTTTATTTAATTGAATGTTTAAATTGTTGTACAATCTTACAAAACGTCGTAATATATGAATTACCATGACGTTTATTATTAACCGTTGTTTAATTAAATTTAGACGTCTGTAATTCTTACATACCGTCGTTTGTTATTAAGTACCACGACGGTTTAATTTAATTTTTTTACTTTTTAATTTTTTTTCCTTTTTGTACAATGTCTTATATATATTTCTTTATTTCTTATAACAGAAATCTGGGGATGTAGAAAAGATTGAAGAAAAGAAAGATGAAAAGGTAAATTCTCATAACTTTGCCTTTTTCATTTGTTTTTCAATTTTCAGACGTCTATATTTTTTTTAAACCGTCGTTTTTTTAAATTTCCACGGCATTTTTTATTTAATTGAATGTTTAAATTGTTGTACAAGCCTTCTTATATATATATATCTCTTTATTTATTAAAACAGCAATCCAGTGTTGGAGAAAAGCAAATTGAAAAGGTAAATTCATTAATTATGAATTTTGCATTTGAATTAGACGTCGGTTTTATTTAAACGACGTAATAAAGTATTCATTACGACGGTAGTTTTTTCCCCGTCGTGTAATTTATTTTCACACGACGGTTTGTTATTTAAACCGTCGTATTTATTTATTTACCACGTCACTTTATGTTGCTTTATTTCTTCAAACAGGATACTGTAGTACCAGATTATTCAAAGCTGGAGTTGCCATCTTCTTTACAATCCCTTTGTAGTTATGTGGAATCGACACTAAAGCCTCAGGGGAAGGCTATGACCTTTACTATTGAGAAGGAGGTGTTTGGCATAGATCGTAATACCTTCGTCTTGCATGAAGATATTACCCAATTTGCTGCCATGGAGGAAATTGGGGCTACTGTAGTTGCAGTATATATGAGGTTTGTCCTTATAAAATATTCATTTGACACTCTCCTTTATGTTGAAAAAAGAAAACACTCATGATTTCAATTCATATATTTAGGTGCCTATTTGATCATTTGAACGCTGCAAATATGGTAAATATGGTTGGCTTTATAGACCCTGCTCTAATTAGTGCCGACGCTGGTTCATTAACTGAAAGATCACGTATCGTATTCAGTCGACTTCAAAAAACAGATGGTGAACAGATTTTCCTGATGCCTTACAATCCAGGGTTAGTCTCCAAACAAAAAACAGTATTTTGTTTGTATGATGCTCTGCATATAAAACTATTTAACCTTTATATTTATTTTGTGCAGCCGTCATTTGGTCTTGATCATTGTGAGAGCAAAGAAGGAGACCGTCTATTTTCTGGATCCACTGCCTGGCAATCGAGTTGTGGATGAGGAGGGGAAAAACATAGTGAACAGTGCTTTAAAAATGTATAATTCACATATAGGCAGAGTAGGCCGTAAAGCAACTCTTTGGAAAACTTTGCCCGGCACTCCAAAGCAACCAAGCAGCGTAGAATGCGGGTATTATGTCATGCGCTTTATGAGAGACATCATAAAGGATACTTCCCTGGAATTTGAGAAGATGGTAAGAAGAAAATTTTCAGATTTATTTTTATGTGGGTTTTTATATTATCAACGACGGTAGATTAAAAATACCGTCGTTGAATATATATACTACGTCGGTAAATTAAAAAATAGCGTCGTCTGTGAGATTAATCTTTGTTTATGGCCTGCAGTTTGCCAAGGGAAAGGATCAAGCGCCATACCCCCAAGCTGCCATTGAAGAAGTTAGGAAAGAATGGGCAGAGTTTGTTTGTGTTCATATGGAGTAGAGGAATTTTAGCATACTTAAACATTTTTATAAAATGTACAAATTTTGTTAGAATTAGACAAGTTTTTGTACAAAATTGGTTAGAATTAGACATAAACATTCTTAAACATTCTTTTTTTCCCTATGAATTTCAAATAGGTTTTCATTATTTTTTAAAAACGGAAATTGTGTGACCGACGTGTAAACGCACTTGCAACGACATAATTATATAGAATACCGTCGTCTTTATAACTCTCAAAATTCAAAATATTCATAATAAATTTAAAATATTACCAAAAAATGCACCGTCAACCTCCCTGTAAATTTGTTGAGGTTTTCATGTTGTGAAAAACCCAAGATCATGCTGAACCAAATTTGTTGAGGTTTTCATGTTGTGAAAAACCGTAGTTTTTTAAAATGACGTTGTACACACATAACAACGTCACAGTTTTAAAAAGCGACGTAAAAGGTTTTTCAAACGACGTTGTTGGTTCTATAGACGACGTTGTTTTCTTGATATTAGACGGTGAGAAGTTAATAGTTTAGGTCGTGGAAAATGGTTTGTACGTCGTTTTCTGTGTAAAAATGGCCATGGTTTTAACTTTAAACAACGTTTGTTTAAAAATTACGTCGTTTATTATAATTTAAAACGTCGTTAATTTATTAACGCCGACGTGGTTTGGGGGTTTTTTTAATAATATTTTATTCTATTTAATTCGAAATATTCATAATAAATTTAAAATAAATCCAAAAAATGCAACGTCAACTCCTATGAAGTCATTGAGATATTTTCTTCCCCCTTAAGCTTTAAAAAATTAAGTTTGAGTTATACAAATTTAAAATTACCACCAAAAAGAAAAATGCTTTCATGAGTCACAACATCACTTATACTTTAAAGGTTTAGGGTTTAGGGTTTAGGGGGATAAAGGTTTATTTTTGGGGTTTAAGGTTTATGGTTAATATATATTAGGCAGTAAAACCATAAACCCTTTTCTAAAATTATTTAAACATATATATATAATTTAGGGTTTATATTTTATGGTTTAGGGTTTAAGGTTTAGGGTTTAGGGTATAGATGTAATAAGCGTCATGTTTATTTATATTTTTAACGACGGTTTTTTTGTTTTCCGTCGATGATTATCGAAGGGCGCATTTCTAAACCGTGGTTTCTTTAAAATGACGACTGTATATTTTAATAAACCGACGTGGTTACTTTATGGTTCTGAAAACGACGTCGTTCTCTTTTAATACTCGCCAAATGACTTTTGGATTTCCGATGTAGTTATGACGGCGCTTGTTTATCTAAACTGACGTTGATTAGTCAAATATGACGTCGCTATGTATATTAGAACCGACGTGGATATTTACGATATTTTGTTTAAATATGATTTTTTCACGCGTTTTTTAACTCTCAGTTTTCCGTTAGGGTTGCAGAATGATTCCTCACAAGAAATTGTCTTTCTGGAAGCAAATGGGTTTGCAGAATGATTCCTCACAAGACCAAGCGTGGGTTTGCTACATCCTCCTGTGTAGCAAGGGTGGAACCAGCCTTAGAACCTGTATGGGTTTGCAGCCGCACAACCCAGAACAAGTTCTAAGGCTGGTTCCACCCTTGCCACACAGGAGTTTTGAAGTTGATCACTGTGGAAAAGGGGACTACAATGTAACCAGGAATCGAGGAGTGAGCTTTTCACATTTTGTTGATTTTGATTTTCTAAAATTATTAGATATTCATCTGTGGCTGTGCAGGAGCTCGAGAACAAGAGGAAGGAGAGGGCCCAGCTTGCATATGAGAGGAAGAAACAGTTGAACAAGCTGAGGGTGAAGGCAGAAAAGAAACCACGATGTATTTGCCAAATTTGTGTACATATATTGTGTAAATATTGATCAATATTTAACACGAAGAGATTTGCCTTTTATGATGAAAATGTTGTTGAGGATTGAGAATTAAATTTTGTTTTGTGTTAAGAAAGATATTACCAAAATAAAAGAAAAATTAATTAATTTTAAAAAGCTATAAAAATAAGACGGCGGTTTACAAAGAAGGCAGATGTATAAATTGAAAAAATACGACGGTAATTTGAACTTAGGACGTGGTAAATAAACACGACAGTAGTATTGTAGGTACCGTCGTAGTATACTCAAAATAAGTCGATAAATTAATCTCTCGCGTCATGGTATATAATTTAACACGTCGTTTTTTTGTAATATACCGACGTTTATTAATTACATTATACACGTTTAGGTCGTGGAAAATGGTTTGTACGTCGTTTTCTGTGTAAAAATGGCCATGGTTTTAACTTTAAATGACGTTTGTTTAAAAATTAAGTCGTTTATTATAATTTAAAACGTCGTTAATTTATTAACGCCAACGTGGTTTGTGGGTTTTTTTTAATAATATTTTATTCTATTTAATTCGAAATATTCATAATAAATTTAAAATAAATCCAAAAAATGCAACGTCAACTCTTATGAAGTCATTGAGATATTTTCTTCCCCCTTAAGCTTTAAAAAATTAAGTTTGAGTTATACAAATTTAAAATTAAAACCAAAAAGAGAAATGTTTTCATGAGTCACAACATCACTTATACTTTCATGGTTTAGTGTTTAGGGTTTAGGGTTTAGGGATTATATAAATTTAGAAAAGGGATTAGGGTTTAGGGTTTTATGGACGAGATATTTTATGCCATAAAACCCTAATCCCTTTGGAGAAATTATTTTAAAAATATATATATATATATATAATTGTGGTTTTATTTATTAGGGTTTAGGGTTTAGGTTATATTTGTCCATTAGGGTTTAACGACGGTAGTTTGGTTTTGCGTTGTAAGGATATTTACAACGACGTCATTTTTTAAATAAGCGTCATGTTTAGGTTGAACTTTTAACGACGGTTGTTTTGTTGTTTCCGTCGATGTTTTTTAAAAAGCGCGCTTTCTAAAAATTTCACCTTGACCTAAAATTTTCAGATTTCGCTCTAACTCTTATACTTGTAACCCTGAACCAAGTTGGCCATAGTCTGTGACCTAAAACATTTCGCTCCGCTCTCTCACTTCAACTCTAATTCAAAGTTGGGCTCTCCGTCGAATCCAAGTTGGCCAAGTTTACAACTCCGTCGAATCCAAGTTGGCCATAATCTGTGAGCTCTGCCTACCTGTAAGTACAAACCCTAATCTCATGCTTGTAAATTCATTGAATGATATTCAGTTCTGTGGTAAAGGGTTTTGTGATTTTTTAATATTGTCGACGGTATGGGTTAATGTGTTTAATGTTTAATGTTTTCATGAATCGTGAATTTATATAATGTTGTCGAATCTTTTAATCACTCTCTGTTATTATGAATCGGGAATGGATTTAATGTTTTCATGCTTAGTATATGTTGGTTTCGTGCTTAGTATACATGTTCTTAATATCCAACATAAAAATTAATGTATATGTTGTGTTCTGAATATATTTTGGGTTCTTGAAAATAAACTTGGATTTCGATATCTTTTTATGCATACGACGACGGTTTTTTTAACAAACCGTCGTTTGTAAATATATACCACGACACAGGTTTTAACTACCGTCGTGGTTCAAGTTCGCTGGCGTATGTTTCTTGCTAGCATTAGACGACGTTTTTTTTTAAAATCCGTCGTCTATATATATGTAATACGTCTGTTGTTGTTTAAAAACCGTCGTCTGTATACTATATTATTTGCTATTAAAACCTTATATAATCTGCTATAGTGATAGTCATTGCTTGTCTTTTCACCTTATTATAGATAATAGGATATAGTGTCAGAGATGGATAAGTCATGGATGCACTCGGATAGAAGATCGAAGGCATATGAGTTAAGGGTGGAAGCATTTTTGCAATTTTCTGTAGAAAATCTTCTAACTACAACGCATATCCGTTGTCCATGTGTTAAATGTGCGAATTTGAAATTGTTTGGGGTTGGAATTATAAGGGATCACTTATACTTTAATGGAGTTGACCAAAGCTATAAGAATTGGACATTTCATGGAGAACCTTGGGAACCAACTACTAATGCTAGTAGAAATGTTGAAGAAGATGATGACCATAGTAGGTACAATTTTGTCTCTGAAGAAAAAGAGATGGATGCTAATGATTTTGGTGATTTTGGATCCGATCCTTATGAGTTTGCTAATGTGATTGGGGATGGAGATCAACCATTGTACCCTGGTTGTAGAAAGTACACCAAGTTATCGGCATTAGTGAAGTTGTATAATTTGAAGGCAAAACATGGGATGAGTGATGTATGTTTTACAGAATTATTGATACTTCAGGGCGAGTTGTTCCAGAAGGAAATACAATACCGGCCTCTATGTATGAGGCAAAAAAGACTTTGTGTGCATTGGGGCTGAGTTATGAGAAAATCCACGCATGCCCCAATGATTGCATCTTGTATAGGAAGGAGTATGAAGATTCAACTAATTGTCCTACTTGTGGTATCTCAAGGTGGAAGGAAACCAAAGATGGATTCTTGAAAGAGGGTGTGGCAGCGAAGGTGTTGTGGTATTTTCCCCCAATTCCAAGGTTTAAAAAGATGTTTCAATCACATGAGACAGCTAAGAATTTGACTTGGCATGCTGCTAGAAAATCAATTGACGGTCAGATGTCTCATCCGGCGGATTCCCCGTCTTGGAAACTTGTTGATGATAAATGGCCCGAGTTTGGTAATGAGCCGAGAAACTTGAGATTGGCTCTTTCATCTGATGGATTCAATCCCCACAGTTCTCTAAGTAGTAGATATAGTTGCTGGCCAGTTATCTTAGTTACATATAATCTCCCACCATGGCTGTGCATGAAACGAAAGTTCATGATGTTGACTTTATTGATTTCCGGTCCTAAACAACCCGGAAATGATATAGACGTCTACTTGGAGCCTTTGATTGATGATTTAAAATCTTTTGGGATGGGATTAGAGGAGTGTATGATGCACACATAGGAGAATACTTTACACTCAGAGCTGCATTACTGTGGACCATTAATGATTTTCCCGCCTATGGAAACTTATCTGGTTGTGTTGTTAAAGGATATAAAGCTTGTCCAATATGCGGCGATGATACTCCTAGTCACAGGTTGAAAAATGGCCACAAAATTTGTTACATTGGGCATAGAAAATGGTTACCAATCAATCATCCATATAGGAGGCAACGTGCAGCTTTTAATGGGAAACCTGAATATGGCACACCTCTGGAGCCATTAACGGGAGAAGAAGTGCTGCATATGGTTGAAGATATTAATTACATATGGGGCTCGAAAAAAGGGGGAGGTGGAGGTGAAAATGATGGTGACAGAGTTTGTTGGAAGAAGAAGTCAAAATTCTTTGATCTTGAGTATTGGAAATACCTTTCAGTGAGGCATGTCCTAGATGTTATGCACATTGAGAAGAATGTTTGTGATAGTATCATTGGTACATTGTTGGAGATCCCTGGAAAAAATAAAGATGGGATTGCTGCTCGGTTAGATTTATTGAACATGGGGGTCAAAACTGATTTGCAACCCGAGTATGGAGAAAGAAGTACTCGTTTGCCTCCAGGGCCTTGGAATTTGTCAAGAGCATAGAAGAGAGCGGTTTGCAATTCTTTCTATGGTATGAAGGTCCCTGAAGGCTATTCTTCAAATATAAAAAATCTTGTATCTTTACAAGATTCAAGACTTCTTGGCCTTAAATCACATGATTGTCATACCTTAATGCAACAATTGCTCCCTGTGGCAATTCGTTCTGTTTTGGAGAAGCCTGCAAGGTATGCAATAACTCGTTTGTGCTTCTTCTTCAATGCTATATGTACAAAGACGGTTGATGTTTCCAAGCTAGATAAGTTGGAAGAAGATGTAGTAGTTACTTTGTGTTTGCTTGAAAAATACTTTCCACCTTCATTCTTCGATATCATGGTTCATCTAGTAGTACATCGTGTCAGAGAAGTTCGTCTATGTGGGCCAGTATATTTTAGATGGATGTATCCGTTTGAAAGATATATGAAAGTTCTAAAGGGGTATGTTCAGAACCGTACTCATCCCGAAGGTTGCATTGCGGAGCGTTATATAGCTGAAGAAGCTGTAGAATTTTGCACTGAACATTTATATGATATTAGTACAATTGGAGTGCCATCAAGTCAGAAGATAGGAGTTTCAAAGCCATTATCAGGTTGCACAGTGAGCGTAGTTGATCGGGACCTATTGAACCAAGCACATCTATATGTCTTGGAGAATACAGAGGAAGTCCTACCTTATATCGAGTATGAGTTTTATTCTTTAAGTTTCCATTTTAAATTATTCCTCATGTTAAATTTAAGGTATGCAATAATTGATTGGGACCGTAATGCTTGAATTTTTCGTGTCATGTAGGGAACATATTATCCACATTAAGGCCGCTTATCCAAAATTTAGAAAGAGAACAAAGTGGCTGCAAGATAAGCACAATAGCACTTTTATTCAATGGCTACACTTCAAGGTATATGTTATTCAATAACATATTGGACTTTTAATTTTCTTCTTTATATGTTAGATTGAATTAAGATATGATTAATTTGCAGGTTCAAAGTGAACTTGATGAGGGAGGCAATCATGGGGTATCAGAAAATTTAAGGTGGCTAGCAGCTGGTCCAAACATGGCAGTGCCATTATATAGGAGCTATCTTATTAAAGGTGTTAAATTTAACATCAAGGCACAAGATGATGTGCGGACAGTTCAAAATAGTGGAGTTTATTTACTTGCACATACCATGCAAGTTGCTAGTGCCAAGGATAAAAACCCAATTCTCTCAAATATGGGTTTTTATGGTGTCATTCAAGAAATTTGAGACCTTGACTACCAAAAGTTTACAATCCCAGTCTTTAGGTGTGATTGGATAGATAGTACTTCCGGCCTTGTAGTCGAAGAACTTGGATTTACCCTTGTAGATTTGAGTAAAATTGGACATAGGAATGACCAATTTATTTTGGCTTCTCAAGTCAAACAAGTATTTTTTGTTGACGACCCGATGCATCATGGTTGGTCAGTAGTGTTATCAGCGCCTAATAGAGAATATAATGATGTTATTGGTGATGATGTCTTAGGTGATGTGAGAATTGAGTGTGAGCCATTTACTAGAGGGATGCCAAATGTTGACACATTTGATGAACTAGTGGGTGAGTTTGGGAGTCAAAATATTCGAGATGAGTGTGAAGATATATGGATTGAATGATGCTCTTGTAATTTATGAATTTACTTATGCCCTAAACAGCACTACTGTATGACATTAATTTTGTAATAAATTGTAATGTGTTTTCTTCACTTTCATTATGCAGGTTTTGGCCACAAAACAATCAGTACATAAAATACTGGTTCAGTATTATAAAACGACGGTCCTCATAAAACTGTGAAAAACAGACGTCTGTTTTCAAAAAAATTGTCAATAAAAAACGACGTTTTGGAGCATTCAACGACGGCATTGAATTTACCGACGTCTAAAAGCGAAGTAAAATTGAAGAAAGACGACGGTATTGTGAAACAGTTATTAACGATATCACGTCGGAGAAGCATAAAGAGCCAACATGTAATTACAAATAACACGACTCCAGTACCATAATACCGACGTCTAAAACGACAGATATCGAACCTGAACATTACAAAAGACGACGTCTTAGAGCATGAACTCGTCCGTAACAAATAAAAAATCGTCGTCTTAAAATTTTACCACGTCGCTTGTTATATAAAAAATGAAGTAAAAAATAAACAATTCACGACGTAATTTGATATCCAGAGGTAAATTTATCGACGTAAAAAGATATTTTGACGTCGTTCTTTTACAAAAACAACGTTATATTAAATATCCACGTCTCTTTTTTTATTCTTATGTCGTTACATATATTTTCCACGTCGATTGGCTGAAAAACTTCGTCGTCTCAGATATATTAGACGACTATTATTTTGGTAAAGACGACGTATAAATAGAGAAACACGGCTGTCTTTTACATGATTACGACGTTGTATATAAAATACGACGACGTTTATAGAAATAAATATGTCGTAAGTCATGAGCCTAACATATTTTCCACGTCGTTTATTTTATATACAATGAAGTGGAAAAACCATTTCACGACGGTTATAAAAATATATGCGACATCGTATTTCTGAATAACGTCGTATGTTATTTATTTAAAGACGTAGTATATGTCTTTACACGACTGTGTTTGTATACAATAGGTCGTCTGTTCTTATCCTTGACAATTTTTTGTCTCATTTTTCAGTATACAGACGTCGGTGTTTTTTGTTAATGACGTTGTTTGTTATAATAACGACGGTTAATTACCCTAACCGCTATTTCCACGTCAATATTAATGGAAAAAACGAAGTGGAAAAATCATTTCACGACGGTTATATAAATATTCCAGACGTCGTATAGTTTAATAACGTCGTATTTTATTTATTTAATGACGTATTGTATTTATTTACACGACGAAGTTTGTATAAAATAGGTCGTCTATTCTTATCCTTGACAATTTTTTGGCTCATTTTTCAGTATACAGACGTCGGTTTTTTTTTTGTTAATGACGTTGTTTTTTAGAACAACGACGGTGATGTACCCTGACCACTATTTCCACGTCAATATTAATGGAAAAAACGAAGTGGAAAAAGTATTTCACGACGGTTGTATAAATACATTGGACGTCGTATGTTTAAATAACGTCGTATTTTATTTATTTAAAGACGTATTGTATTTATTTAAACGACAGGGTTTGTATAAAATAGGTCGTCTATTCTTTTCCACGACAATTTTTTGGTTCATTTTTCAGTATACAGACGTCGGTTTTTTTTTTGTTAATGACGTTGTTTGTCATTACAACGACGGTGATTTCGCGTCGTGGTTTTACTTTGCAAAAGATGTCGGTCGATTTTACGACGGTTTGAAAACCCGATACACGACGGTGAATTTCCGTCGTCTTTTGCCTTTTTTGTAGTAGTGGTCTGTGGTGTCGCTCGAGGGAGATCTGCGAGAGAGAGAGAGAGAGAGAGAGAGAGAGAGAGAGAGAGAAGAAATCAGATTTTTTAAGAAAAAAAAAATAGTTTTGCAAAATTACGATTTTTGTCCCTACTTGAATTTTTTATCATATCTCTCTCATTATAACTTGGATTGGAACCCACTACGTGTCTACGGACTCATCTCGATGTGCTCTATACAACGGTGCAGTCAGAATTTCCAAATTCCTTCTCAAACTTAAAATGACCTTTTTGCCCCCCCTTTTTTAATATTAAATAATATTTAAATTTCCAAAAACCTTAATTAATTCAAATCATTTTATTTTATTGTTTATTTCAATTTATTTTCTCATTTAAATTTATTTCCTCTTATTTTAATTATTTTAATTATTTTAATTATTTTAATACTTTTTCGAACCGGGATGTTACAGTTTCACCAAAAACTTCCTCGAACAAAAAGGTCAACATTAAAATCATTTAAATATTCCCGGGGTAAAATTGTCTTTTTCTTGAATAATTTAATATTTAACTATTAATTTAGGGCCAAGTTGTTACACTTATAGCATGTAAGAGTAAAGTGGAGATTGAAAGGTTGAAGACTCAATTGAGTAATGAATTTGAGATGAAGGACTTGGGAGAAGCTTGGAAGATACTAGGTATGGAAATTGAAAGAGATAGAGCGAAGGGCAAGATTAGTCTGTGTTAGAAGTAGTATTTGAAGAAGGTACTACAACGTTTCAGGATGAATGAAAATTCAAAACCGATTAGTACACCTCTTGCCCCTCATTTCAAACTTAGTGCCTCTGTGTCTCCTAAAACTGGTGAAGAGAGTCATTACATGGCTCAAATATCATATGCAAGTGCTGGTGGTAGTTTGATGTATGCTATGGTATGTACTAGGCCTGATATTTCACAAGCTGCTGTGGATGTTGGTTTATTATTTAAGTAGGATAAAGTTACTAGTCAATGTGTTGTTGGATATATGGACTATGATTACGCAAGTGATTTTGACAAGCGTAGGTCCACTACAGGTTTTGTATTCACTCTTGCTGGAGATCCAGTGAGTTAGAGATCGACTTTGCAATCTACAGTTGCCTTGTCGACTACTGAGGCGGAATACATGGTGGTAACATAAGCTATTAAGGAAGCCATCTGGCTTCAAGGGTTGCTTGATGACTTAAGGGTTCAACAGGACCATGTGGATGTTCATTGCGATAGTCATAGTGCTATTTATTTAGCAAAGAATCAAGTTCATCATGCACATACAAAACACATTGACGTAAGGTTCCATTTTGTTCATGAGATTATTGACGAGGGAGATATTCTTCTTCAGAAGATTGGGACGGCCAACAATCCTGCATATATGTTACCAAAGCCAATTTCGTTGCTCAAGTTTAAGCACTGCTTAGACTTTATTGGCATTTGTAAAATTTGTTGATTGCCCCGTGGGGGATTGGGAGACGACCATTGGGAGTATTACTACTATGGTTTGGTGCAATTTTGAGTCAAGGTGGAGATTGTTGACTATTTGACTCAATAGGGCATCTACATGCAAAGTTGCTTTCGGCAGCTTTGATATTTGGAATTGGCTTTGCAAATGGGAATGCATTAATCATGGGCAACTTTAGACTTTGCCTATATTTTGAGCCGTGGGCTTCATTAATTGGCTGAGATGGGATAGCAACATGTGGGAGACAAAAGGCATTCATTCATGGCTAACTTTTTGACTTGATTGGAGGCCTTTAGCTATTGGCTTCTTTGAAGAGCCACTCTTTTTTGGCATTAAAAGGAGAAGCAACCCAGCATTTGAATGAGAGTGAGCAGAGAGAAGTTGGCAGCAGAGAAAGTGAGAGAGGAAAAATAATAGTTGGGCAGCAAAACAATTTGTAGCTGTCATTGGTTATTTTTCCCTTTCTCCAAATTGTACTCAATTTGTAATCCTTTTACATTCTTGAGTGTGTGAGCTTGGGTATATTTGGGGCTTGGGTTTCTGAGTGTTAAACGCTATTGTATTCTCTCATTTGATTATAGTGGATTACTCCGTCATCTCTAAATTGGATGTAGGCATTGCCGAACCAGTATAAATCTTTGTGTTCTTGTTGGTGTTGTTTTGTTCTTTTTTATCTCTTGCCAGTTGTTGTTTTATTTTCACTTACAGTTGGTTGACGCTTCCGCACAACAAATAGAGCCTTTCCAAAGTTGCATAAAGGTTTCAATAAATCCGTCACGATTGATGAGTTGATCTATAAGGACTTGAGCCACAAGACCATAGATGAAACTAACAAAATTGTGTGCAACGTCAGAAGAACCAATAACCAAACTAGCATGTTCACGTGACGTGAGTACCAGGCAGCTACCAAAGGATTTCTCAATATCAGCAATAGACGTAGACATACCAATACAATAGACAAACCACCAAACAGCAAAGAGGGGAAAACAAGAGCAAACGAACCAGTCCCCAAAGAATGGGAAATATGACCATGGTGACGGACTCGAATATTGATACACAGTACAAAAGCCGAGAGTGCAGTCGAGGCTAGGCAGAGGGGATGGGGGCAATGAGACGCGCACGGCAAGTGTAGAGAGAAGGATCGAAAACGACAAGGATGGCAGGAGGTGATGGAGCGACTGGAAGCGATGGGCCTGGAGAAGGAGGCGAGGACAATGAAGCGTGAGGAGATGGCCTCGCGAGAGAGAGGAAACGATGTAACTGATTGCTATGGGATGGCAGCTGGACTCGAGATGAAACCTTAGAAAGGACGCACGGCTCTCCTCGTGTAACGAGAGAGCGACCCCCACCTTATTTCCACATCCATCCACTTTCTTGTTGTTTAAAAGAAACTGGTTGCTTACACATAATTTGTGTAATATATTGTTATCTCTAGTACTACTCAATTGTATTTTCTAAATTTAATATAATTCTAGGCTTTTTATAGCAAATGGTCCTTGAGATTAGCGAAATTATCACCTTTCATCCTTAATGTTTTTTTTGTGACATTAATGGTCCTTAAGGTTACTCTCTATACATCAAATTGGTCCCTACCATTAGCTTCCATAATTTTTTTTTTATTAAAGTGGTGATATAGCACATATATGGAGCCTACACATCCAATTATATAAAGCCAAGTGGATTTTGAATAAAAGATACCTTAAAAATTAAAATCTAGATAAAGGAGATTAATAAAAATTCAATTTAAATATATATATATATATATATATATCTCTCTCTCTCTCTCTCTCTTCCATGACCCAAACCACCCCCAAAGCCTAACCCCAACCACAACCCACCCACCCACCAGCCCTACCTGCAACCCACCCCAACCCCCAAATCCCAAATCTCATACCCAAGTTTTTTAAATTGAAGTTTTAAATTATTTCTTTAGGGAAACCATTGGCAGTGTAAGAGCCCTTTCTTCTGCTCTCACTAAACTCAATGTCCGTGACCAATTTTGTATTTGCTGCTATCTTCTTAACTTGATTCTTTCTTGGAAGAGAGAGAGAGAGAGAGAGAGAGAGAGGGTCGTGTTATGGCTTTGGACAAAGAACATAGAGAAAGAGGGTAGAAGGGGGGGAACAAAGAGAGATAGAGAGAATAGGGGGATACAGAGGGGAAGGGAGGGTGAGAGGGAGGGTTGGTTTCAATTTTTTTATTTATTGAAGTTTTAATCTCCTTTTTCTTAAAAAATTTTGCCAATTTTTTATGGATTTTAATTTTTATAATATCTTTTATTTAAATCCACTTGGCTTTGTGTAATTGGATGTGTGAGCTCTACATATGTGTCATGTCAGCACTCTAACAGAAAATTCGACAAAAGCTAACGATATGGACCAATTTGATGAATAGAGAGTAACCTTAAGGACAATTAATGTCACAAAAAAAAACATGAAGGACGAAAGGTGATAATTTCGTGAACCTCAGGGACCATTTGCGATAAAAAACCTAAATTCTAAAGAGTGCTGATATTTCCACCCACCTATCCTATTTCCCCATCCATCTTATCTTCAAAATTTTAAAGACAAATTTACCGCTTTGTAAAATGATTTCTAAGGACTTAGGAAAAAAAAACCCTAAACTCACAAACCCACTTATTCTACCATTTCACAAAAAGAAAAAGTAACAAAAAAATATGAGAGAAAGAGAGGGAGAGAAACCCTAAACTTATTCTTGAGGCATGCGACCTTGTCATCCTCCATCATTGTTGGCGCCAAGAGAGAGAAAGAGAGGGAAAGATGAGAGAGAGATGCTGAGTAGAGAGAGAAAAATAGATGGTTTGAGTTGCAGGGGAGGAGAGGAAGAGATGAGAGACACAATGAGAAGAAAGATAAAGGGGGGAGATATGAGAGAATGACGGGGTTTGAGTTGCAAGGGGCGGGGGACACAGAGAGGAGCGGTTGAGATGAATCTTTTTATTTTTTTTATTTAAGTCTCAAATTGATTGACAGCTGTCCATATGTGATTGGGTGGAGAATTTACTTGAATTAATAATTAGGGTTAATTACAGTAAACCCCCCAACCTATAGGGTCATTTACGATTACATCCCAACCTATGAGATATTTACAATTACATACACAACGTCACGGAAACCCTACAAAATGCCCCCTCCGTTAGCGAGATTGTCAGGAAATCTATTATCTGCCTACGTGGCGAATGTGGGCTCCATTTTTTTGATGACGTGGGGTTCCACATGGACAAAAAAACTAATAAAAAATTTACTTTTTAAATTATTTTAAAAAATTAAACATATTAAATTAAAATTTTACAAAAAAAAAAAAAAAAAAAAAAAAACCCTACCCAAATTCTCTCTCTCTCTCCCGATTTCTTCCCCCTTCCTCCCAATTTCTTCCCCCCCCCACCCCCCTCCTCTCAGATTTCTTCCCCCACCCAATTTCTTCAATCCCAGATTTCCTCATCCTTCCAGTTCCAGTGGTCTTCCTTCGGATGGCCTTAACATCCAGTTGTCTATATTTTTTTAATACCGACAAAATACAACACAAAGCCATAAAAATAAACCCATAAGCAAAAATCATAAAAAGCAAACATTTTCCTGGAAAATCATCGTCAAAATGAAAAATTCATTTTCTGGGTATTCAAAAATCCCAACAAAAACACAAAGCACACCAACAAATCATCTACCAGATTCATATTAGTTTTTTGGACAAGGAGGGTTTCTCTCCAACATCCGAATCTCATGCACTATTTCAACTTTCTTTTTCTTGGGTTGTTCGTTAACGGCTACATTAGTTTCTCCGGTGTCAGTAGAAGACTCTGTTTCATCTGGGTCCAAAATCCAGATCTGAACCACCTTCAACCTTCCCTTCTTTTCTTCAGGTTCTTGTTCTTGTGGCAATGTTTCCGGCCTCCTCCGCGTGCTGTTGTTCTTAGGCTGTAATTGCTTTGGATTTTAGTGGATGAAACGGTGTGTTTGGTGGTGGGAATATGGAGTTGGCGTTCATATTATTGGAGAAGAAGAAAGATGCCCTTTCAATTGAAGCTAATCGTGCATCTCAATTCGTAGAGAAGGCACGAGCTGAGCAGCGACTCTTCTGCAAGTGGAAGCTGTGACGTCCACACCGCACGCAGAGGGTGTGGGTCTTGTTCCTCCTCTTACCAAAACTCCCTGTTCCCTTCCCCTCTGTCCATTTGTAGAAATTTGAGTGGGTTGAAGAAATCTGGGGGGTAGAAATTGGGAGGAGGGCGAAGAAATCGGGAGAAAGAGAGAGAATCTGGGTAGGGTTTTTTAATTTTTGAGCAAGCGCTCGGCTTCCACTCTGTTTGGATCCATGGATTTGGATGGCCCATGGCTTTTGCTGTTCTGGTTTGCTGGGAAAACAAAAAATTTTCGAAATCCAAAATGGAAATTGAAATCAAAAAGTTCCTCTTTGACTTGCAGTATGATTTGGTTGTTAATGTTTTTGGGTTTTGCCAGATTTTAATTTTTGCTTTTTAAATTTTGAATTAATTTAACAATAATAAATAATTTAAACAACAAAATAATATTTTATTATTTATTTGTCCACGTGGAAGTCCACGTCATAAAAAAAGGGGTCCCACAAATGCCACGTAGTCAGATAACAGATTTCCTGACGGTCTCGCTAACGGAGGGGGCATTTTGTAGGGTTTCCGTGATGTTGTGTATGTAATTGTAAATGTCCCACAAATCGGGTATGTAATCGTAAATGACCCTATAGGTTGGGGGGTTTACTGTAGTTTGTCCTAATAATTAAAGAGTATTTTAGGAATAATGGTGAGTGGAAAGATAGGATTGTTGTTTTTCAAATTTACATGGTGGGTGGGAAAATAGGACAGGGGGTGGAAATAGCAGCACCCATTCTAAATAGGGAATAGATTATGGCCTAATTAAGGCGCTCGATATCGCTTGTATAAAAAAAAAAATTGTGCTGAATATTGTAAGCTTGAATGACATATGAAGTATGACATGAAAAACTTATTTTCTACATCTATTTTTAATTTTCCACATCCAGTGATTAAAAGACTGATTCGTCCATTATAAATGACCTTAAATCGCCAACCTTCTTTGAATCCAGTGGTATTTCACTAGTTGACTTTGTATATAAACCATGAATAACTAGTTTTGAAAAAACAACTATGACTTAATAAGTGAGAAGTTACTAATGACATTCGTTTCTTTTACTTTTGACAAATAATGACATCAGTTTAGAATTAGATTGATGTCTGGAAACTACATTTACGTTTTACCATCGATCTTTAAACCCCACTTGTAGCAAATATAAATCCTTCAAAACTACAACACCTAGAAGATGTATTAAATTTCCTTTTTATGCATTTCCAAATGGAGTTTTGGTTTCTTCTCCTTGCCTTTGTTTGCCTCTACATTTCTTTTACTGCGCTACTAAAGCTCCTAAGCAATAAAAGACTACCACCAAGTCCCCCAACCTTACCTATCTTAGGGAACATCTATTGGCTTCTCAAATCTTCTAGCAATTTCGCTAATGTTGAGCCCATTATCCACCATTTGCGTTCCAAGTATGGCCCTATTGTTACTCTCCATATTGGGTCTCGTCCTGCCATTTTCATCACTACCCACGAAGCTGCTCATCGAGCACTTGTGAGAAATGGTACTGTCTTTGCTGGTCGCCCTGCTGCTCTCGAAACCACCCGAATCTTCTTTAGCAACCAGTGCACTGTTAGCTCTGCACCATATGACCCAATTTGGCGTCTCCTTCGTCAAAATCTTATGTCCATAATACATCCTTCTCGACTCAAGACGTATTCGCGTGGTCGTAGATGGGCATATAATCTTTTAAAGGATAAGATCTTAGATGAAGCAGATTCTGGCAACAAGGCCATCCATGTGGTGCATAATTTTCAATTTGTCATGTTTGGTTTACTATCCTATATGTGTTTTGGAGTCAAATTTGATGGTAAAACCATTAAAGATATTGAAAGCGTGCAACAAGCACTGCTTTTGAATTTCGTTAGGTTCAACAAACTAAATTTTATGCCGACCATATCAAAGATCGTGTTTCGAAAGTTGTGGAAGGAACTCTTACAGATTCGTCGTAATCAAGTCAATGTCATTCTCTCAATCATAAAAGCACGTCATGAATGGCTAATGAGTAAAAAAGTCAACAATGAATTTGAAGACGAAGAATGCATTCTCTCTTATGTTGATAGTCTAATGGATCTTCAGCTCCCCGACGGTGGTGGACGAAAGCTTACGGATGATGAAAAGGTGAGTTTGTGTTCGGAGTTTCTGCTAGGCGGAACCGATACATCCGCCACCACATTACAATGGGTTATGGCCAACTTAGTGAAGAACCAAGACATTCAGAAGAAGCTATTAGATGAAATCAACTCTGTTGTAAAACCAAAACAAGATATTGCAGAAGATGATTTAATAAAGATGCCTTATTTGAAGGCAGTTGTGTTAGAAACTCTACGCCGACATCCACCAAGCCACTTCATCTTGCCACGGGCTGTCTTGAAAGATATTCAAATGGATGGTTATGACATACCAAAAGATGCAATGGTGAATTTTACAGTGGCAGAAATGTCACGTGATCCAAATGTGTGGGAAAGACCTATGGAGTTTAGACCAGAGAGATTCATACAAACTGGTCAACAAGAGGTGAAGTTTGATATCAAGGGAGTTAGTGGTATTCAAATGATGCCCTTTGGTGCAGGGAGGAGGATTTGCCCTGCTATTAATGTGTCACTGCTTCATGTTGAATATTTTGTGGCCAATTTGGTTCGAGATTTTCAATGGAAGTTGGGAGATCAAAATGAGGTTGACTTGACAGAGAAGCAAGCCTTCACCATGGTCATGAAATATCCACTTTTTACACAAATTTCTCCAAGAATAAATTCACATGTACCTTAAATTAAACATTGAAATCATTTTGAAAAATTATAAGGACAATTTTATTACTATATATAGTTATTTTAACACTAGAAAAAGTAAAATTTTTTTTTGGGGGTAAAAAGGGCGCCGAAGCCCAAACAACACAAAAAGAACTACATAACAACCATCCTTGGACGAGCCAAGCTTTTGGCATCAGCAACAAGAAGCTCAACAACCACACCAGACATTGAATCCAAAACATGCAAACCCAAGGGAAGATCATGGCTCATAGAAGCCAAAGCATTAGCAACAAAATTCCGCTCTCTCGAAAAATATACTTGACAGAACAGCACCACTCCTTCTGAATCAGCAAATGGCAGCAATTGATAATGCTAAAAAGAGGATGAGTATGACTAGTAGGATTCTGTAACAGAACCACAACAGACTTAGAATCACATTCAACCTCCATAGAAAAAGTAAACTTTCATTGACTTTAAAAACTGATATTCATTAGAAAATTCAGTCCAAGCTTTAAAAACTAAACAAAATAATAAAATTGAAATTATTTATAAAATTATAAATTAAAAAAAAAAAAGAAAAAAAGAAAAAAAAAGAAAAGAAGAGAGATTGGGGAGAGTTGGGTCCACCGGGAAGTTGATTTGGGAAGGGGCACAAAATTACTTAGCAAAACCAAGAAGAAGGGTCTTTACCTCAAGACCATACGATTTCTCTACATTCACTTATTAATCCCAAATCATGGAAACTTCCCAATTTTTTTTTATGAAAAATATCTACTGAATTTTGCATTTTGTTGCAATCCGTTGAATATACAAGTTTGGAGGTATGCTGTAAACAAAACTTCTTATTCAAATATTATACCCCTCTTCACAAACACACACACACACTTTGTTAACAATATGCACCGTTTTAACATTGTCCATTATATTAAGTAAGAAATTTTGATCACGACACTTAATTGTATTTGTTTTGTAGGAACTACTCATTAACACAATTGTTATCTCTATAGACCGTCACCATTTTGAATTCATTGCCCATGGGGCACTTCTCTTTCGTGATGTAAGGACTGTGAATGAATTACGTATTCGAGCCTTCATCAATTTATAATACTTCGATTTCAATTTAAACTTACAAGATCATTCATTTACGGAGCGTATTAGTACTGTTGATGATTCTAGTACTATTACAAAAAAATTGATGAGCAAAACTTCTCTCATTGAAATGAGCAAATTTTTTTTAAAGAGAACAAAACATAACAAACTAAATTTATAAAGTGGAAAAGAATTATTTATCTTTTCTACATAGAATCCAAACTAAAAAATGTAGTTATAAGTGGGGACCTGGAAGTAGAGGCGTGCATTTGTCTCGAAAACATTGAATATTGACCGTATCGAACCAAGATGGTGATATACCATATCAAATTAAACTGATTCTATAAAAATTTAATTACGGTTTAGCCAAATTATTGCTGTATGTATAAGTGAGTTTGGTTTATTATAAACCCGAACCGAACCAAACCAAACTCAACCAAATCTCTGTGTAAACGAAGGAACCGGATAAATGCTGGAAACTTTTTCCACCAAGAGAAGTTATGCATGACAACTTTTGTGCACCGTTCAACGGCCCACTCCACTCCGCTGTAAAACCGCGAACTGTAGGAGAGCCAATCATTTTATTTATTTATTTATTCTTGGGGGTTTCCAATGTAAGGTGTCGGTCGGTGGCACGTACGGAAGGTCAGCGTAGGCACGTGCGAAGGTATTTTCCCTTATTTGGTTGTGCTAAATTCCCTTAATGCCCTATTTTTTAATTGTTTATTTCCAAAGCATCTAAATTCCACACATTCACTCTCTCACTGCTCTCTCTCTCTCTCTCTCTCTCTCTCTCACAGACACTCTCTCTCTCTCTCTCGTCTCGCTTTCTCTCTCTTGGCGTAGGCACAAATCTCAGAGACTTCAGCAAAGGGGGAGACTAGTGCGGTGACGTTTTGGCCTTTCCTGCTCTTTCTCTGTTTCACAGCTCAATCTGCATTCTCTCTCAGATCGATCACAACCAACAGCTGCTTCTTCATCTTTCACATTTCTCGGTAAATCTCACTCAATTTCAGCTCAAGATTTTCTTTTTGCTTTAATTTATGCGATGCTAGCTACTTCAATTTATTCTCAATTATGTTGAAGTGTATGGAAATGTATTAATGGTCTAATTCACTAAGTTTTAGCTGTTAGGACTAGCAGTGGACTTGGAATGAGTAATTGAGAAGTTTCTAATTTGACGAAAAAAAATGAAAGAATGATTGATGGTGCTTAAGATTTTTCTTGGGTGGAAGTTCTTTCTTCGCTTGAAGATAAATTCAATGTGTTATTGGGTTTACTAATTGCATTTATTATTCGACTTGCTTTTGTAATCCTTGACAGTTATGAGCTTGTTATAGTAAATTACATATCGTTTTAAATGTGTATTTAAATCCAATCTAGATAGTTTGGCACACAATGGGTCTATATGCAAAGACTTCTGTTTTACCCTTAATAAAATAATTTATTGTATGGGTTTTGTTGGGTTGGAAATGAAGTATATCATGGTCATTATAGTTAAATTTTGGGGTTATGAAAGAGCTTAGTTGGTGACCGGAAGGTAAAATGGGAGAACAAGGGGGTAGGGTTGACATGATTTGTCATCCGCACTCTAAACTAGGGTAGCTTTGAAATCGTATTATACTCAGCATTTTCCTAGATCTTTTTAAATGCAATTGTTTATTGTCTGTCTGATGTATCTGTTTTACTAGTTCGTGGATGCACTTTTGCTGTATTACTTACCGTGAGTATAGTAATTTCCATTGTACCTGATACCATCTTTAGTTATTTTTCATTTTCCAACATATTAATGGAAACTGTTATTGTGTTTTTGTTAGGAAGCTCGAAGGATTCCTAACATGTGATATAGTATAGATCTGAACTGAACATATCACAATTTATAAATAGTAACTTGTATTTGCTAAAACTAAGATAATACATTCAAATGGCTACTTTTTTTGGCTGAGTTCAAACTGCTATTAAACACAGAAAAATGCATACAAATGTTAAAATGCTTTAGTCACTTTCTTGAATGAGGTTCTCGTGTTGCTTCTACTGTTAGACTTAGTTCTTGTTCTCTCCAGGCTTCCTTTTTCTTGCATTTCCGGCTGCTGGATGTCATCGTCAACTAGAGGGAAGCATTTTAAAGCTTGGCGTGTCAGATGAATTATAGTTGCTGTATTATGCTTGACCAGTGCCACTATGGGCATCTTTTTGGTGAAATGGAGTGGACCCTGGCTTCTTTACATTCTACTGCTTTACATAATAACGAACGAATGCAGAGCTATCAGTCGTGATGGTAATTTGACATATATATTTGTTTCTCTCTTGTCCCTTTTCTTCTATTTAATTTTGAGTTGTCTTGTGGCATGCCAAATATTATAACTAATGAAGAAATATCGACTTACTTCTTACCATCAAAACAAAATCTTGGAAATAATGGATATGCTGTTTTGTTTTTATTTTTATTTGCTGATGTACTTGTATTAGCCTACGTGAAGTTCGGTTAGAAACACTAATCAGGTAATCACACAAGTGATTCCAAGAATGTGCCCGTAGTAGTGTGTACGTTTACTTAATCTGAAAAAGTAGTCTATTCTTGTGTATTACTAGACTGACAGACATGCCCTAATCTGATATGGTTGATTTATCGAATGCTGTTTCTAATTTGCAGGTGAGGCACTTCTAAGCTTCAGGACAGCAGTTGTTAGTTCAGATGGTATCCTTATTCAATGGAGACCAGAAGATCCTGATCCATGTAATTGGAAAGGAGTGAAATGTGATAAGAAAACAAAGAGAGTAATCTACTTGTGAGTTCTGAATACCTATAATTATGTTCTGTATCACTTTATATGCATATCGAACTAACACCTTGTTTCTTGAGATTTATGTGGATGGCTTTGGTTTTGGTTTTTTCTTTGCTTTAGAGGACATCTTGTCCCCCGTAGTGCACCATTGCTCTTTATTAATAAAGTTTTGTCTCCAATTAGGAAAAAAAATGGAGACTTGTGTAAAAAAGGGGGAGAATGTTCATCAAATCTTTTAACATTGTTCTTTCACAAGACAGGTATTCTTGATTATTGGGGATGTTTGACATTTTGTGGGTTTGATCTCGAAATTGTCATCTTTTGTTGGTGTACGATACTTTGTTAGTAGGGAATAACAAGAAAGCAGTGACTTTTTGAAAGTGTGCGACTTTTGCTCTTCAATGGACTGTGTGATTGAAAAGAAATAGGGGAGTTTTTGAATGCAAGTTGAAGAGGTGCATTTACTTTAGGATAGAATTAAGGTCATAGCTTCTCTTTGGGCATCGTTGTCTGACATTTTAGAGACATTCCCTTAAGTGTTATTCTTCTGGATTCGGAGAACGTGCAGTGGGGCATGCTTTTGTTCCTTGGTCCAGTGGCGGATAGACCTTATAATTCATTATCGAGACCTAATTTCTTTTTTGCATAAGAATGAAAATTGTTACTTGGAATTATAAGTTTGCTTTTCATGACTTATCTGGCAGGAGTCTTGCTGGTCACAAGTTGAGTGGATTTGTATCTCCTGACCTTGGGAAGCTAGATCAGCTGAGGATTTTGTATGTATCTTTAAGAAATATAATAGCTTTTCTGGTAGTTGATGTATCTTTGATATATCAAAATGTCTTCCTCTGACTGATTCTATGAATGATGTATTATGTTGTAGAGCTCTTCATAACAACTACTTTTATGGGACTATTCCTTCAGATCTGGGGAATTGCACGGAGTTGCAGGGAATGTAAGTTCACCTGCACTAATTGTTATCTTGTAAAAAGTGTTCTTATGTTCACTACTGAATGATGGTTGTTCATATTTCCAATTAGTTGGTTGGAGATCATTATATACAGTGATTCAACAAAGAAAATTTGTTTAATAACAGATATGTGCTCATCCTTTTAACTGTTTTATTATTATTATTTTTTCCATCACTGCTAAAAAGGCGACTCCTTTTGTTTTCTGGATATCGTATGATAAGGTGATTTGAATGATGGCTTTAGATTTGAATTAGTTAACTAAGTATTTTAACTTGTTTGGCTGTGAGTGAACCTTGAAATCATATATTAGACATATTAACTGTCAATTTGGTAAGCCCTTAACAATAAAAATTAATACCAACACTCCTCAAGGTGGTGTATAGATTACAGATGCCCAATTTGCATAAAGTTGAATAAAAAACTTTACTTGGGATGCTCTCAAGAAAAATTATCTTCCGTCATGACAGCATTGTACAAATTATGCTGGCATCTAATTTCTCCTTGATAAAATTCTTGTCAAATTTAATACGTTTAGTCCTATCATTTTCAATCCAATAGAGCTTTACTGATTGAAGGCTTAATATCACTATAAAATGGCATAGGAACTTGTATAAAACTCAATTCCTTGAACAATATTTGTAACCACAGTTATTAAGAAATCCAATAAACCATAGCCCAAAATTCTGTTTTTGCGCTTGACCTCACAACCACTGATTGTTTCTTAGTTTCTGGTTACCAAGGTTCCAATAAAGGTGTTGTAACTTAAAGTGGACCTTCTATCATCAACAGAACCAACTTACTCAACATCTGTGTATGCTTCCACCTTTAAGCGTCCATGCTTAGAAAATAAAAATCTTCTCTAGGAGCATATTTCAATTATTACATGTGAAAACTTACATCTAGATGCGGAGAATGGGGTGCTATCTTTATATTTGAAAACTTACATCTAGTGTTATTTTTGTTCTAGTATATTCATATTTAAAAGCAGCAGTGCTATCTTTCACTTCTTAGTATTGTTTTTCCTTGTAGCATCTTTCATTTAGCTTGTGACAAGAATAGCTTGTCCTAGCTAGGTGTAGCTTAACAATTTGTATAGAAATATCTATATTTTATCTGTGTTTCTTTCTGCACTGAGTAATTTTGCTTATTTTTGAAAGTTGAGTTATAAGTTGAAGCTTTTACAATTTGTTTTCTTTGATTGTCAATAGAAAAATTTCCAAACTATATCTGTATTTTATCCACGTTTCCTTTTATACTAAGTAATCCTGTTTGTTTCCTGCTGAAGTTGAGTTATTTTGTTGATACAGATACTTGCAGGGTAATTACTTAAGTGGATTAATTCCCAATGAATTGGGAAAGCTTTCAGACCTCAAATATTTGTGAGTTGTTTCATACATGTTGATAAATTTTTTTTATCCTTTTAAATGTTTTTCGTATTTCCTAGTTTTAACTTTGATAACTAAGGTGATGCATCCATTGTAAGGTTGTAGCTTAAAAGATATCAGATAAACATCCCAGGACCAAATTGTTATCCTGTAGGCGTGAGATTTCTTAGTAACTTATGCTTTCTTGTTTAACAACTGTTTTTCATTGTAATGATAAATTTGTTTAATTCACTGTCTTTTAAAGCAATATGCAGGAGAAGTTAAATTTCGCACTGTACATGCATTGATGTTTTCATGTATACAGTTTTACTATAGCTGTTTATTTAGCTTACCACAAGACAACTAAGCTGCTTAGATATCGATAAAGATATGAAACGGTAAGGATAAGGAATGAATCACTTTGGTAAAGTGGAACCAGAACTAAGAGCATTGCCCAATAAGAGTTTTCTTCACTCATCAAACGAAGTGGATATAGTAGATGAAAGGGTTGCCTGATTCTTCAACTAGTTATTTATACATTTTAATCTAGTGAACCTGCCAGGTAAAATTTTCTAGATTTACCTCGGGGAAATTTAAATAGTTATCTGTTTAAACTGGGGCAGCAAACTTCGTTTATAGCTTCCTTTACTTACTTTACCTAATTCTATATGAGTTAAGAATTTATAGCTTTAAACAAGTTATTTTGTAGATCTGTTGGCTGCGGTTATGGCTAACTAAAGTATTTAACTTATCATCACTGGATGTTACAATCAGACAGTAAATACTATACTGATTAGCATATTTATGTATAAAATTTCGAGTTTCATATTATACCATAGTAGTTAGTGAATGCCCTCATATGTCGCCTTATGATGTGCAATTATTTTTTATTTTGAATGCTTAGCTTATTCAACAGTTATAATATTTGTACAAATGTTTGGAAGAAATAAACCTATTAGGAGCAATAACATGCATGATATGGTTCTTAATTCCTCGCACACATTAACTTCAGATGATGCAAATGATTATGATGTTGAAATATTCTTGGAAAGCATGAAGTCCAATTTATGGAATCAGTAGATTTATTATTCTCGTGCATTTGGTGTTACAATGTGGAACTCATCACTATTCTATGTTCTTAAATTACAGAGATATTTCAAGTAACTCTCTCAGTGGGAGTATTCCTGTGTCACTAGGGAAGTTGGATAAGCTTGTCACTTTGTGAGTAGCCTCATTCTTTTTAGTTATATCCAAACTTGATAATTGGTGCTTTATTGAACATAGGAAATTTGATCTAATTTATTGATCAATGGAATCTTGATTTTCTGTAGCAATGTGTCAAACAATTTTCTGGTTGGACCAATACCATCTGATGGCATGCTTACCAACTTACCTCAAAGCTCGTAAGTACAGCTCATCTTCTGAAGTTTTTGTGTTCTGGGTCATCATGAAGCTATTTGATAGTGTACAGTTCTCACTTATTCATGATTTGTATGGTTTCTACTTCATTTCACTCTTTACATTCCTATGTCCTTTATCTTTTATCTTCCAGTAGGGTGAAATATTTCGAATGTAAAAGTGATGAATTATCAACATGGAAAGGGATTGTTATCATATTATTGCCCATCTAATGTCTACTCTGATAGACTTTCTTAAGATCTCTATCTTGCCACAGTTACCGACAATTTATATGGAAATGTGGTCCCCAAATATTTCCATGTTATTTAAATAGTCAATTGCTACATTTCATTGCAGCTTTGATGGAAATCGTGGTTTGTGTGGGAAACAAATCAGTACTATATGCAAAGATGACCCTCGAGAATCTCCACCAAATTCCCAATCTCCAAACTCAGGTAAACCTCCTTTGATGTGAAATAGATGGGTGCAATGTGTGAATATCCAGAGAATCCTTAGGGAGCGAAAGAATTTCTATTATTACAGAATTTAAAATGTTTAAAACCTTATGGTATTCAGGTTTTGTATTTAACCCATTGTAGATCAAAATCAAGGTGGAAAGAAGAAATACTCCGGTCGGCTACTTATTAGTGCATCAGCAACTGTGGGTGCACTTCTTCTGGTGGCTCTCATGTGTTTCTGGGGTTGCTTTCTTTATAAAAAGTTTGGTAAACATGACAGTAAAGGTCTCGCAATGGATGTCAGTGGAGGTACTGTTCCTAGCTATTTTATGGGTTATATTTGATTTACATGTAGCAAATCTGGAGTTCCTAGACTTCGATATCTCTACTAACACTTTGTTACTTCAGGTGCATCAATTGTAATGTTTCATGGAGATTTGCCATACTCTTCTAAAGACATAATTAAGAAATTAGAGACTTTGAATGAGGAACACATAATTGGTTGTGGGGGCTTTGGAACAGTGTACAAGCTTGCAATGGATGATGGCAATCTATTTGCATTGAAAAGAATTGTAAAGATGAATGAGGGTTTTGATCGTTTTTTCGAAAGGGAGCTAGAAATTCTTGGAAGTATAAAACACCGATACCTAGTGAATTTAAGGGGATATTGCAATTCTCCTACATCAAAGTTGTTAATCTATGATTTCCTATCTGGTGGAAGCCTTGATGAAGCTCTTCACGGTGAGATGCTTTTCTTGTGTTTAACTTTACTTCTTTGACATGCTACATGTGCATCTGGTTTAATGTAATAATAAAGTGATTTAAAGATGAATTAAGGGGGTAATGAATGTAGAACCCAGGAAACGAAGGTGAAAGAAAATCCTTTTTAAATTAAAGAGAGAGAAAACCCCTAGAAGGCAAACAAAGATTGGAATATATATTTTGTAAAAAAAGAAAAGAAAAAAGAAGTAATGCATATAACTATTTCAATATTTAAGTCTTTCCAACAAAAGGACAGTGGTGTCTTTTTATTGAGGTTGCCAATAGACACGCATCATGATCTCCATCAGGGGGATACGCATCATTTATCAGGCTCAATATTTAGTGTATGGTATGGTACATTCGTTGATTCAAGATTTCCACTTCAATGGAAATTTTGTGCTTCAAACATTCTTATAACAAGGAGCATAAAATGTGGCCCAAAATCACCTTAATAGTTGATAAATCAACTGTGTCTGTGCAGTTCCTGTATTCCTTAATAACATGTTAAAACACATGCATGTCATAGACATCAAGTATCAAGTAATTTGATTTGCAGAACAATGAAATACCATGTAACTAAATGAGGAATTGGGTAAGTTATTAGTGATCAAGTGCATTTTGGAGAAAATAATGCTGCTAAATTTTTCCATCATATTCAATGTTCTAAGCTTTCGTTTTATTAGGTTGTTTGTTGCTATTGCTTCCAAACGAGAAACAAAACTTAATGAACTAAATTAGTAGGTGAAGATATGGTGAAGAAGCTGTCCCTTGGATGCAAAACCTAACACTATCAACTTGCTAACTGATAGCAAAATGATGTTGCATCAAAGCAAGCTAAATAAAATCTTCAGAGACAGCAGCCCTTGGAATTCCCATAATCAAAACCAAATCCAATAACGACTAATGAGGTCCAAAATTGCACTTTGTCCTACCAAAGTTGATTAGTAATCCTAATTTTCATAACATTACTTTCATTTTACCAGAGACTTTTTTTGTTTCTTGCTTTTGTACAATTTTTTTCCTTCGCATTATACATATTTGTTACGTAGAAATAAACCCTTGGAACAATAATATTCCATGATGCATTCCACAGAAAGATCTGAGCAGCTAGACTGGGATGCACGCTTGAATATCATAATGGGAGCAGCAAAAGGCCTGGCTTACTTGCATCACGATTGCTCACCTAGGATCATACACCGAGACATAAAGTCGAGCAATATTTTGCTTGATGGAAATCTTGAGGCACGAGTATCTGACTTTGGACTTGCCAAACTGTTAGAGGACGAAGAATCTCACATTACGACAATTGTTGCTGGAACATTTGGTTATTTGGCTCCAGGTAAGCAATATGAATTTGATTAGAGTTTCCTGTTTAAATATGCTGAGCTCTCAACTCTCTGAAGGCTTATATTGACTAGATCCACGGTAGTATGAAAACAGTAATCATGATTTTGACCTAGAGCAGACTTTCACGCACTACCAAAACGATTTGCGGTGCATAAAAGCTGGTGCAGTCAAGACCCTCCTTTTTTGTTTGGTCAGTAAACTGATTTGGTTATTACAACAGAGTCGCAATAAAACAAAAGTGAAAGCACTAAACTAAACACCCAATAGAGCATCCAAGCTGCCTAAGAGAGCCTAAACAGAGCCAGAACAACAGAATAACACAGTAGAACTCCCAAGTAACAACAAAACCACAGAACAATCCTGACAGAATCCGAAGCAGTAAACACAAGAATAGTAATCATGAAAACAATACTAAAAGCTAAAACAGAACATCCAAAAAGCTGCCAAACCACAAACATCTGAATATATCCTAGGAATGGGGGTTACCAATTCATGTTCGGGAGGAACAGAGAATCTCTGATTTCATAAGAAATGACCATAGTGAAGCCTTAAAATTTGACCGTTTTCCATAAGGAAACCACGTCATCTCCTCCTTTACCCTAAAATATTATGCTATTTCTTCATGACCATAATTACTAGAAAATCTCTAGCGCACCGTAGGACCTCTGCCTTTCTTCCACTGAAAGCACAATGCCTGAATGATTAAGTAATCATAAGCACAGGGCATTACCCAGCTCAGCCTAGCTACCTCAAATGTCTTAGACTGCTCTCTCAAAGCAACAAGAAAATATAGGAAAATTTGGTGTTTGGAGTCGTCAGGGTATCCCCTTGTAAATCCTTTTCAAGGCATCTGTTATTCAAAGGGAAGGTGGGGATGGTGCTTCGGAGGTGTGATGTGATGGCTGTTTTTGGGTAGTTTGAGTGGAAAGAAGTAGAAGGATTTTTGACGATGTTAGAGAGGAGGAAGTGGATAATTTGTGGGAGAGAGTCTGTTTTTGGGCCACTTTATGGGCTCCGGTTTCTCCAGAATTTAGGGACTACTCTTTTTCACTTATACTATGGGATTGAATTGTGGTGTCTTAGAGTATTGTTATGGTAGTCTGCATTTTGTTGCAAGTTTTTTGGTGCCTGTTTTAAATTTTATTATTTTCGTTGGGTCCGAGGAAACCTTGTCCTCTGTTTCGTACTCTTTCATTTCCTCAATGAAGTTTGTTTTCTTTAGAAACCAAAAAAACAAAAACCAAAAAAGAAAGAATAAGAGCAAAGACTCCCCTATCCAAAAATCTTCCCAAAAATGAATCCTCTTCCCATTTCCCAATATAGAGCAAAGGATAGACTCTAAGACAAAACATCTGTGATAAATGCCCCTCCATGGACAGTGAATGGAGCCTCTAACCACCACTTTAGAGCCCCACCCATTGACATGCAAATCATATTTACTCCGGATGCCTGAATGCCAAAGAGAATCTGACTTTAGAATATATCTCCATAATTACTTCCCTGAAAAGCCATCTTTCTGTTGAGCAAGTTTACCACTCCTAAGCCACCGTTGGCCCTGAGAATGAGATGCAACATTCTAATTCACTATGTGATCTATCTTTCCTTCATCCATACCCTTTCTGTAAAAAATCATGCATAAGCTTTTTGTTTTTGTTTGCCACCTTGCAAGGTAACCAAAACATAGAGAGGTAGTAAATTGGTAGACTTGCAGATCTGGTTGAACCAAGTTAAGCCTCCTGCTCTGAGATAAAAAGCCGCTGTTCCAACAATCCAACCTTTTTTGGATTGTCCCAAACCATGGGGACGTGTAAACTGGAAGCTCTGGGGTTTCTCCCTCTTAAAAGACAACTGAAGTACTTATAGGCTGACCTTCCACAACATCCCCAACCATGCCCGTAAGAGATTCCAACTTTCTCTTTTAATGCTAACTACTAGACTTTTGACTATTCACTTGCAACCTTGACCAAACACCAGAATCGCTGTCACTGTAATATTTTTTCGGGCAACAGTTTCTGTAACTAAGTTCCCAAATTTCCTCTCATCCCCTAAAAACTAGAAAATTTTCATTTGCAAACTGAAGGTGTGACACCATCAGAATTAACACGTGTTCAATCGCTTTTTTATCCCATTTGAGTAATAATACAGTGAGCTTTTAATCTATTTATCTAGAGGGGGAGAAAAGATTGATTAGAGAGGCCAAGTGAGTTGGGATACTCCAGCTTCATGTGAGGTTTTATTTTGGGAGGGATATAAGTTCTTTGGTGGAAAAAAGATGGTCATGGTGTGTGAGAAATGTTCTGCGATGACAATTTTTTGGTTGGTATGGATGGATAGGAATGTAAGGATATTTGAGACAGCAGTGGATGAGGAGGTGGATCATTTGTGGGATAGAGTTCGTTTTGGGATTTCCTTTGGGCTCAGTGTCTTCAGAGTTTACAGATAGTTTTGTTCTGGTTAGTTTTTTTAGAATTGGGGTGCTGCTATATTTTAATTGTCATTGTGACGGCTTGTCATGCAATCTTTTGATGTTTAGATCTGTTTGTAGCTTTACATGAGTGGTCTAGTTAGTTCAGTGGAGAACTTGTCCCTGTACTGTACTGTACTGTACTGTTCTTTTTCTAATACAGAAAGTATGCTCCTTATTCAAATAAAAAAAATACAAGACTTTTCATGACATACAAAAGGGTGTGCACAATGCATTCCTTGTGTTGCATTGTTTGAGATCATACAGAATTTCTTTGAGAATGAATCCAAAGGAATAACCACATAATCAGCAAAATGACCTGGTGATTTCTTCCAGAGAATGAAAGACCACGGATGCATATCTAAGTTGGATAGAGTGAGCATTCCCTTGTGTCAAGCTTTAGAAACACATTTTTCTAGTCCACAAGCACGACTATAATGTGTTCATTTTCACATACAACACCTCAAACTAGAGGTCTCTGGAAATGTATAGGTTTCCAAATCAGCTGCTTATAAGAGATGGAATGTGTCTGTTACACAAAAGGGTGGAAAAGTTTCCTGGTGTCTATTTGCAGGAAATTCTTTCTGAAAGAGTAAAAATGTAGTTTATCTTACGTTTATATACATTCTGAGTTACTTGACATCATTGGCAGAGTATATGCAAAGTGGCAGAGCAACTGAGAAGACTGATGTTTATAGTTTTGGGGTCCTGGTGCTTGAAGTGTTGAGTGGAAAACGACCCACAGATGCATCATTCATTGAGAAGGGCCTCAACATTGTTGGCTGGGTATGTCTCTTTTCTACATTTGGTTTCTGTAGAAAGTGATCTTTTTCTTGTGGTTATATTGCTTTTTGATAAGAAGCTAGATCTAGTGGTGACATTCAGTGCAAATTGTGTACTCTAAATTTGGCTGCATATCCACATCAACTATTGGAAAGCAATTACTCCTCTTGTTCAATATGATTGGTGAAAGAAAGAAAATGAAAATGCCGTGGGTTTTGATTGATTGTTGCAGTCAAGTAGATCTTATGTGAAAGTTTTGGAGCTGCTACCTCCTTAATGGTCCTCCTAATATGATTTTGTGAATTCCACTCCAAGTCAACTCTTCTAATCTATTTATAACGCCCTTTGCAGTTAAATTTTCTGGTCACAGAGAATAGGCAAAGAGACATTGTTGATCCACAGTGTGAGGGGGTGCAAGCCGAAAGCCTTGATGCCTTGCTCTCCGTCGCCATTCAATGTGTTTCTTCAACTTCCGAAGATCGACCCTCCATGCATAGGGTGGTCCAGGTGCTTGAATCTGAGGTCATGACACCATGCCCAAGTGACTTCTACGATTCCAGCTCTGATTAAAAAGGCTTTATGCAGGCAGGGCAAGTCAGAATTTGCATCTACATCGGTCTCATCTCATGTCAGGCATGTAACGCAAACAGTGAAAAGGACTCAGAATCTGAAAAGGTACATCATCCATTCGATTCGTTCATTCTTTCTGCAGATTAATGGCATTTAGAAAGCGGCCTGCACCATCTGTTGTCTACATGGCCAAGCATCTTATTCATGACCAATGAGATTCTGAGTGTAATTTGCTCGTCTTGCTCTCATTTTGCTTGGGTGCGTTCAAACTCCTCTGTATGCGGATGGAAAATAATTCCACCTATTGGAGTCATTTATTTAGCCTTTCGTGTTCTTTATTTTTCTTGTAATTCCTCTTGCCTTTTGTTCCCCAAAATTAAGTGTATATGATATTTATATAAATAGAAGGTGGTCGCTCTGAAAATGATTCTTGTTTATGCCATTTTTGTAAAATATGATTTCATGACAATATTCAGTCAAGTATTATAGTGCCTATGAACTCTGTTTGTTATGTAATATTATGTTTCCCTTCTGTACAAATTCAATTCTTAAGTCTGCTTTAATTCTGGTTTTACTTTGAATATGTAAAATGTAAAAGGAATTGTGGGGTGAGTTTCTTTTACGTATTACGGTTCCATAATTTTATTATTTAGTCCGCCTTTTAGCAAATACGATTTTCCAATGGCTATTCATTTTGCATATGTTATTAGCCCCTTAATTAGCGCATCAGGAGAGGGTAGATGGGCCGACCATGTAGATAATACAAACCAATACTTGTGCGGTTTTTGATTTTTTTATTTTTTAAAAATATATTTTTATCTAATTTTTGGTAACAAACAGGGCTAAGCCCAGACAACAACTAAACATAAATCAATCTAGACCTTAAAAGGCCATCCCTGTCTTCTTGGAGGACACCAGTAATACCACCAGGAGGCAAAACGAAGCAATGAATACCCAATTCCATCTCATGCCCCATCTTGGCCAGAGAGTCAGCTGCAAAGTTATCCTCCCTAAAAACATGAAAGATGCTGCAGTCCCAGGAACTCTTCCAACAAACTCTGCACATGTTTAGCAAAGTAAGGAGGGGGTGATTCGGCTCCAACTTAGCATTCAAAAGGTGCAAAACAAGAGTAGAATTAGTTTCAACAATAAGCTTTGTCACTTGCAAACTTTGAGCTAGCTTTAGACCATGATACAACGCCCACAGTTCAGCCACCAAAATCTCCCCATGACCCAAATTAGCAGAAAAACCTGCTACCCACCCACCAACAGAATTACGAACAAGAACCCCAGTAGCAATAGCGCCACTAGGACCAATTCTAGACCCATCAATATTCAGTTTCATGGTAGAAACAGGGGGAGGCTTCCACGCCAGCAAAGTTTGCATTCCGAGTCTATGGACCCCACCCTTTTTATTAGCAATGTGCCATTCCACAAGAAACCTCAAAATCCATTCATTGGGTAGATCAGGATAGTGGAAGGTTATAACATTCATGATACTGATGAGAAGAATAAGAAAAAGAAAGGAAATTTCAGAGAGAATTGTATTCCTTGAATTGTTTTGTTAATCAGTTTCTGCAGAAAGATTACAGTATATACTTAGCCTTAGCTTTTCTTAGCTTCTAAACAACACAGTAACAACTTAACTAACAGCACGTGACACCATAACTAATCTAGTGCTGACTCAGCTTAGCTGTTATACAATTACCCTCCCTCAAGCTCAGCTGAGTTCCTCAGTCTGAGATTGGTACAATGCTTAAGAAATATGGGGCTGTGCAATCCTTTTGTAAACACATCTGCAAGTTGTTCTTCTGTTGGCACATACTGAACTTCAAGATCTTTGCGTTGAACTCTTTCTCGCACGAAGTGAAAATTGGTATCCATATGTTTGATACGTGAATGAAACACTGGATTGGAGCTAAGAGCCAATGCAGATAGATTGTCACAATACAAGATAGGAGGTGTAGGAAGACACATATGTAAATCTGCAAGCACTTGACGAATCCACGCTAAATCTGCTGCAGTATGAGCCAATGCTCGATACTCTGCCTCAATGGAGTTGCGAGACACAGATCCTTGCCTTCTAGACTGCCATGAAACTGGATTTGCACCAAGGAAAACAATACAACCTGTGGTAAATCTTCTGGTAGAAGAGTCTGCAGCCCAGTCAGAATCACTATATGCAGACAAGTGCCAAGGACCAGGACCAAAGTGAATACCATATGTAAGAGTACCCTGTATATACCTCAATATCCTTTTAACCATATGAAAATGAACATCAGTTGGTTTGGTCATGTACTGGCAGACTGTGTTTACTGAATACGCTATATCTGGTCTGGTAAAAGTTAAATATTGTAAAGCTCCAACAATGCTTCTATATAGAGTAGGATCTTTCAAAGGTTCACCATCAGTGGACAACACCTGAGTATGTGGCTTACAAGGTGTTGGACAAGGTTTACATGTAGTCATACCAGACTTATGCAATAGATCCTTTGCGTACTTGGTTTGATTGACAACGATTGCACCAAGTGTAGGATATGACACTTGCAGACCAAGAAAGTAAGTCAATTTACCCATGTCTTTCATATCAAATACAGATCCAAGATCATCAATAACTTCTTGAACGAGTTGGTCATTAGAACCAGTAATTATTATATCGTCCACATATAAAAGTAACACAACCATATCAGATTCTCTAGACTTCACGAACAAGCTAGGATCAGAATGAGAGGCCTTGAACCCTATAGCTAGGAGATACCCTGTAAACTTTAAGTTCCAAGCCCTTGGCGCTTGTTTTAAGCCATACAGTGACTTATGTAATTTACACACAAAATGAGGGTGTATAGGATCTTCAAATCCCTGTGGCTGCCTCATAAACACTTCCTCTTCCAACTCTCCATGCAAAATGCATTTTTAACATCTAATTGTCGAAGACCCCAACCTTTCATAGCAGCCATGCTCAAAATAATCCGGACAGTAGTGTGCCTAACAACTAGACTGAATGTTTCAGTATAGTCAAAACCTGCTTCTTGGCTAAACCCCTGTGCAACAAGCCTAGCCTTATACCTTGATACTGTGCCATTAGCATTCCGCTTGATCTTATAAATTCATTTACTGCCAACAATGTTGGTGTTCGGAGGTAAAGGAACTAAACCCCATGTTCCTTGCATCTGTAAAGCCTCAATTTCTTCAGTCATAGCCTTAATCCAATCAGGACTAGAGGAAGCAACCCTATAGCTATTGGGTTCATCCAACTCTGTGTGAAAACACGTACTAAAACACTGATAATCAGAGAAATCCTTTTTCTAAAGAACACCAGACTTTGCACGAGTTTGCATACTATGTGTATTAAGAGGAATAGACACAGGAGGAGAAGAAGGAGATGCATCTGTAGCTACGAGCTGTGAACCAGTATCAACCCCAGAAGATGACCCAAGAGGAAGGGACACTACTTGAAGTTGAGAGGCTAAAGAATCCCCAAAATGATCAGAAGGTTGTAATGCAAAATCTGAAGTATGTAATTCGGAACTGGCATCCACAAGAAGCACATTAGGATGGTGAGAAGTAGAGGAGGAAGAAGGTAGTGGTGGTTCTACAGGGAGAGGCAAATGAGATACCCTATCATAACATAAAACCCCCTTATAACCAGTAGCATAACCAACAAAAACACATTGTGAGGTCCTCGGTTGAAGTTTACGACTGTTATAAGGTTTGAGATAAGGATATACAGCAGTACCAAGGACTTTAAGGTGCTTAATATCAGGCTCATGATGGAATAACCGATAATAAGGAGATTCATGCTCCAACACCACACTAGGCATACGATTAATTAAAAAAGCAGCATGAGCAGTAGCATGAAACCAAAACTGATAGCTGATGAACAATCCCTTTAGAGGCCAAAAACTGAGTGAATGCTCTGCTAACATACTCACCCCCACCATCACTCTGAAAGAACTTAATGGAAGCAGAAAAATGGTTGGAAACCAAGGCATAAAAATGAACGAACTTGGCAAAAACTTCAGATTTATTATGTAAGGGATACAACCATACAAAACCAGTGCATTCATCTATGAATGACACATAATACCGATAGCCATCTAAGGATTGACATGGCGATGGCCCCCAAACATCACTGTGAATTCTATGAAAAGCAACAGTAGACTTGCTATGAAAATGAGAAAACGGTAAGTGATGCATCTTCCCACTCAAACAATGAGGACATATGAAAGACTGACTATCATCACAAACTGAAATGTGAGATTTATTCAGCATTTGCTTAACTACAGTATTAGTAGGATGACCTAACCGAGCATGCCACAACGAAGGAAGAGTCAAAGACAGAGCAACATCTCCATTTCCATATAAACCAGCAACTAGCAGCAAAAATATTGCACCGTCTCAAGTTGAAAGAATTAACAACAGCAGTTTTCAGGTTTAAACGCAACCAACAATTAAAGTCAGTAGAAAAGGATACCTTAACACAATCAGGTAAGGAGAAAGAGTTCCATATTGCTTGAGCTCGAGGACAACGGATGAACACATGCTGAAGCGATTCCATATGGCAATGACAAAACGGACAAGCTGAATTATTTGTCATTTTCATTCTTGTTCTCTGTACATTGGTCAGAATTTTATTTTGGGATAATAGCCACAGAAACACTTTTAGTTTGGGAGGAATCTTAAGCTTCCAAATAAAATACCAGCTATCATCACCCCCTTGAGACAAGCTGGAGCAAATATTATAAGCAGATTTAAGTGTGAACTCCCCATTGGAACTAGGACCCAAAACAAGTGTGTCAGGAGAAGAGCCATCAAAGTCAGCATGAGTGCTAATAATTTTGTGGACCACATCAACATGTAACACTTCAAGGAGTTTGGGAATATTCCAACCAGATTGGGTAAAATAATTGGCAACCACTTTATGAACATCAATCTCCTCATTACTGAGAGGCGTAGAGTCAATTAGGCTGCCCTCCAAAACCCAAGGATCTGTCCAAAAATTAATTCTATTCCCATTTCCCACTCTCCACTTCCTGCCTGCACTAAGGATTTCAGCACCAAATAGAATGCCCTTTCAAGAACTTGTAGCGAGTGGTTTACAGCCTACAATTAAACAAATAAGCAATGCTAGGTTGTTGGTTAGCAGATGTGCGTTGGGATAGTTGGTCAAGGAAGTGTGCCCATGGCGAACATGGGGAATTAGGGGAATTAGGGGAATTAGGGATCGCCAAGTGTAGCTAAGGTTGAAACAGTACAAGGTTTGTCTAATTAGGTAGTAATAGATACAACATGAACGTAAGACCAAAACATAAGCCTACCTAATTGTACCAAATTTAGAGTTCCCCTCTTGGATTAATTTCATTTGAAGTAGTTTAAACTATAGCTTCTATAAAATCATCATCGGACCCTTTTTAAGGGATCAAAAGTTTTTTTTTGGGGGGCGGGGGTCAAAACAATTCTCAATATCTCAATTTTAATCATTCTTTGAAAAGCCAACATGCCACTTCAAACTGAGACCAAAATAACCGCATAATTGGACGCAAGGCATTCATTACCGGCCAGTGTTTATCATTTCATTTATAATGGGCTAAAAACTCTCTTTGCATCTCTGATTATAGAGCCTACTCTTGGTATGACATTGTGTTTTTTTTCTTTTTGGGTAGAAAATGTACACCCTTTACTCTCCGTTTGGATGAAGGAATTGACAATTACATAGAATTCTAAGATGACGGAATTTAGATTTTCATCATTTTAATTTCTAGCAATTTAAGATTTTAGTGTTTGGATTTATGTATTTCAAACTTTTAAATGACATAATTTTGTAAATGGCACCATAAAAATTGCGAAATGACTCCTATTTTGATTGAAATTAAACTCGTGAATTTGATGTCCTAATTTACACAATTTTTTCTGCATAAATTCTGTGCTTAAGTTGCCAAACAAGGGAATTGTCAATTTCTCCTTTTCAATTCTCGACTTTTAGTTGAATTCTAAGTTATTTTCCCTCATCCAAACAGAGCGAAAGTTCACTTGTATTAGTTCATTTTTAGGGAGTTTCACTAAACACCCAAAATGGGGGCTGAAATTATAAAAAAACCCAACACCCAAAACACTTTATAAACACACCCAAAACCCATCATTACACACACTCAAAACCCATTTATAAACACACCAAAAAAATATACAATTGTTGATTGTGGAGTTGATTTTGGGTGTGTTTCTATGTTTAAATAGTATTTGGGTTTTTTTATAAATACATGTCTAGGATTGGATTTATTTATAAATATCTATTCATTTTTCCCCTCCCCTATTTCATAATATATATTAAAACCGAAACAAACAAAATAACACAACCTGAGAACATGTTTGAATGGCCATAATAAAAATTATATATATTATGTTTTTAAGAAAGATCCATGATACATCCGCACATTACATTACATCACTATTACACTAAAAATATCATTTGCTTTTTCTGCACAGCACCATGCTAGGCTAGCTGAAAGAGCCAAGTACCTCATCCAAATAAGACTATTATTATACATTAAAAATATTGGTATATACAGTTTATACCAAGTTTATATAGTAGGTTCGTATCCGAAAAAATATTTATATAGGAGCTGTGGGAATGAAATTATAATTACATTAATTTGGCCGAAGGGGCTTTCTCCTGCCTCTCTATATATGCAGATGGAAACCATCCGGCCTTGCCATTACATTCTCCTTCGGACCATCCATTAGAGCCCACCTATAACATCCATAATGAAAATAAGTAAAAAATAAAAAACACTACTAGAATATAATGGAGAAGAAAGGATTTATAATTTCTTTCGTTTTAAATGTGTAAAATAGAAAGAAAAAAAACAAAAAACCAAGAAACAAAAAAACAAAACAAAACAAAAATGTTTTATATGACGCCTCCGCTACACCATATTCCTTCGCTTAGGTGAGACATAAAACACAAAGGTGGAGTATGGAAGATGTCACTCCATCCATAAATACTCTTTAACCAGCTACAAGCTACTCCGACTATAAGTTATCGTTCCTCCTATTTCATATCCAAATAATGATACGAAAATGATCCTACATAATTTTCCATTTAGTTCTTTCTGTTCCACACACTACTAATCCCGGCAATTTTCAGAGTGGGCTATACATATATATATTTTGTGTCCTGTATGTGGTGGGTGACTGAGTTTTTATGAAGTAAACCAATTTTACTTTTTACTAGGATGCAGTGAACTAATTTCCATCGAGTGAGATGGACTTCATAACAATTAGCACCAAATTTTGTATGTCCATAAGGGTGGTTCAGCCCTTGGGCAGAACAGCAGTGCAAACTTTTTTTTCACAAAAAAAAAAAAAAGGAAGAAAGAAAAAAAGAGAGCGTCCACATTTATGCTGATAGCAACGCATAAGCAACAACTAAATTAAGGGAGGTTGTGGTACCTGACGAACCACAACATAATCATCAATTGCTAGATTCAACTCTCCATCTGCTTGAGCATCAAACGGGTGTATAGCCTACAAAATGAAGTAAGGAAATTAAGAGGGGTGAAAACTCAGAATTACAAGAGAAAAACAAGGTAGATCAACCAACAAACTTATATTTTCAGAGAAGTCAGATCATTCAATAAGGAAATATTTGAAAACAAAATTTGGGAAGATAAGAGAAAAATCATTGTATTGCCATTAACAATAAGCCTGAAAGATAAGCAAATTAAACAATCAGACCAAATGCCATTGACTAAAATGACTAATAATCAGTAACTCCAGCTTGTCGCAAATAAAATGAATACCATTTTACGATCTTGAAGAAAAACTTGTTTGACAAGATTCAAACATAAATCTGCTCTGAAGATTTGCCTTGAATTAAGCTAATCAGAATTTGCCAAAAACAAGATTTAGCAAATTAGACACCAAGGCTCAACTTAAGCTAATAAAACAATCCGACATTAATTTAAGCTAATTGACTTAATTTAGGCTAATGCCCAACAATCACTCTAAATGAATAGTTATCAGCCTATACTTCTAGGCAACAAAAATTCAGAAGCTGTGATAAGAAATGACAAGAACATTAGCAGTTTATTTTGGATGTGGGGAATCAAATTTCAAGGATTTCAAAGGCCTTACTCTTGCAATGAAGAAAGTGTCATCCTCGTAAAGTTGTCCATGATCAACAGATCTATTTGAATTAGTATCAGGATCCATTTTCTCAGATTGTGATGGGAATTCTCTTGGTAGTTTCTCCAGAATCATCTAACCATTTAAAAGAATGCAGGAGTCATTTTCATGTACTGAAAAGAGATAAGAAAACAGCACATAATGATAAAAAGGTGCAGAGCCAGGCTACATAATGCATACCTCAGAATGTAGCTTGTCTAAAATCGCAAGAGCATGTTGATGATAAGATCTCTCAGCATCGACCTGCAGAGTATAGTTACTAGGTTCAAATACACAAGTGTAATATCAGGAGCAAAATACAATAAGTTACCAGTATCCAGCCAAATTTAGTATAAAGAACAATTACAGTTACGACAAATCCACCAGGAACTGGGGGCACCATTGCATTACAGTTATAAATTTAGATACATCTAGCAAGAATTTCTGACAGGAGAGCTTTGCACAAGTTTGAGAAATAACTTTCTCCAAATATCAGCTTTAAAACACTTTTTGAGTCAGAAACTTTGCTAGTGGACAGATTAATTATTTTCCCTTGGTGTGATAAGGCCTTTTTCCTCATTTAATCTACTTGCCCTCTCCAGCTAAAGTGAAGTATCTAGAGTAAAGAAGATATTTATTTCATCTATTGCTCTGACAATGTGCAATTGTGGCCCCAAAAAAGACTGATGGTGAGCACCAATGGTATCGATGAATGTGCAAGTGCAAGTGATGGTGGCACGCAAAAACCTTATCAATTCTACCTTTAACCTTCTCCTTTCCCTCTTATAAGCCATAGGTGCTGTCAAGAGATAGCTTTCTTGTGCTCTCTCACCTTCCTTTTTTACCTCTCCATTCTCAAGTGCAAATTAATTTAAATATTTAAGGAAAAACCAGAAATCATAAGTTCTTCTGTGTATTTTTCTTAGCTTCATTGGGGCCTATTTGGAGTGCTACGGAATTAATTCTGCTTAGAAGGCTTTTGTTTTAAGCACTTATCAGAAGTACATCGAGATTCCAAGTGCTCCTAGAAACGCACTTGGAAATGTTTCTTGAGGAGGCTCTTGATAGGTGCTTCTCCCGAAAGCACTAAAAAATGCTTTAACAACCCAGAAAACACTTTAAAATATTTCAGCTAAACAATATGAAAGGCATTTATTGTTATCTGAAAGCGTTTTTTTAACACTTCTAGAAGCATTGCTGAACAGGGCATATCACTAGATAGTTGAGCCACCAGTTCCGTTGTGCTCAACACAAAGGAATCATACAATTCCAGCATAACAGTTATTCAGAATTCTACATATGAATTGATGCTATTGTAGAGACTGCATGTAACATTTCCTTACGTTCAGCACTACAAGATGGTCGAAACTTTTGTGGGGTTGAAACAGCAAAAGTTGTTTAAACTAGGAAACGTTTAAAAGGAAAGGAGAAAGAAAACCACTAATACGCGAAGAAGACTTTCCCTATTTACTCAAGTGTGTCAAAATATAAACCAAAATAGTATATATTAAAACAGGTGCATAATCTGAGATAAGACCTTGTGAATTTGAACTTGTTTAATGACAGCCAAAACTCATTTAGCAACTCAATGACGCAATTCCTAAGATATCAAAGGACCTACAATGACATGAAATATTTTAGACTGGTACTGTTGATTTAACTCTCTGAATAGAGCTCTGGCACAGGGAAAATCTGGAAATTAGACTTCTTTAGTTAACTTTTTATTATGAAGGCTTTAGGATTTCATTATTATTACTGTTTATTTATTCCACCGGGGTTATTATTAGATTGCCTATGTAATTGCAACTTAGTTCTTGCCAAAAAGAACTTATGTTCCAAGCTGTTATGCCAAAAAGAAACACTCATATATACCAACTGAAAGGGGCTGCAACAACAGATATGCCAACAATACCATTTGTTTAAAAGACTGTATGGTTAAAGAACAATAGCACCATTTTAGGCCACCATCAAGAAAGGAAAAAGCATCCCACTCAAATGCATCACCAATCCTCTTCTTCTTGTGAGGTCCTATGATACACGAAAAGAAGGAATAGATGTCATAATGATTGACAAAATTAGGTGATCAAAACATGGAATAGGCAACAAAAAGTTTGGATAGAGAAGAAAAGGCAAGCAATGAGACATAGTTGGGACGAATAATTGGCCTAATGATCTGATGAAAACTACAGTCAGGAAAAAATTTGAAGCGGAAGTAGAACGACTAATTAAATGTGGATTCACTCATAAAATATACTAAGAGCAAAAAAGCAATCGTGTAGGATTACTATCAACGGGCGAAACTGGAAACATGACCTCCAAAAAGATTGGGGGAACACTTCTAACCAGCTACTACGTCTTTCAAGATCATGAGAAACTGATAATGAGTCCCTCACAAGGATAACTAAGAAGACGGGGCATCCATAATTTACGACAACATGCTCAACCTTTAAGAATTGTTAAAAATAAATGGCCATCCAAAAATCTGCAAAATATTGCCATCCCCATATAGTCCTGACCCTCCAAAAGCTTCTCCTTAATTAAAGCCAGTGCATTTCCAAAGCACCAGTACACCCTCCCATGTTTTAGATGAACCAATTCTAACCAAAGGCTACAAATTTCCAACAGATGATATAGAAGGGCAGAAGTCACAGAGACGAATAGACAGGCTAAAAGAACTCATCACTCCCTTCCAAAGTCTAACCTTTGCAAAAAGATAGATACACAAATTCAAATTGTATAAAAATAACATAAAATTGAGATGCGCTAAACTAGTGATTACACAGCTCTGTCATTGGATAATCACTTAAACAAGCTTGCCTGTTCCTAAAAACCTTCAGGAAAATCAAAAAGTGCAGACCAATTGGTCACACTTGCCGATCAATTAGTGAGTGTCGAACCTTGTCAAGAAGCAGACTGAATAAATGCATATATACATATAAATACATATAGTGCATTCCTTAATGAAAAATTCGACGGCCAGATGCCAACATCGTTCGACCACCCATTGATACCGTTCAAATGCCAAATCAATTTTTACCAAAACACAATGCTTAGGGCTTAGGGCTTAGGGCTTAGGTTTTAGGTTTTAGATTTTAACTCTCAAGTTTTGAAAAACAATAACGGCTTCAAAAATCAATTTGTTAAAGAAAAAGAATGTGCATGGTGAATATGTAGTGCACAATGATTATGCTGTAATGAAATGATGTTAAAATTGCTAACAACGATGCAAAAATTATTCAATGAAACTAGTTTATCAACAATGCTAGTTTCCGTATGCATATATATATTGAGCATGAAAAGCATTATTCAGTAAAGCTATTATGTTTGAAATATCTTTTGATTTTCAGATACTTTTCAGGACTCAACTTCATCTTCCTATTATTTGGGAACTAAAAATTATACACCTACAATAACGTATAGTAATTACTTATGGATTATAAAAATAAATAAAAACTTTCCACAGGTGTTTGTGCAAAAATTATGAATTCAGTGAATGTATATCTTGTACTAAAACACAAAAAAATTAAAAAAATCTAAAAATGTACAGTACAGAGGAGGCAGCAAATTAGGCTACTGAGACTGTAGGTGCATTAATCATATAAAATCTTCAGGGAATCATCGTAACAGCTATTAGATCTATTTATATCCATAAGTGGAAACCAAGATGTAACAGCAAGTGCAGTTCTCACAAAAAAATAGTAACAATACCATGGTACAAAGCTTATGGAAAGTCATCTGTTGCTGATGCTCCTCAACTGACGACATTGCAGCAGTTGCTTCTCGCCCAAGTGCCACTGTTGTAGATTTAAGTTCTATCAATCTTGCTTCTGCATTCTGAAGCTTCACAGAACTCTCTGCAGATACAGAGCCCCTGGATTTCAGCCGACGCCTCAATACTTCGGCCACCTGATTAGAAGATAAATATTTATTCACTAAGCAGATGCATTTTCCAAGACCATCATACAGGAAGTGACATCAAGATATACCTGGGCTTCCACCTCCTGACGCAGTTTATCATAACGATGAGTCAAGTGACGAGCATCCTCCAAAGGAGCTCCCGTTATTTGCGCCCGTAAAGGTTCAGCAACCTACAAATTTCAATCCTGTACCATGATTATAAACCAAAAAGAAAGGAAAAATGGAAGAAACTACAAAATTATACAGTAAATTTTGGAAAGTTCAGCCTCATAAAAACTATGAGTAGATTCAATTGGTAAAGCCTCTTGTCATCGTGCAAAAGGCCTGGAATAATACTGCCTGCACTAAGGTTGAGTGAGTTTGTGAGATGTGAGAGTGCTACCTCCAGTTGGGTAGCCCAATGGTCCAATGCATCTCCAACGGAGCAAAACAAAATCATCACTTATATAGCTAACCACGGTCACCCATACAAAAATAGCACAGATCAATTTTCTTCCCAAAAAGGTATAAAATTTTCAAATACACACACAGAAATTATATTGGCATGTTGGTTTCAAGAAAATGTTATGAAGCTTTTTGTCACAAGATTATTTTCAAGGGCCATATCCTGAGATTTATCCAATGTTTATAAATATAAAATAAAGAAATAAAACATAAAACATAAAAACAGTGAAGAAATTACCTGCTCACCAAGGATCTTAAGAAATATCTCTCTCTCCTCTTCGATTGAATTATGTGAACTACCAAAGTAATCCGAAGCTATCACTAGAGGAGTGCTAGTGCTTTGATTTTCAGCTCCATATTTGCGGCAATCCTCAGCTAACCTTCTCACTAAATTATTAAGATGAAATTTAAACTACTAGACTTGTAGAATGAACCAAATGCAGTAAATTATAGAAAGCATTGTCACCTATTTCCATTTGTTTTGAGCTGATCGATACAAATGCTTCAACTCCCCGAACAAGACTCCGCTGAAAATGCTGGGTAACATATCTTATTGTTAGAATTTGGAAAAATGAAACCACTGATGATGCATTAGCAGATGGTGCATGCCATAATTCATTAGTCACATGAAATACGATGAACCAGTAGTTAGCAAAGAAAAAGCCAACTTCATAGCGGCATGATAACTTTACCTTTGCTGCCCTCGTCGAATTATATAAATCTTGAAGATTTTGGTGGCACAGAAGTTCAGCTTCATCAATCATAACAGCTTCATTACCTAAGCTTCCCAGCCGTTTCAAAACAGCCTGCAAGATATTCAACACTACAATCTTAACATATGACTGAAAACTTGTCCACAAAGCTTAAGCAGATAGGAAATATCAGCTTAAGACACATTAGCACCCCCTCCTACATGAAAGTCCAGTCCATAACAATGAGCCAAATGTAACATTGCATAGGCAGAAAACAAAAGATGTTATCACAATCACGTCATTCATGATTCCTTGCTCGCTCTCAATGAACTACCTTCCCCATCCTCCAATTTATCACAACTTGTTTACCCTTCTACCCCTACTTATTCGTGAAACAGTTCCGACTTAATGTCCCAATATCCCATCTATTTCACTTATATGTCTTTTGCCTCCAAGATGTTTCCACCTTAATAATCAAATCTTCAAACCTAGTCCCTTAATGTCACAATAAAAATCTCTATAGAGCATCTAAACCAGAGAGAAAAGTGCTCCGGGTTTCTAGTAATGAAAAATTTAGTTAGTTTCCATGCTTTGTATACAGAGGTACAGGGAGAGTACCATACCACTGATCACCTATAACATAGATCAGGTAAGAAATTTCCAAATTCTTCCCAAAACAAATAAGATAGGTGTCATGCAAAAAACAATGGGTTTTTAAGTGCCTCCGGATTTGAAAAATAAAAGTGTGTAGATTTTAAAGCCACAAGCACGAGATGGGAATTCTTTTTAATTTTGTTGCTTTCTATTAGGGATTTACCTATTTGTTTGGTTCTGTTTATAAAAATTCAGGGTTGTAATTAGTTTATTAATTTTGGGAATTTTATCACACTGGGATTGATTAGATATGTAGGACTTACTGTAATTCAAGTTCCGAGCTTTGTATATTGAATAGAGAATAAAGTGATAAACTTTCCTACTTTCATATCTCTGTTCTTATTCTACTTCTCTTTTGTACTTCAGTTTTCTTGGTTCTACATCAATTGGTATCAATGTACACAATTTGACATAACAATCCAAAAAGCCAAGAAATTTCATAATATAACCACTAAAGAACACAAAAACCTCCACTAAAGACAAAAAATTGACAAATTTGTCATGTAGAAAACACAAAAAATCCAACTTTGAATCGTTCAAAACCAAAAACTCCGCGGTAATTAAATGTTCAACAAAAAGTTGACTTAGCCAATGTCTTGTTAACATAAAATTTTTTTTAAAAAAATTGAAGTTAGTTGCTAAGCTTACTTAACATTCAAAGACAAGAGAAGCACTTAAGCGAAAAGCCAAAATTTAAAGCAGACGATTAGAGCAATGAATAATAATAAGCACCTGCTGCTGCTTTGCGACTTGCTCCCTGAGCTTACTGGCTTGCTTCCGTATAGACTCCATACGGAGAGAAAGCCCTAGATAGAAGAATGATCTTGGCGGTCAGAGAGAAAGTGGTTTGGCTTTTACTGGTAACAGAAAGGAAGAAGAAGAGAGAAAGCGAATATATAAAAGAATAGAAAAAAGTAGGGACTTTACGAGTAAGAGAGATCGAATATGAACAAGTTCATTACATCATTTTCTTTTCATTTTCTAATCTTCCTTTTTCACTTAGAAGGCCAAATGACATTTTTGGATTTGTAGTCTGATGCAATTTCACTATGGTCCTTGTAATTTTCATGTTGACAAATATTAAATGTGGTCAAATTCATAGATGAAATTCGATGTGGTAATATGAAATTCATTTTTTAAAGTACATCGATGAGAGTTTACACAAACATTCCTTGGGTGTCGGGGAGTTTCAAATTGAGATATACCACACTAGCGAAATTCATATTTGTTTATTTTATTAAAACAATAAACAAGTATAGTATAGGCGACGGAAAGGGGTTTTCAAAATGTTGTCTTTGAAAGTCATGCTCTCCAGATCGTTACAACACTTCGAAGTAACTTCATAGATAGGTCCGTCATTGGACCAGTGGTGGAGGATACCAAAAGCTTGCTGACACGGGTCACTGAAGAAGGTTTTACACATATTCGTTATACTGCCAGTGCCAAGTGGTGTGGCTCACCGTATAGCACACTTTGCCTTGCATATCGAGGCTTTTATGTATTGGTTTGAGAAACCTCCTGATTTTATTTCTGATGTACTGTATGAGAATTGTAATTCGTGATCAAAGAATTTCCTTTGCCCTTTATACGAGTTCAGACTTCTTGTATTAGTTTTTTCACATCAATAATATTCTATCGCTTATCATAAATAAATAAATAAACAAAATTAGAATACTAAAATTGTCAAAATTGAAATGACAAGTACCAAAGTGGAAAATTAATGAAATTATAGGAATCAAAATGTAATTTGGTGAATTTTTAATTGCCAAAATACTTTTTGGTTTCTTGTATACAGACAAAATTACTTTTAAATAAAGGGGTGTCTGAAAACTTTTTCTTATTACCACAAAATGTGGGTGTAATGTTTTGTACTTTCACATTTGTATGTAATCTTAGTTTTGGCTAGACAAAACTTTTTTACGATGATGGACATCTATAAGTTGTTAGCTCTGCAAGCCTAGGTTAAATGGTTAATGGTTTTTCATATTATGCATTTATTACTGAGGCAGTTGTGGATTGATCAAAATTAACTCACATTTGTGTTGATCGACCACAATTGGCAAAAATGTCTTTTGTTTCTGCTCCATGTACTGTAACGTGTTCAATATGCCTCGTGTTCTAAATCGACCAAGAAAAAAAAAACCAACGGTGTACGGTCGTTTAGAGTCAGCTCAGTTAATAGCTAGGCTTGTTTTGTTTTGTTTTTTTTTTATGAAAATTATTAATTCTGATCCGATATGAGCTAGGACTGTGCTCGTGCTGGTTAACTAAATGGGCTTAAATAGGCCCGCTCTAAATTTGACTTATATATTGCATTTTTTTATATAATTTTTTTACCACTTCATTTAAATATTTTTTACATATAAATAGAAAATGCGATGACATTTTTTAAATATTTATTTAAATCTTTATTTAAAATACATTTAAATAGAAAATGTGATTTTATTTGCACCCAATTATTTTCTCTTTTCACCTATATTAATTTTAAACATGAATAACCTATTTTACCGTGGTACATACCGTTCAGGACAAAAAACATTTAAAATAAAAATTAAATTTGCTCACTACATCCCACATATGTTCCTGCCATCCTAGTTAGACTTTTTTCTCAAACCATCATGTTCCTACAACCCTAACAAGGTTTATACACTTATATTGGTGAAAACATATCTAGTATTTATTCATGAAGAGTGAGACTGAAGTTAGGGAGGCTTTGAATGAGATATAAGTTTATTTTTTTGGTGTTTTTCAAATTTAGGATTGCATAGTGGTCGCTAGTTATGTGCAACACACCAGTACCGAACATGATAGGAAAATTCGGTGGCATGTCATTGAAACATTGAACCTATTTTAGTTGTGTTTGACTGGCCGTTAACTTAAGATGCTGTGGAGATCCATCGTAACGTGGAAAGGACTTCGGTGACGTATAACCGACTTTTACCTATCACTTAGTGGCGACGAACCGAAATATATTTATTTTTTCAGTAACTTATTGTCAACCACAAATTGAATGCAAGTTATTTTGACCTTACTCTTATTGAAGGATAAAAAACAAGGTGACACCGCTACTGAAAACAACAATGTTGGAACATAATGTATAATAGACTATAGTGGTCAATTCACAACTTATTCGGTAATCATTTTGAATATCTTTTTTTTTGTCTGAAATCCTTTTTAGTATCATTAACGTGACATTAATGTTTCAAATTTTAACTTCAAATAATACGAGTTTAATGTATAGATATTCAAAGGTAGAGATGTATTAATTAGAGGGGCTCATGCACAAGGAAAAATGAATAATATTGTAATTGTAATTACAAGGTCTGATTCTGGAGGTGAGGGCAAGAGAAGACCTCGAGTAATACTTGTATGTGAGAGGAGCGGTAAATATAAGTCTTGCAAGTCTAGTAAGACAACTGGTGTAAGGTCGGATGCAAATGGTGATATGAAAAAGTGTTCTAGGGACACTAGTACTAAGAAATATGGATGCCCATTCTTGTTCAAATGTGTCATTTTTTGTGATGAGGATAATTGGAGGTGGTTTGCAGAGTACATAATCATGTTGTTTTCGAGTATCTTCAAGGTCATTCATTTGTGGGGCGACTTTATGAAGAGGAGAATGCCTTGTTGGTGGACATGTCTAAGAGTTTGGTGAAACCGAGAAATATTTTGGTCACCCTGAAGGATAGAGATGCAATGAATGTTTCAACTATGAAGACAATATACAATGTTATGATCCGAAATAGAATCAAGGAATTTGCTAGGAGAACACATATGCAACAATTGTTTACTAAGTTCTCCGAACCCAATAATATTAAGTGGCATAGAACATCTAGTGATACTGTGACTGACTTTTTTAACACACCCCATTAATATTGAGATTTTGGGTGCATTTTCACATGTATTTGTCATGGATTGCACCTATAAGACTAATAGGCATCGTTTCCCACTATTGCAAATTATGGGGGTGACATTTGATATCCCACATGTACTTTGCATTGAAGCAAATGGGTTAAATGCGGCTCCGTAAGTAGGATTTTGGACAAAAGGATATCCCACGTTAAGGTACCAGTCCAAATACCCAGGAACAATATCTAATGGTTTCCTCATTGGTACACTACGGTTAGCTTATGCCAACATGTGGTTTTCCCAATTATCCCACATTCCCCCTAAGTAATAATAATAGGAATTGGCACAACTACCAGTTCTGGTATGGGCACTTATTCTAGGGGAATCGTCTACACCAGACCAAACTATCTAAAAACCCGCTAAGGATGGTAGGGCTCAACGACATCACAACATCAAAGCATTCCTGAGCAGAATGCAACAACTGGAAATGGGTGGTGTTCCCTTTCAAACTTATAAGGGTTCCATATAACCTAAAATATGATACACAATATAGCATGAACTAATGTAACAAACAAAATACCAAAAATAATATATATAAAATTAAAACCATAACAAAGTTGGATGATCATGTAAGAGAAACACACCTTATCAGCATTCAAAGTGTCAAGCTGTTGTCTATACTTCTGCACGTCTGCCTATGGTGTTCCATTATCTCGTTGTGGAGTCCAACTAAGAGCACGAGGTTGGACCTCTGAATAATCAAGGTCATCATCGGGAACAACAACACCATGCATGTGCTCATACACCCATACCTCCAGTAAAGTCGTGTACCCAGCAATCTATTTCACCTTAGACCTCGAAGCTTAGCCTAATTGTCTATACAACCATGCCAAGCACCAGGATCCCCATGAATAACCAACAACACTATCAAGGTCCCTAAGTAGTCTAAGGCACACAATTTGGACTCTCATGCCAGTCTTGTCAACAAACAAAGTGCAACCCAAGAGATATAGCAAATATGCTCCGGCCAAATACATGTTGTGCTCCTCTGAATATGTGTCTGAAACATCTGAGAATCATGCCAATAACCATGGAAAATTCACATACTCATCACTGTATTAGTGCAATTGTTCAGTAGCCTCTTCATCAGTCACTCTTAAGTAATTAACTAACAATTCGTAATTTGTGTCGTTATCATCTTCAAACGGAGAGATCACTGCACTAGACATAGGAATGCCTAAAATAGATGGCACTTCATCCAATGTGATGGTTATCTCACCAAAAGGCATGTGAAAGATGCCACCTCTCAATGAAGGCAGATAAAACAATCTTATTTGCATTCCTATAAGAAAACCTAATAAGTTGCTCTAACCCAGACCTCTAAATGTACCCTTATTTGGTTGAACCCATTAATTCCACCCACGAAGGGTAGATGTCTTGGACATGGACCTAAGGGACTCACGTTCTTGCAGTCAAATACAAAAAAATATTTAGGTTAATTACCATGAACCAGACTTATATTGTGCATTCTTATGTTACAGTAAAACGACTTACATGGTTATTCCAAATTGTAGCTACTATGTGTGATTTAAAACTTGTAAGTAAAGATTGATCAATGGAACCTACTCGAGATGGCTCAGTAGGCTCAGCATCTATCTTAACATTAGTATTATGAGTTGTAGCTATATCTTCAACCTCTGTAGTATCCTCAAGGTGGTCTAGGGGACCATGTTGGGGCTGGTCATCTTGAGGGGCAAACATCGCCACTCTATGTCTCCTCGTTGAGGCTGTGGGATGCTCTCTATCAAGTCGAGATGATGAAGCCTCAATAGTACCTCTGTGAGTCCTCTTCATATGTAGAAAACAATATTAAGTACAAACTTAGTAACAAATTCGGTAGATGATCACTGAAAAACTAAAACAAATTCGGTACCCCACTACTGAAAGGGTTTAGGTATTGAAACGAATTCAGTAGACTACCATTGAAAAACATAAACGAATTCGGTAATTACCATTGGAAAAACATAAACGAATTTGGTAGTCTACCACTGAAAAACTAAAACAAATTCGGTAGACCACCACTAAAACAATGCAACGATTTCGATGGGTTGCCTTCGAAAGTAACAAATATTTTCATAATATCAAGTTCGAACTATACATCCATTTTCAACAAAATCACAACCATGAATACATCTTTATACTCTAAAACACATAAATTTTTTGAAATGTCACTCAGAAACATAAATACAGAAATCAAAATTGAATGCAAACATTATATATTATACATCTTTATGTGCCGCACAAGATGCCTCCTTTCGGTTTGAGGTCAAATGAGATTTGACAATATGAGGTGTTTCCAATGGGATAAGGTTTGCGATGGGCTGGGGTTTGCAATAGGGTGGGGTTTGCGATGTGATGAGATTGCATGATGGGTTTGCTTACGGGTTTAGCTTGATGGGGATATGGTTTGCAATCAGATGGGTTTGAAATGAGATGGGGTTTGCGAAGGGTGTGTTTGCAATGGGATGAGGTTTGCGATGGGGTGTGTGTTGCAATGAGATGGATTTTGCGATGGGGTGGGGTTTGCTATGGGATGGGATATACGGTTTAGCTTGATGGAGTTTACACAGACAAAGTTAGGGATGAGGTTAATGAAGGCAATTTAGGAAGAAATATCGGGTGTAGAGAATAATTTTAAATTTCACTAAAATTTAAGAGTAAATTGCCAAAAACCCCCTTGAACTAGGACCCTAATCGAACTTAACCCCCTAAACTAAAAATTCAGCCAATTTAGCACTCGAATTAATTTAAATGGCCAATTTAACACATACCATTAGATTTTATCACATTCCATCTAAAATCTCGTCAAAATTGACACGTGAGACACAGGTACAACATAATTGGAGGGCAATATAGTCCATGGGCACGGTTGAGGCTGAATAGACCCCATTCTCTTCTTCCTCTCTGGGCCTCTTCAATGGAAAATCAACCAACCCCATCACAATCTCTTCCGCTATGCCCAAACACAACATAAATGGGACCAAGAAAACCTAATAATTAGCTTTGTCGCTTTTCCTTGATGTGTTGTCCAAATGAAAACAAGAATTGTTTACAGTCTTTGTTGTTTGGTTATTGTACCTTCCCATTGTTTGGTAGACTTATTATAGTGTGAAAATTGATATATAAATGAGATTATGTAGGAGAGGCACATTCCTTGAAGATAGAGAAGATTCTATTTCAATGCAAGTCTGACTATCAAGATGTAATGGTCTTCCAAGTATTTGACATTGGAGCTTGATGGGTTATGAGGGAAAATAGAAAAGTAGGTGAGAAGTTGACATTGGAGAAGAAGAAAAAGCAGAGATCTTGATGAACTGAGTTGGGTTTTTTCTGATTTATGGGAAGAGGTTTAATCCATCAATCTTTTCCAAATGATCTCTAGAGAGAAGCATAGCGATAGGATCCAAGACCGACGACACGTGAACCCATGTGGGTCCCTAGAGGAACTGAAGATGTGGATGAGAGTTGTGGAGTGGAAGAGGATGAAGAACATGAAAAAGCACCATCGGCCATGGATTTGTATAGAAAAAGAGAGTGAGAGTTGGGGCTATCTTTAAAGTCGAAATTGTCCTCTAATTTTGTTTCACGTGAGCTTCACGTGACATTATTGATGGAATTGTGCATGAAATGTGATAAAATCTAATGACAGGGATGAAATTGGCTATAGTTTTTAGTTCGTGGACTAAATTGGCTGATTTTTTACTTCAGGGGGTTAATTTCTACAAGGGTCATAATTGAAGAGGTCAAAACGGCTAAAAATCCAAAATTTAATAGGGTGTAAAGAGAATGTGGGGTGAAAAGAGCACATAATGGGGTACAAATAAAATCACCCAAATAGAAAATGACTTGATTGTTGTTTAGATTTTAAAAATTGAAACTTCAAAAAAAAAAAAAATTATTATTTTATATATTAAAAAAATTAAAATTTAATATATATTATTAGAGAAAGAAATAGATTTGAATATAGGATATAAATGTAATAATATTATGTATTATTTTCTCTAAAATAAATATAATTTTATAAATGGGCTTTAAACAGACCAGCCTGCCCTATTGGCCTAATTACTTCGTCCCACCCTGCTCAAAGATATAGGTCGTGTTGTACCGAACCTTACTTAAATAGGCTATTCTTGGGCCGGCCCAGTCCGTTTGACACATTTACTATTAATATGCATATGCCTCATTTCTATTCTTTCTCACAATAAATGGAACTTTAATATTTGTTATAAAAAAAAAAAAGAATAATAATAAAGGTAGGGCTCAAATAGTGAAACATTCATAAACCCTTAAAATATCCATATTCAATATAAAAATATTAAAACACCACAATCTAATATAATGAGAGTATAATAGTAACAACTAATTTTTAAAATTGAAAGTACAAAACAATTATCACCTAAATAATTAAAGAAAAGTATATTGCTCACTTCACCCACATTCCTCTCTTTTTGGTTATATTTTAAGTTTTTAATTTTAATTTTATCTTTATATATGATAATAAAAAATAAAAATAAAATAAAATAAACTAAAACCAGGCCACTTGGCACCCGCTTAAGAGGCTAGTTAGTTGAAAAGAATATCCTCTTTTTTTTTTCTTTTTCTTTTTTATTACCAAACAAGCGAAAGTATTTTATTTGATCAATTGAAAAAGTACATAGAGAGAGCCATCTTGATTAGCAATCCGACGAAAATGGGTCAAGCTTCCCTAGTGACCAGAGTAAGCTCTAGGACTGAAATGATCTGGAGAGAATAAATCGCAAAGAACTTGTCTAAAAAACCCCATATACCATCTAAGTTGTCGTAGATCAAGTTAGTTACATTAAGGATAAGACCTGGCCGCTAATTGACATAACTCTCCTAGAGAAAGTAGACCACTCATCAAATTCAACAAAATTTCTAGAAATTACAAGAGAAAACCAGACAACTCATAGAGTTTCTAGACTTTAATAACAAACTACATCAAATCTAAGAAACCAAACAATGTCGACTAAAGGAGTAGTTGTTGGAAGTTTGAAAGCAAATGTCCCATATTGGAGAAACCAAAAGGTTCCACATGCTTTATAAGCATGAAACCTTAACACCAATTAAATAAGGATTGGTGGGCTAATGTGCTTGGATGGTTGGCTTGCTTGATTAATAATAATATTTAAATAATCAAGACTTGGGCCTTGGGAAGAACTTCAGATCATTAAGCCCAAAAATATAATAAATATTTTTATTTTTATTCAGTGGTTAATCAAATGGAAGAACTTCATATCATTATGCATGAATTGCATAATGAAAACATGATCATGAATGAGAACTTTCAAGTGGGTTCTATCATAGAGAAGTTGCCTCCTTCTTGGAATGATTTCATGAGTCCCAAAGTTTGTATGCATTATTATTATTGTTATCATTTTAGAAAATTGTGTGCATTATTAAATGTCACCTTTGGGCAAACAAAAATAATATGTGATAGTAACACTATATCACATGGCAAATATATAAAATACTATCAACACCTTTGAGCATTTTTTACAAATAACCCTATTTTAGTATGATATATTATATAAATACCCATACAGAGCCGATTTGAAGAGAAAAACCCAAAACTAGCCACTTATCATTTTCTAATTGGTTCTTGAAAATTTTCAACACACTAAGAACCAATTAGAAAATGACAGGTGGCTAATTTTAAAATTTTCTCTCTAAATATGCTCTATATAAGTATTTGTATAACAATAGATATTTATAAATAAACCCAATCCTAGACATGTATTTATAAAAAAACCCAAATACTATTTAAACATAGAAACACACCCAAAATCAACCCCACAATCAATAATTGTATATTTTTTGGGTGTGTTTATAAATGGGTTTTGAGTGTGTGTAATGATGGGTTTTGGGTGTGTTTATAAAGTGTTTTGGGTGTTGGGTTTTTTTATAATTTCAACCCCCATTTTGGGTGTTTTAGTGAAACTCCCTAATATATAATGTTAGAATGTCCAAATTGAACCTCGTTTGGGAGAAAAATTCTTTTTATAATTCAAAAGCGCGCAATTTGATCCAAATGAATCATTGAGCCTAGAAAATTCGCAAATGAATGGACTACTTTGAAGCGATATCAAATTAAATTCATCATACATTCTTTCCTTAGTATAATTTTACTTTAAACAAAGGAGAAGATTATGAAGAATGAGGGCAGCGTTCAAAAATTTCTTAGAGTGAGGCAACACACTTTTAATGTGAAAAATAATAAGTAAAAGAAGATAAATTAAAGGGCTTGTCCAATATAGATCCCTACATTTTCTATTTCCTAGACATATACCCATCACTCTATAAATCTATGTGTATGTCACATCCCGGATCGGCTTCGCCGTAGCACGATATTGTCCGCTTTGGACCCCCCCTTTCTGGCCCTCACGGTTTTGTTTCTGGGAGCTCACGACCAACTTCCTAGTGGGTCACCCATACTAGGATTGCTCTGGCCCCCAACTCGCTTAACTTCGGAGTTCCTACGACTCCGAAGCCAGTGAGCTCCCAAAAGGCCTCGTGCTAGATGGATGCGGGCATGTACATATAAGGCACATCAACCCCCTCTCCGTTAGTTGATGTGGGATCTTATAATCCACCCCCCTTAGGGGCCCGACGTCCTCGTCGGCACACTCGCACCACAGGGCAGAGTGGCTCTGATACCAAATTGTCACATCCCGGATTGGCTCCGCCGTAGCACGATATTGTCCACTTTGGGCCTCCCCTCTCTGGCCCTCACGGTTTTGTTTCTGGGAGCTCACGACCAACTTCCTAGTGGGTCACCCATCCTGGGATTGCTCTGGCCCCCAACTCGCTTAACTTCAGAGTTCATACGACTCCAAAGCCGGTGAGCTCCCAAAAGGCCTCGTGCTAGATGGATGCGGGCATGTACATATAAGGCACATCAACCCCCTCTCCGTTGGTCGACGTGGGATCTTACAGTGTAAAACACAATTTCAAATTTAAATGACCAGTAGGATATAAGAGGTCGTAGTATTCCTATGTTTTTACATCGTTGCCACCAAACTTCATATTTGATTTATAATTTATTTCAAGCATTTTATTAACTGTTATAATTGTAATTAACACTCCCTATTAATAGCATATCAATCACCCTATTTCTTTTGGTTGACATTCCCTCTCACATACCGCCCCCTAAAATTGCAAACCAAAAAAAATATCTGTAAATTACATATCCAATAATGTACCTATGAAAAATATAAATACTAATATATTATTTAAATAAAATATAGGTATATTATTTACCAAAAAAAAAAAAAAAAACTAAGTGAGTTACTTTGTAATTGAAATTTCCGTACATTTTTCATAAATTAAAAATAGGTACACAATAATTTATAGAAAATATAGGTACATTATTTACCCATAGGTAAATTATTTTACAATATACCTATAAATGTGTATGGGTAAATTATTTGGAGAGGAAAAATAGGTTCATTTAAAAAAATACGCTCATTGTTTTACTAGGTACATTATTAGAGGAAAAAAAATAGGTACATTATTTCGAGAGAGAAAATAGGTTCATTTCAAAAAAATTGTTTTTCATAAAACAAATAATAGGTACTTTATTCAGAGAAAAAAAGGTACATTATTTAGAGAAAAAAATAAGTTCATTTTAAAAAAATGTTTTTCATCAAACAATAAATAGATTATCAAAATATTTTTCAACATAATTAGAATGTACACTATTATTCATAAAACTATAATAAAATAGATTACTAGTAGTATAATTCATAAAAGGAAAACACCAAAAAAAAAAAAAAAAATAAACCAAAACCTTTTTTTTTGGGTCATAAAACAAACAAAAACATTACTAATACTTTAATGTTGAATTTAATATTTATTTTCAAATAAGTTTCTAAATTAATTCCTACATCCATTACAACAATTTGAAAATATTTCTAAATTCAACGTGTGCTATTAGTTACACCCCACATAATACGTTAACTTGTAAATAGGGGTAGTTTTGGAATCTGAATAATAGAATAAATCAGATTTGAAGCTAGATTAGGTAACTTGCTTATTTGGATCATAGTCATCGGGTTTTATTTGAAAAATTGGGTATTTTAAATAGAAAAATAAAGGAAAGGGTTGTAGGTGATTACAAATGAATTTTATGGGTCAAGCTCAATTTACTATAAATTAAATGCATGACAGTTAATTGGGCAAATACTAATATCTTAAATATGAAATTCATCAACAAACTTATGGAAGAAAAGACCACATAACATAAAATAACTCCCATTGATTTTCCATGATAAAATACCACATGAATCTTATACATCTAAATTCAGATCAGAAAATCAAAGAAGCCCTAGTTTTCTCTCATATCAATGCTTGGTGCAATCAGTTGGCTTGAAGGACACACTTCTTTCCTCGAGGTCATAACCCACCAGGAAGTTCATCTGAGCCAAGTTCCCAAATATGGCCACATCACTAGATGGTATCATTGTGAAGCAAATCATATCATCGTCCATTCTAGCAAATGTGTTCAACGCCTGCAACTTCACATCAGCACCTCCACTAAAATGGGCAGTTATAACAGGAACACCAATATCATCACTTTTGCTTTTAAAACAAAGGCTCAGGATCCCCCTTGGGTCGCTAACCCGCTCCGCGTTGATTGCGGTCTCCAACGCCGACACCAAATCGTCATGAAATCCAGGTGGAAGGAGAGTCAATGTAGTTCCAGAGTCGATGATAATATTGCCCTCATTGGCAGCGACGGCAGCTTCCTCGCAATCTGGTGACTTTGTTTTGTAGGCCAACCTCTTCTCTCCAACACTAATGGCCTGAAGTGTGAGGTAGTAGAAAGTGTCAGGATTTTTGGCAACTAAAGGAGTTGAAACGGCGCCGCTACCCGAGACAACACCCGCACTGCCAAAAGTTATCTTGCTCGCTGCAGTGTTCGCTGTGGGCACCAAGCAATAAGAAAACTTCCCTCCGTTCGTCGATTTCGTGAGCTGAGAAATTAGGGAAAGGGGGCCGCCTCCGAGGCCAATCAAGCCAGACCCGGACTCGTCAAATGTGCCACCATTTTCATGTCCACAGCCGAACACAACTTTTGGAAGTGAAGTTGGGCGGCCGGAGGTAGATCCAACGGTTAGGGTCTCAAGAGCTAGAGTCCCTCTAGTGAACGAACGGTCTCCATATCGATAGCTGTACTCACACGTGTCGTGATCGCCGTTAATTAGGGTGCCGCAGGCGGCTTCTTCGAGATAAGTGCAGGAACTGGACTGGCATGGGATTGAGTGGTACGTGGAGGATTTTCTAGGATCAAAGAGAGGCGGGTTTTGGTTGAAACACCGCTTGCATGGCTTGCATTGTGTCCAAATGAGATCGCTGCCGGTGTCAGCTATTCCCAGGACTTCAACCGGCGGAGTTCCAATCGAAACGTTCATGAGATATTCGCCTGCGCTTGGGATTATATTGGATTGGATATTTGGGGCGGCCGAAGAAGATGAGAGGGAGGTCATTGTTGGCTTTATGAAGTGATGGACACGTGTCACAGATCGACGGAAAGCGTTGTGGAGGCGATCAAGGTGGGACATGGAGGAATTGTATAAGGGAGAGAGAGGGGAGTCACGGTGGATGAGATCAGCAGTGAAGCCATTGCTGCTGGCTTGCGTGAGCAAAATGAAACATGCAAGTAGGGCAAGTGGAAAATATAACTTAGTGGAAGTGGAAGGAGCTGCTGCCAATGCCATGTTGGATTTTGGTATGTAAAAGATTAAAGCTGGGATCGATGAAGAAAGTGTTGGCATTGCAGTAAGTATTTATAGGAGGACATAGAATTTTGAAAGGCAACGGTTTAGAGATGTGAATTAAAGATTGAATAAGGTCATCCAATATTCAATATAATTATACAGATGATGAATATACATTTTCTAGCCTACCGTTTGATAAGCTCATGAAAAACAAAAATGAATTAATTTAATTCATTGTGAATTAATTCCATAATTAATCAATTTAATTCAATTTTCTTCATTCTGTCTATCTGGATCTCCTGCCAGCTTAATATGTAACAGCTCTCCTTTCATATTCTGCACCTTGGGCTTTCTTGTTCTCTTGTGCCGTCGATGAACTTCAATATCCCTGTATTTATTTAGATAATTATTGACCAAAGGGTTCTAGCGGGAATTTTTTTTTTTTTAAAAAAAAAAATTCATGGTAGCAGAGCAGCCATGAGTTCTTTCTTCTGGCTTGGAGTCAAATGAAAATTAGCACTATTAAAATTTGTAGTACCAGGAGCCTTTTCTGTTCTTTTTCTTTCTGCACGGCTGCTTGCTTACTATTTTTTTTTTCTTTATTTTTACTATTTTATATATTATGGTGTGCTTGCGACAGCAAAAGAACAGGTTTTCTACTTTTTGCTGTTTTAGTTTTTTCCTAAACGACGAGGAATTTTATTCCATTAGATATGAATACAAGTAAAAACCTTAACTCATTGTTATGAAATTGTATTCCTATGTTTAGTAAATGCATTATTGGGAATGCAATATCTAACTTATGGGTATGAATTTCTCATCTAGGGGGAACTTCATACCATTGACTCACCGGAAACTTTTTCCCCCTACTTGAGAAAGCATTTAATGCAACTTTTTTGGACTAATTCGCAAACCAAACGAGCCCTAAAATAATAACTAACATCAGTGGCACGAAATGAATTGACTAAAATCACTACAAGTTTCTAATAGCAAATAATCCTAAAATAATCATGAGTATTGGCACTGGTGGAACTAGGTAGAGGGCTACCATGGGCTCTAGCCCACGTAGCCTTTTTTATATTACATGTATTTTAATGTTATTTCATCCCATAAAAGATTAGTAGTCCACTCAAATGTAGCCTAGTAATCCATTGTCCGCTTAACTTTGTAGGCTCATAATCATCTTATGTTTAATTTGTTTGCTCATTTAAGAAACATAATCTCTTAATAAACACTCATGATTTTAATTAACTCTCTACCTTTTATTATTTTACCCCAATATATACTTGTATTTCTAGAAAAACTATAGAAACAATAAGTGCAAAAATAAAAATATTAAGCTAATAACTTTAGCTAGCCCGCCCATTAAAAAATTCATGGTTCCACAATTAGCCACTAGGAGTAGTCCCATTCCAAACGAAAAGTCCCCTCTGACGTAAGACACGGGCAAACACCAAATGTGCTACGCTAGTTTTATGCTATTTAAGTGATTAATATGTGGGGATGGACATACTTACAATAATGGTTGTTCTTACATGAGATGAAACAACCAAGACCTAGAAATTTTTGGGCTAATCAATATTATATGGTAGGATTATATATTTTTTTATATAGAAAATATGGTAGGATTTCAGTGGGTAGAAGAAAATAAAATCTGATTTGGGTGGCTAGGATAGGCTGAATTCTAAAAGATAAGTGGGCTAATATTTAATTGTAGTGGATTTTGTTGTACAATAAATACTACAGTACAAAACCAGCACTGTGCTAAAGCCAAATTGAGCCCCTTCGTAGGTCCACCCTTGGCAATATCTAACTTATGAGTACGAACTTCTCACATGGGGGAACTTCATACAAAAAATGGAAATTAAATGAGAGAAAATAACAATTCCTAGTCCTCATTTCCCAAGGTTCCTAAATATGGGAATGAACATCTTCCATTTCGATCTCCTGGGATTAGAAATGGGAATTTCATTCCCAGGAAGTTTAATCCGTGAACCAAACGAGCCTTAAAATAATAACTAACATTAGTGGCATAGAATGAATTGACTAAAATCACTATCAATTTCTAATAGAAAATAATCCGTAAATAATCATGAGTATTAGCACTGGCGGAACCAGAGGTAGCCTTTTTAAAAAAATTATAATATATTACATGTATTTCAATGTTATTTCATCCCATAAAAGCTTAGAGCATCTACTTTTAATAAGCTCATGAAACAAAAATGAATTAATTCATTGTGAATTAATTCCATAATTAATCAATTTAATTCAATTTTCTTCATTCGTCTATCTGGATCTCCTGCCAGCTTAATATGTAACAGCTCTCCTTTCATATTCTGCACCTTGGGTTTTCTCTTTCTCTTGTGCCGTCGATGAACTTCAATATCCTGTATTTATTTAGATAATTATTGACCAAAGGGTCTAGCGGAAAAAAAAAATAAAAATTCATGGTAGCAGAGCAGCCATGAGTTCTTTTTTCATGCTTGAAGTCAAATGAAAATTAGTGCTATTAAAATTTGCAGCACCAGGAGCCTTTTCTGTTCTTTTTTCTTTTTTTCCTGCATGGCTGCTTGCTTACTATTTTTTATTTTGATTTCTTTATTTTTACTATTTTATATATTATGGTGTGCCTGTGCTAAATATTGGCTTTGGCGACAGCAAAAGAATAGGTTTTCTACTTTTTGCTGTTTTAGTTTTTTCCTAAATGATGAGGAATTTTATTCCATAGATATAAATACAAGTAAATACCTTAACTCATGAAATTGTATTCCTATGTTTAGTAAATGCATTATTGGGAATGCAATATCTAACTTATGGGTATGAATTTCTCATCTAGAGGGGAACTTCATACCCTTGGCTGACCGGAAACTTTTTTCCCCTACTTCAAAAAGTATTTAATGCAACTTTTTTGGACTAATTCGCGAACCAATGAGCCCTAAAATAATAACTAACATTGTGGCACGAAATGAGTCGACTAAAATCACTATCAGTTTCTAATAACAAATGTAGCCTAGTAGGGGAAACTAGGTAGAGGGGCTACCATGGGCTAGCCTTTTTTAAAATTATAATATATTACATGTATTTTAATTTTATTTCATCCCATAAAAGCTTAGTAGTCCACCCAAATATAGCCTAGTAATCCATTGTCCACTTAACTTTGTAGGCTTATAATCATCTTATATTTAATTTGTTTGCTCATTTAAGAAACATAATCTCTTAATATATTTAATATATTAAGCTAATAACTTTAGCTAGCCCACCCATTAAAAAATTCATGGTTCCACAATTAGCCACTGGGAGCAGTCCCATTCCAAAAGAAAAGTCCCCTCTGACACGGGCAGCCACCAGATGTGCTGCGCTAGTTTTTTGTTGTTCAAGTGATTAATATGTGGGGATAGACATAATTACAATAATGGTTGTTCTTACATGGGATGAAACAACCAAGACCTAGGAATTTTTCTAGGGGTGGGCTAAATTATTTTTTTTGGGAGATCTTTTATAACTAGGAATATTTAGGCTAATTAATATTATATGGTAGGATTATATTTTTATTTATAGAAAATATGGTAGAATTTCAGTGGGTAGAAGAAAATAAAATCTTATTTGGGTGGCTAGGATAGGCCGAATTCTAAAAGATAAGTGGGCTAATATTTAATTGTAGTGGATTTTGTTGTACAATAAAGACTAAAGTACAAAACTAGCATTGGGCTAAAGCCCAATTGAGCCCCTTCGTAGGTCCACCCTTGGCAATATCTAACTTATGAGTATGAACTTCTCATCTAGGGGAACTTCATACCAAAAATGGAAATTAAATGAGAGAAAACGACAATTCCTAGTCCTCATTTCCCAGGGTCCCTAAATATGGGAATGAACATCTTCCATTCCTATCTCGTGGGATTAGACATGAGAATTTCATTCCCAGAAAGTTTAATCCGTGAACCAAACGAGCCTTAAAATAATAACTAACAATTTCTAATAGCAAATAATCTGTAAATAATCATGAGCATTAGCACTAGCGGAACCAGGTAGAGGGCCCCCATGGGCTCTAACCCAAGTAGCCTTTTTTTAAAATTATAATATATTACATGTATTTCAATGTTATTTCATCCCGTAAAAGCTATTAGTAGCCTAGTAACCCATTGTACACTCAACTTTGTAGGCCTATAATGATCTAATATATATATATATATATATATATATTGCTCATTTAAGAAACATAATCTCTTAACAAACACTCATGATTTTAACTCTCTAACTTTTATTATTTTACGCCAATATATACTTTTATTTCTACAAAATTATAGAAACATTAAGTGCAAAAAAAAAAAAAAAGCTAGCCCACCCATTGAAAAATTCATGGTTTCACAATTAGGTCATCTCCAGCCATGTGCCATAGGCCAAATATATCCATAAAATAATGCAAAACCCATTTTCATTCATGGGCAAAAAAAAAAATTGGCCAAATTTGGAGGGCCACATTTGGCCCTTTTGCCCTGCATGACTGGAGATGGAAATATTTAACCCTACTCTATTCTTTAAAAAATTAATATTTTGGAGGGCTAAATTTATAGCTCTAATGCCATCTACAGCCACAAAATAATGCAAAATCCATCTCCAGTCATGGGCAGAAAAAAAAATTTGGCTGAATTTGGAGGGCAACATTTGGCCCTTTAGCCCCCCAACTAGGCCAATTGGAGCCTAGCTTTGGCCTAGGCCAAATTTTTTTGTGGGCCCCATGCATGTGCTTTTCAAGAAGAGAAATTATCAAGTGTGGGCAAGAGCACAAAACATCTCGTGCAAATGCATATCCAACAACCAATATTAAAGACGCGCTGACGTCATCAATGACGTCAGCTAGCCGTTAGGATAATATATATATATATATATATATATATATATATATATATATATATATATATATATATATATATATTAAAAATAGCCTTTTTAAATGTTATCAACGTATATATGTCATATATGGAATATTGTCTCTAAATAGTAGTTTAAATATTAAATAATACATAATTGTTGAATGTATGAGTGTTGTACCATAGTTTTTCTCAAAATAATAAAATATGAAGGACCCTAAAATATAGCCCTGCATGGCTAGAGATGTAAAAATTTAGCCTTCTTTAAAAAATTAATATTTTGGAGGGCTAAATTTATAGCCATATACTACGTTTAGCTCTATAACTGGAGATGGCCTAACTACATTTAGCCCTATGACTGGAGATGACCTTAGTCACTAGGAGCAATCCCATCCCAAAAGAAAAGTCCCTTCTGACGTAAGACATGGGCATACACCAAATGTGCTGCGCTACTTTTTTCTGATCAAGTCATTAATACGTGGGGATGGACATAATTACAATAAGGGGAATGCTAGCAACCTTCTCTCTAACCTTCTCTTTTGAACCTTCTCCATTTTCTTAATGACATGTATCACTTTTGTTACACTTAAAACAATGTAATTAATGTATGAGGCAACTTATCTTTTGTTTTCCAAGTTTATCCTTAGCCTTAAATGTATTTACACTTGACATTGTTAAGTCCAAATTAAAAACAAAAACAAAAACAAAAAATATAATGAAAAACAAACAACCCAACAAGCAGACCCAACCCCTCCCATGATCCCATCCACCACTAGGGGTGGGCACCATTCAATTTGGACTGATTTTTGTCTAAAATTGGAACCGAATCCGATACCATTCATTGAGTTTGGTTCAATCCGATTTTAACAAAAAATTTATAAAAATGTCCTATTCGGGTTGAATCGGTTTTGGTTCAGTTTCGGTCCGGTTCAATTTTGAACCGAATTATTATTATTATTATTTTTATACAAATTTCAATTGAAATTTTATTTTTTTGGCTTAAAATTAACAAATTATCGAATTTCATACAAAAAGAAATATTGAGGCTAGAAAAGAGAGATGTTTTGAAATTGAACTTGGGTAAATATTAGTTATGAGATTAAAAATATAGCATTGGATATAAATATATATTAAAAGTATATATTTTTTAAATTTGGCCAATTTGGTTCGGTTTGTTGGGGTATAAAACAGGAACGAGAATTGGTTAAAATCGATTCGGTTCGGTTTTTTGAATTGGATTTGACTTTTTGGTAAACATGATTTCTTCGATTTTTTTGGGTCCGGTTTGGTTTGGTTCCGATGCCCACCCCTATCCACCACCCACCCACCCCAACCCGATGGCAACCTCCCTTTCCTCACCGCCGACCAAATCTCATATATATATATATATATATATATATATATATATATATATATATATATATATATCTCTCTCTCTCTCTCTCTCTCTCTCTCAATAGGTAATCATCAACTCCCCTTGCGACTTGGCGGCATGGTGAACCATGAGATGAGAGAAGGCGGGCCTTCAATCCATGAGCAGCAAACCCATATCTAATCTGACACCTTCAATTCATTCAAAATTGAAACCCCAAATATCCCAATAAAAATTATCATCCTTGAATTTTCCATTTATCATCTGATGAGGTCTTCAATATGCAACTTTTCTTATTTAAAAAAGATTGTGTTGAGTTGGTGGAACTAGATTAGTTTGGAGCATTTATCATCTTGATGAGGTCTTCAATAATTTTAGCCTTTCAAAATATTAATTTTTTAAAGAATAGTGAAGGGCTAAATTTTTCCATCTTCATCCATATATGGCTATATTTTAAGACCCTCCACATTTTATTATTTTGAGAAAAATTATGGTACAACACTCATACATTCCACTACTATGTATTTTGAAGGTATTTATAGGACTATTTTAAGTTTTTTTAAAATAGCCAACAACGGCAATTTTGAAAAAAAAAAAATTAGTACATTTCAAAAGGTTCTATATATATAATTTTTAAAAACAAATTTAAATACATTTAAAAGATTCAAAGAAAAAAAATAACGGCTTGTTAACGTCAGAGTGCCTTCAATATCAACTTTTGGATTGCAGTTGCATGAGATGTTTCATTGCTCACTCCTACATGCAACTCGGATAAGGTGAGAACGCTTATGTGAGAACATTATATAAGAATAAATCGCAGCCATTGAAATGCATCTGAATGGTTGAAGAGAAAAAGCGAGCTTATGGTGCATTAGCGTAGGCTGCAGTTTCCCCTTAGCAGAGGTGTCAGGTTGCGCCTGGTTCGAAAAAATCGCGCCTTTCTTATTCCTGACAATGGCACCTTTCTTGTCAATGGAGTTATGAATGAACCCTAGTCATAACACCCAAATACCTACCAGACATCAAGTTCTCTATTCCTCATCTCTTCTCACAGAAACTCCTTTGTGTACTGTTTCTTTTTGACTTGCTCTTATGTTGTGGCAGAACCTCCGTGATCGAGTAATTGTCATCTGAACGTCTGAATCGGTACGTTTCTGTCGAATTTCCTCCCTCTCTTTGATATTAAAGTTTGCATGTTATACTGCATTCACTTAATTGAAATTGCTTTAGGACTTTAGGGAGGATTTGAGGGCTTTAATTTTCTGGGTAAGAGCAGTCTGTCTCTGTATGGAGTGTTTGCAAAAATATAAATTGGCCTGAGTAATTTGTGTTGTGTGTTGTAGTTCATATTTTTGTTTGCATTCTGGTTGTTTGTTGTGTTTTCGTAAAATTCGAGGAATCTTCATCTGTTCCTCATTGTAATCCTGCTTTGGGCATGTAGTGGTGTGAGTGTTGGGCATAATTTTAGGGATTTAATGGGGCTTGGCAAACAAATAATAATAAGTACCAGTTGAAGTAGAACGCATAAGAGAAAATTGAATCTTAACTCTGAATATGAGATGATTTGGGATGCATAAGGAGCAATGCATCTTGTAGTAGGTATCAATTCTGTATCTAAATTTGTTGAAATTAGTGTTTGTAGGTGAAATTATGTATCTTAATGTGTTGAAAATAGTATATCAGTTTTGTAACTTGATATGTCGAAGATTCTGTTAGTAGGTATCAATTATGTAATGTGTTGAAAATAGTGTTTGTAGGTTTAAAAATGTGTAGATAATATTGTGAGTAGGTATCACTTTTGTATGTTAATGTGGTCATAATATTGTCAGCACGTATCAGTTCTGTTTCTTAAGCAAAAGGTGTCTTTTGCAGGTATAAAATGGATTGTGGGTTTGAGCTTTGTTTCCCGGAGTCAGAGGTCTATTCTGTGCGGGTGAATAATCTGTGTGTGGCGCAAACAGTCCTGTGTAATTTTGGGGCACATTTCAGTGAGTTGCTTATGGAAAGATTTAGAGAGAGCTGTTTGGGGCACCTGTTGGGACTCCATAAAATTGCATTTAGTGGTCAAATTGTGCATGGTCTGGCACTTCGGCGAGTCGGAGGACTTGGTGTGAAGGACATGATGGGCCTTAGTTATGCAATAGGGTCCAACGTTGCTCAATTCAGTGTAAAGGATTTTTGTTTGATAATTGGTCTAAAATGTGGAAGCGAGCCTGACATAACGTCTGCCGGGGAAGATCATAAACGATTCATGAAAGCGTATTTTACCAACAGGAGTCACATTACTGGCCAGGACTTAGAAAATGCATTCCTAAAGTCCGAAAGAGGAAGCGAGGACTCGTTCAAATTGGGACCTCTGTATTTTGTGGAGTCTGTGATAATGGGTAGACCCCAAAATGTAAAGATAAATGAGGACTACTTACATTTGGTTCATAAAATGGATGAATTCAACAAATATCCGTGGGGATCTATATCGTTTGAGTGTCTGCAAGATTCTCTGTTGTTTGTTCCCGGGAAGAAAGAGAGAGATGAAGACAAGGATGGGCAGGGGAAATGGGAGAAAAAGCGAAAAAAGGCGGTGCGGAGTTCAGTGAGAAAAGGGAAGAAAAACGTGGAGGATGAGAAGCCTAAAAGAATTAACAGACCTGCATGGAATATAAAGGGATTGAGCTATGCTTTCCAAGTATGATTTAGTTCAAAATTAGTGTTTGTAAAATTTAAGTTCGTAACTAAGTACTGACTTTGATAATCTATTTGTTGTAGATTTGGGCGTATGAATTAATTGCTGAATTGGGAATTCCCCCCTTTAGATATTGTAGGCGGATCGAGGAAACTGCATTAGTCCCTCGAATTTTCCGGTGGGAATCCACAGATAAAGTGCCTGAGTTTAGAAAGCTGAACGCTTATATATTTCAAAGCAAACAGGTGTGTAGTTAATAATTGATTTCAATAGTATGTTGGTTTCATGAGGAAAGCTGTTTACTATTGTATATGACCTGTTAACTGTATATGTTTGACAGTCTGTTATACTACGGCTCTTACGACCACGTGAATTGGAGATGAGGCAACCATATTGGAGTTGGGGATCAGTTGTTCCTGAATGTGATGCACCTAGTGCAGGCCCGCGGGTATTTAAGGACCTTGATGAATTAAACTCTGTTGTGCAGCAGTTGAGGAATGAGGTTGCACTATTGCACCGTGAGAAGGGTGAGCTAGAGGAGAGAGTATTACGCTTGGAAAAGTGTACCAGTCATGCAGACGCTAGGAAGAGTGAGGATGATGGAGAGGAGAGACTTAAGACTGAGGATGCTGGAGAGGAGAGACATAAGACTGAGGATGCTGGAGTACCCGAATCGAGAGAGGAGAGTGATAAAACCGAGGAAGGTGGAGTAGCCGAATCGAGAGAGGAGTGTGTACAAAATGCGAAAGAAGAGGTGCAATATACAACCCCGGATATAAATTGGGATGATCCAAATGTGGTGTGTGTCACCCTTGTTAAATTCCTTACGAATCCTCCTCGAAAGATTGACATGTCCATTGCGGAGGGTGAATGTGGCGAAGATGTTATAGTTGGGGTGGGGCGAAAGAGGTGTTGGGGAAGGAGTCAGACGGTTGGTCCTGTGACGAAGAGGCCAAGGGCAGTGGTAAGGGAAACTCCATGGCAAGGTCGGGAGATTCCCAATATTTCGAAGGACCTAATTGCTGACCCCCTAAGTCCTGTTCCTCGTGATTCCCTTCTGGAGGTGGCAAAATTCTGCTGGGAATGGGGACAAGAAGTAAAGTAAGTTCCCTTTGCCCGTTCTTAGTGAAATGTAAATGGTTTATTATGATTACCTATTGAGTCAGTGGTAAAACGGAATTGATAATAACAATGATTGACAAATATAGTTCACATGTGCGGTTATGTGGAGACGAAGCTATGGAAGGTTCGCATAACTTTTTTGTTTGGTTGCTGACCAAGGACGGTTGGTTGGATGACTCGGTAAGCATTGATTGATTTGGGATTTTGTCGATAAGCCCTTGCTATGTAGTAATTGATTGATTTAATAATGGAAACAACCTTTTTATGTAGAACATTGACATGGCCTTGCATTTGCTACTGGAGCGGCACAACAGGTCTGGAAAGTGGGCGGGTTCTGACTGGACGATACTGGACACCACTTTTCAGGTCTGTATTATTTCATAAGCATTGTTTGTTTTGAAATTCTGTATCCGTTATGATGCATAACTCGTGTGCCACTATGTAGAAATGTGTTGCCTTAGATTACACACAAATGAAGTCGTATATTGGAAAGGAGGAGAGGAAGCACAACAACGGTCTAGTGGGAATGGTGAAGGGCGAAGGGCATAAGTTGGCTAAATCATGGAGGTCTGTGAATCAAGTTTTTTTGCCCTTCAACCTAGAAAGGCAGAAGCACTGGATCTTACTTGTTATCGATTTAAAATAGTGTGAGATAAGGGTATATGATTCAAAAGTAGATCTGTGCAGAACTCAAGCCATCCAACGGGCTGTGCAGTCGGTGTCCAAAATACTGCCCCGGTTGTTACACGAAGCTGGATATATTGGCGACGGTCTACTTCTTAAAACTGAGTGGCCAGTTAGTCGCGTTTTGGATGCATCCCCCAACAAGTAGGCGGGTGAGTCATATTCGACCTAAACACATTGTGTTATGAAAGTGTGCTTTTGTTGTACAATGAATGACAGCTGCTTCGCTATGTTTCAGGGGCGACTGTGGGATGTACATTTTAAAATACTGCGAGTTTCTGACCTCCAATGTAGAACTAGCCAATATTTCCCATCATGCGATGCCCTTGTATCGCTTGAAGCTCGCTGTGCAGTTGTTGCAGGGATATTAACGCGTGTGCTTAATTAGGAGAGGCAATATGACATAACTGGGTGGGTGTAGTATACGAACTTGCAAACTTCATTTCACTGGGTGGGCGGTTTGTAATTATGTAGGTGTCACGACCCGATTCGAAAATAAGGAATATTCCCGAATCATGGTGTGAGTCATACCATAGTCATAAGAATAAAATCCTACAACCATGATATGATAAGAAAAAGAGCCACAAATGAAAACAAATTTACTTAACATTACAAAATCAGAGTCGCAGTAGCTTGTAGTTAACTACACACTAAGATCTTTAACAAACGGTTGACTACTTACAAATATTAATTACACAAATCAACAATAAAAGCCCAGCAGCTTAGTTGAACCCGCTTCCTCAAACTTCTTCTTTAATCCTGCACAATCTATTAGGGTATGAGCATTCTAATGCCCAGTAGAGTACCGTCAAACCCCTCAAAGTCAGCTATCACAGTTAATCAAAGTGTCATGCATCAAACAACATAAGATATACAAATTATGCAATCATACCAGATAAATAAATTTGCATATGCGGTGATGCCATGAACTCACTCCCTTCTAATCCCACTAATTCATATCCTAGGGCAACAAGCCTGCATGTCCCATACCATGCGTTTTACCACTGTGGCTTCGAATACCCTAAAATATGAACTAGCGCCCATCCGTCCCTTAACCCATTTTTCTTTTGTTTACGAATTTCTCAACTTTCACTTATTATTAGAGGCCCTGCTCCCATCACCTTAATATATTCAAGCTCTGCTCTCGTCACTTGAATATACTCCACATTTTATTCAGATATATCTAAAGCATTCTCCCACCCCTTAGATATATCTCAAACGACACACACACACACACACTCCAAACACCACTATCTTTATGATGCATATGTAATGCAGCGCAAACATCATTTATCTCTGCAAAATAATAATATAGATAATAACAATAATATTCCAGGCTTAATCACATGCATAATAACATTCACTCAACGTCAAATAATATTCACGGAGAAACATCAACAATAATATTCACATAACATCAAATAGTATTCACCGAGCAACACAACAATAATATTTATAGTACTAAATATAATCACCAAGATTAAAAGTGACATAGCCCAATCATCGGGAAATTAGGAAACCCTACCTCAAGTCCAGCTAGCTTAACCTTGTGCAGTTTCGTCCTCGAAAGTACGTAGAGTAGAACATCTAATTGAGATAATTTATTGGTTAAAATTCATTGGAAATAAGGAAACAAATTTGAGTGTCCTACTAGAGCACGTAGACCTCAAACCCCAAAATACACTTGACAAGTTGTTTGACCCGATTGTTACTCCCTTAACCTCACATCCAAGCAAGCATAGAACCAAGCGTTAAGGAAAAATTAATCTATTCCCCTCCTATAATAGTTCTACTCTTTGGGATGTTTAAAATCAGGGGGTTCGGCTTTAGACTCATAAAGAAAATTTAAAACATCAATTTAAAACAAAAATTTCAGTTTTGCTAAACATTTGGGTTGGAACACATTAACTTTGAAAATTCACTAAATATTGAGTTTAAATCAAAATAATGTAAAACTTTCCAGATCACAACTAGACATAGAAACATTAATGATTTCAGAATTTGATAAAAATTAGGGTTAAGGAAGCATGTCAAAATAGAACCCAAAACAGACTAGGCTGCATAACATTCTTTTTTCAGGTTTGTACACTTTATTTTGAAAAATCACCAAAATTACAATTTACAACCAAACTGGATAAAACTTTCCAGATCTGAAGAAAATACAAGAAATTAAAACATACTAAAATTTCATGAAAATCCAAGTTTAGAAAGTCTTCAAACACTTACTTCAAAATAGGGTATGCAGCAGAATCAAAACAATTTCCAGCAGGATAGTCTCTACTTTGAAATTTTACAAAAAATCAATTTAAATTCAAATGGCACAAAACCAACTTTGAAATAACCCTTGAGATATTCATTTTGATGTACCAAAATCCCAAAATGAAATTGGAACAAAAATCACATCGAAATAATCTAGAACTTCACAAAAACACACTTTGTAAGATATATATATATATATATATACTTGAGGCATTCTAACCAAAACTTGATTTAAAACTAGTACTCAAAGAGACAATAAAAAGATGAGCTTCAAGCCTTCAAAGAACCATTTACTTGAGATGATAGTGACTAATTTGAGCAATTGAATGATAAGAAACAAGCCATTTGAGAGAAAGTACACATATCTATAACAAGAGATTCAACATAATCAATTGAACAAGTTTTGTTCATACCAATTTTTAGAGAGTTATAATGATTGCGTTTGGATAATCTTTGGATATGTTATAAAGAGGAGAATTTGGAGTAACTATCATGAAGAAATCATAGTGTTTTGAGCTTTTGATATGAGTGTTTTGGACTGAAAACGAGGAAAGGAACCAAGGTTGAAGACTATAAACAAGTTCTACTCTAAACGTTCCCAAGGTGGCTATAGAAGTCCGATCAATCTGAAATTTTGATATGTTATAATAGACAGCATTTCAAACAACTTTGATGAAGGAACCAAAGTCATTTGAATACATGAAATCACAGAAACAAACTGAAACCGAGCATACTGCTGTGAAATCAGGAAATGGTAAACGTATTGTGATCATACCAACGTTTCAGAGCCTATACTAATTGGATTGAGCTGAAATTTTAGTATGTTATAGGAATCATGGAAACGAACAACTTTTATGAATGAAGTTTTCTCATTTGAGCTTCTGAAATATGAGTTCTCAGCAGCTTCAAGAAAGTGACGAATTTTGGATTTTGGAGAGGAACAAAAGAAAAATGAGGATGAAGATAAGTGAATGAGGAAGAAAGGATGATACAATGAATGATGAGGATAAGAGTGAATATATGATTGAAAAGCCTTAGGCTAGGTGAGTAATTAAGTTAGAAGAGATTGTTGATTCAATGAATGGGGAGGAAGAGAATAATTTCAAGATTTAAGAATCTTAATTAGGCTAGGTGACTCACCATTCTAGGTCTACAACTCATCCAAATTGAGATAAAAATCAGATTTTGAAGAGAATGTAAGTGGGAAGGGGGGAAGAATGAAGGAGAGAAGAATTGCTTGGCTTACACGTTGCCTCCTTCCCTTTCTTTCTACAAGGGTATTTTGGTAATCTATCACACATAGGGGTGTTTTGGTCATGTTTGTCCAACTTGAAATTAAACCCTACTTAATTTAATAATCTCAAATCCAAAATCACTTGATAAAATACCCAAATCATTCTCCACAATAATATTATTTTTCACTAAAATATGAAAATCCACCTTAAATTTTTCGGGGTATTACAGTAGGTAATAGTAGTTGAACTGAAGAAACTCATATAACTTGGTATTGGCCCAATTCGCGAGATAGAGAACTAACCTTTCTATCATATAAGGGAAGCTCGAAGAGCGTTCTTCGCATGCTTGAGGGCATCCTTCCCGTTTGTATGAAGGTTTTGAAAATGTAGTTTTGAGTCTTACTTGTTAATGAACAAACTCTTCTTTATGATCCAACTACCCCTTTTGACTTAAAATTAAAGAATAAGTTATTTTTATTGGGTTCAAATACAACCTGTACGAAACCGTCAACACATGTTGTTGATACTATGCTGAACCATAAACCGTAGGACCTGCCACACTGTGTTTTCAAATGTGGAATAAATAGGAATGTTTCTTGTTTACGGCAAACAAGATTGTGAAGGTCAAGATGCAGGCATATCAAACATTCAAAAATTCATTTCCTAATTATGCTCAATGATTAATTCATTATAGTAGATTTGCAAACACTTCTTCATATTTCATAGCTGTCCGGATTAGAAAATTACAAAATATATACTTGAAAAGCCAAAACAGAACAGAATTTATAAATATATACTTGAAATTGCTTGAAGATTTCCATACGCAAAAACTTTCTTACTTCTTCATCACTTGAACTGCCAAATTCAGAAATGATAGAACTAACAACAGTAGGAGGATCTTTTAAATGCCCTTCACCATACGGATGACTTCAGCATAAGCATTAAGTTCCTTCACATCCAGCTAGTTTTCAATTTGAGATTCAGTTGGCATGTTGCCTCCAGTCACCCATTCATAGCCACTACACCTTGTAGCTCCCTAAAAAAATATAAGAAAGTTACATTTTTCATTTTTAGATTACAATGTCAGACCCAATTCTTCTACTCTGTAGCAGTTTTTGTTGGCTTAAGCAATGGCCGATCTGAGTTAGTGTTATTGGCTTAGGGAAGATAATACTTACATATGTTGTGAAGCACTTCCCATACGGTCAGCCCATATTCCTTTCAGATTTGGAAATTTGCATAACCATCTCAGCATTGCAGTGCCGACACCTCTTTCCTTGAGTGTTTGTTGAAGAATTCGACATGGCTTTGCCCAGAAGGGAAAATGAAGATAACAGAAGATGACAACCATTCCAAAAATTTGCTCAAAACCCCCAATTAATTTTCCTTAAAATCTGAAAAGGAATGGTATTTTCTTTTTTGGGGAGAACTAATATGGAGTTTCAAGTTTGAATTGTCCTAGTTTGGTCGTAACAATCCGTGACTGTGAGCAGCAAATTCAAAATTTGCAGGAATTTTTTTTTTTGGTTAACCCTAACCCATGAGCGGGAAAGAAAAGCATTGGTTTAATATTTTTTTAACCCTAAGCATTCGAAAGTAAACCCTAAACCGTAGGCGAAAAGGCCATACACCCTTGAAGTCGTTTAAAAATTGAATATTTAAGTGGAAACGATTAGAAAATAGAAAAACTGGCGAGTGGCAGCATGGGATTGCGCCGCGAGGCAGTCAGGCTCGCAGCTCCCCACTCCAGCACCTCCACTTGGCATTTCTTGTATATTTTATTCAGTTTTTTTTCCCAAAAATCGTTAAAAATACAGGAAAATGAAGGGAAAAAATTGGGAAATTTCCTAACTGTGTGTGGGGATGAATACTTTATACGGAAAGCACAAACCCTGGTTTAGGAGTGAGTGAAAAAAAAAATTTGGGAACCAACCCTACATTCGGATGATGCAAATGAAAACCCTAATACACTTTGTAAACCCCACACTCTCATATGTTCGATCACATTAATCCCGTATCCAAATTTGTTTGTCTTGCCCTTTTTCGGGATATGTCATTGAAGGAAATCCCGTCCCGATCGCTGAGGAATTTTTCGAGATTTTTTCACCTTCAATTTCGATTTTTAATTGAATATTTAAGTGGAAACGATTAAAAAAATATTAAAACTGGCGTGTGGCAGCATGGGATTGCGCTGCGTGGCAGTCAGGCTTGCAGCTCCCCACTCCAGCGCCTCCACTTGGCATTTCTTGTATATTTTATTAAGTTTTTTTTCCCAAAAATCGTTAAAAATGCAGGAAAATTAAGGAAAAAATTTGGAAATTTCCTAATTCTGTGTGGGGATGAATACTTCATACGGAAAGCACAAACCCTGGTTTAGGAGCGAGTGAAAAAAAAAATTTGGGAACCAACCCTACATTCGGATGATGCAAATGAAAACCCTAATACACTTTGTAAACCCCACACTCTCATATGTTCGATCACATTAATCCCGTATCCAAATTTGTTTGTCCTGCCCTTTTTCGGGATATGTCATTGAAGGAAATCCCGTCCCGATCGCTGAGGAATTTTTCGGGATTTTTTCACCTTCAATTTCGATTTTTAATTGAATATTTAAGTGGAAATGATTAAAAAATATTAAAACTGGCGTGTGGCGGCATGGGAGCGCGCGAAGTGGCGGTCAGGCTTGCAGCTCCCCACTCCAGTGCCTCCACTTGGCATTTCTTGTATATTTTATTCAGTTTTTTTTCCCAAAAATAGTTTAAAATGCAGGAAAATTAAGGAAAAAATTGGGAAATTTCCTAACTCTGTGTGGGGATGAATACTTCATACGGAAAGCACAAACCCTGGTTTAGGAGCGAGTGAAAAAAAAATTTGGGAACCAACCCTACATTCGGATGATGCAAATGAAAACCCTAATACACTTTGTAAACCCCACACTCTCATATGTTCGATCACATTCATCCCGTATCCAAATTTGTTTGTCCTGCCCTTTTTCGGGATATGTCATTGAAGGAAATCCCGTCCCGATCGCTGAGGAATTTTTTGGGATTTTTTCACCTTCAATTTCAATTTTTAATTGAATATTTAAGTAGAAACGATTAAAAAATATTAAAATTGGCGTGTGGCGGCATGGGAGCGCGCGAAGTGGTGGTCAGGCTTGCAGCTCCCCACTTCAGCACCTCCACTTGGCATTTCTTGTATATTTTATTCAGTTTTTTTCCCAAAAATCGTTAAAAATGCAGGAAAATTAAGGAAAAAATTGGGAAATTTCCTAACTCTGTGTGGGGATGAATACTTCGTCAGGAGTTTTGGGTTAATATTCGGCAAAATGTTTTTTTTGAAAATTGATATGTAATTCTTGATGTTAGTGAACAGGGATTTCCGTACTATGGGATTCATTTTTTTTTTTTTTGGTGCAGAAATCCTAAAAATTACTGGACAAATCCGAAAATAATGGGGAAATGTCGTAGATGGTTAAAATCAAATTGGGAAAAACCCTCCACTTAATTCGTAGATCCACATTGCGATATTTAAATAATGATGTTAGTGAAAAGGGATTACCGGATGACTTAATTACACTTCTGTTTTGTTGCAAATATAGTTTCAAATGCAGGACAAATCAGGAAATTAAGGGGATTTTTTTGGGGTATTTATGGGATCATCAGAGTATCTTAGAAGATCAAGGATGTGTCAGACATCCACTTGTCAACGAAGTGAGTGAAAGGATAATCCCTTTCCAGGTTGACAACACGCAACCTCCCTGCCATATGCCTGTCTGTCATCTTTAACGAATGACTATTTAGGGGATATGAACCAGCAATTCCACATTTGAGACCACTTACTGAAACGATATAGGACACAAAACCATAAACATACTTCAAATAAAAACAATGCAAAGTTCACACTTTTTCACCTTTACATAAAAACACAAAAAACCAAAACAACAATTGATTAATAAAACACCTATCATACCATGTATATAGACTTATATATCAAACGCAGTCATGAAGTGGAGTTCGCGCTGGATGCAGAACAGCTCCTTCTTCCATTTGCAGGGTTCACAGCAGTTCCAAGCATCTACGTTGTCCCAGTCTTCGGCACTGCAGTCCCCAAACTGATACCACTTCCGATTACCCTCACAGTCAATGCAATCTTGAAAAAAAATTTGGTATGCAGTAAACTTTTCAAGCAAAGGAGGAGTTTTGGTGCCAGACATTGTATACCGACCCAGTCATAAGCTTATTGAATCCCTGCAAGCTTTTATGTTCAGTTTCTTCGGTTGCTGAGATGGCACAAAAACTCCAGCGCATTCTCCTTGCCCTCGCTAGGGTTCAACAGCCCTAGCAAGCCAACAAGGTAGGAGGCTTCCTGATGCCCTGCCATAGCCGCCACCCACAGGTTCTTCATGCCCTCATCATATTTCAATAGGATGAAGTCATGAATAGCTTCTCTGTAAATCGTTTCTGGATTGTTATGTTCTTTGCACTTTTGCAAGAACTCAACAATTTTCCCTTCCTCACTTGGGTACAGTCCTGATGCCACTGGTACTTATCCACTGACACCGTTGTCCAAACCTCAGGATCGTTGAGCATTTCTTTAAATAACTTGCAGGTTGCCGCCATGTTGTACAGATCTTCAAAGAACTGCTTTGCAACCACGAGCAGCACCTTAAACCATGCCAAATGTGGAATATCCATCTTGGTTGTTGGAGAAGAGGGACTGAAAAGGGTCTGTGGAGAAGAGGACTGAAAAGGGTCTGTGGAGAAGAGGGACTGAAAAGGGTGTGTGGAGGTTTTAATAATCAAGGTGTCGTTTGGGGACGAAGAAGGAAGTGCCGCAAAGAAACAAGTGTAACATCCCGACCCAAAATAAAGGAATAGTGAATTAATTAATTTCAAGATTTATGAATTTACAATTTTGCCCTCGGAGTAGGGGTAATCTAGTCATTTTTTTTCCTGAAGGAATTGAGGGCAGCGAGTTGTATTTTTACGTAGATCGTACTGAGATGAGTCCGTAGACACGTAGTGGGCTTGAATGGAGTTGTAACGAGAAAGTTACGATCAAAATACCTTCAGGGGCATAATCGTAACTATTTCAAAATGGGATTTTAAATAAAAATCAGAAAACCCATTTCTCTCTCTCTCCCCCCTACGCAGAAACAGCTCCCTCTCCGTTGTTACTGTTCATCCGAACGGTTTTTGCTTCGCCACCACCTCCACCGACCACCAAATCGCATGATATTAGTACCAAAACCTCAAGCTCACTTCCCTCTTCCTATCCCGACTAATCTCTGCCGCTGGAACCACCGGAGATGGCCGGAAAATGCAAAAAATCCGATCGGTTTCGACCCAGTTTTTGACAGAGTTTTCGCCGGCGATTTCTCCCTCCTCCGGCCACCAAACCGGTCGATTAAGGTATGCTTTTCAACCTATTTTTCATGCTCTAGCTGATGGTTAGATAGGAATTGAGCAATTTCTGCATTGTGATAGTTAATTAAGCGATTGAAAAATCTGCCGGTTTCGACCTCCGTTTTCAGCCACTTCCGGCCAGTTTTTGGGGTATGCCCAAGAACAAAAGTGACTCCAAATTAGGTGTATTACCTAGGTTAGGAGTTTGGAGTCAAGATGTTAAGTTTTTCCGGCGAGTGGTTATCGCTTTGGACACCCACTCGCCGGCAGCGCGTGGGCAATGTAGCAGGGAGACATTTTATCCTAAAATGATCTCCTGGTTCTCACGAGCGCGTGGGTACTTTCGGATTCCAATTTGGATAACGTTTGAACCCCGAACGGATTTTACATATTGGGTGAATTCCGGGTTCGATATGTTAGAACCGTTGGATCGCTTCCAAGTTTTTATATGCTGTTCCTTGTATTCCTAGGATCGTATAGGATTTCACGGATCGTGAATCGGAGCCCTGGGTGTTCTGATTCAATAAGTTAAAGTTTGTGTTTTACGATAACTGTCTGATCGTGAGCGATCCGACCGTCCGATCTGAACCAAACATGTAGGACGTATTTCCTAGACCTTGTGGAACCCATAGGAACTTTCGGATCATAAAATGGAGGTCGTGGGTCCCACGGGCCCGGTTGACCAAGTTTGGGCCATTTGACCCTCGATTGACCGTGAGTCTTCCGAGGTAGTTTCACTCTTCAAGGAGTACTAGAACGACCCCTTTGGACGAGTCTTGACCGTCATTTGATTTATGTTGAGTTTGTGGGTCTAAGAGTTTATTTTTTAGGATTTTGTGATGGAAAGTTTATGCATATTGTTTTAATAGTTTGTTATGAGATTTATATTTATATTATAAGTAGATTGTTAATCTGTGAGTAATCCTATTATTGTTAATATTCGAGTTTCTTGAGGTTTTATATAATCTGTGAGAAAGTACTATACTTGTTGATTTTGTATGGGGTACTTAGGATGTTAGTTTGAGTGCTATTAGCACTACCTTAGGTACCTCCTCGGTTATGGGTTTAATGTTAGAAAGGTTTTTGGTCCCTACTGTGATTGTTATGTCACATGTGTCGTTGGAGTTTTCCGGCGTGTGACGAACCCCATACGTGGCTGTGGATGTTCCGGCGTATGGGGTGGATTATGTGATTGTTATGTCACACGTGTCTGGAGTTTCCGGCGTGTGACGGACCCCATACGTGGCTGTGGATGTACCGGCGTATGGGGTGGATTATGTTATTATTAGGTCACACGTGTCTGGAGTTTCCGGCGTGTGGCAGCCCCCATACGTGGCGTTGGATGTTCCGGCGTATGGGGGTATTATGTGATATGGTTTGGATATACGATTCACACACGTGCCGGGTTTTGGGCGTGTGGGTTTTATTGGTCACGGATCCTGGAATTGTGGGATGCCGGAAAAATTGTGATATGGTATGGATATGACGGAACCCAGGGCATACCTTAACGGGGTGTCGCTGTAGACCCTTGATTGGGTAGTCTGCGCGCGTAGGACGGTTCCAGGTGTATGGGTCTTGATTCTTCGTCCGTACGTGCTGGGTTAGAGTATCAGTCCCCCAGTTGGACGACTCATCCTTAGCCACATGGACGTTTGAGGGCCGGATAAGTGTGAGCTAGTCAACAATCCCCTGTTGGATTGTTCCCCCAGTACATAATGTGCATCAGCATATATACCTCCCCTTGGATACTGATATATGAAAATTGTAATATGGTCTGGATATGACGGAACCCGGGGCATACCTTAACGGGGTGTCGCTGTAGACCCTTGATTGGGTAGTCTGCACGCGTAGGACGGTTTCAGGCGTACGGGTCTTGATTCTTCGTCCGTACGTGCTGGGTTAGAGTATCAGTCCCCCAGTTGAACGACTCATCCCTAGCCACATGGACGTTTGAGGGCCGGATAAGTGTGAGCTAGTCAACAATCCCCTGTTGGATTGTTTTCCCCAGTACATGATGTGCATCATCATATGTACCTTCCCTTGGAAATTGATATATGGAAATCGTGAATATGATTCTGGATTGAGATTCGTGCGTTTGTATTTTGTGAGTACTTTGTACATGTATGAACGTATAAGCCCTGGATATGGGCAGTGTTGTTTGGCACCATACGCCGTAGATAGGGTATGGTTGCGGGATTGAACTGTTATAAAGGGAATAATTTGATGATGTGTTCATTGTACATACGCCTTGGATAGGATATGGTTATGGGGTTTGAACTGATATGAAGAAAGAGATTGAGAAGGGGTTCATTTTGTTTTATTGGAATCGGAGTTGTGACCATTGATATGAGAACTACGTGTGGCTTGATCCCTTGTCCAAGGGTACGTAGGCAGCCTGGGGTCTCACCAGGTGCAGCCACGGAAATTTTATTGCGTTTAAAAGGTTTGATTGATTCTGAATGAGTGATCGGATTTTTGATATGGTTAATGGATTTGAATCCGGTTTAATGATTTTTGGGAGTAATCGTATAATTGTTTGAGATCATGAATGGTTTGGTTTTGAATTATCTGAAGGCCGGAGGCCTATTATGTGATTGCATGTTGTTAACTTGTGCATGCTGCCAGTTGGTGTTTTAAAATGTGTTTTATGCAGGTTGAAATTTTTGGGGAATGTTCAATTTACAGGGGAGACTCTGCCGAATTTTCGGTAGAAAGTCTCGGTTTTTAGTAAGTGGGCCCGACATCGGTAAGATGTCGGAATTTCCACAGGATTCGTCTCGGGTTCCGAGGAATTTCGGGGCGGGTCCTGTCACAAGTCAACAGCATTTCTTGCATAAAATTCAAACCCAGACATACATATTCACTTACCCACTCACAAGTTTTGGACAACTCCGTCCATCATGATTAGTCTTCCTACATTCACTGCACCGTCGTTTATGTCCTTCCGCTGCCTTCTCTTTTTGTCCTTTCACTCTTCTCGCACGCCCTTTTGCTTTTACTCGATGGGGATCCTTCATTCTGACTTGGGAAGAACTAGTTCCGACCTCTCCATTAGGTTCTTCTTCGACACGAGCTCTTGATGACAACAACCTTGTAAGCTTCCCACGAATGTCGTCAAATGAATTTTCCAGCAACTCAAAACCTTCATCACACAACAAAGCAGAATCTATCAACTCACCTGCAACTTTGCCAAGTTTCGATCTCTTAACCAAAACCAAACTGTCCACGCAATCTTTAACTTCTTTGTAATTCTTATCATATACTACACCGCACTTTGCACTTTGAAGCCATCGTTTCATTATGTAATTGTCTGGCAAGTGCTTCACCTGCTTCATTCTTAAAAATGCTAGGATGTGTCGGCACGGAATACCCCAAAATTGAAATCCTTTGCAGTTGGAATAAGCTTTATCGGCATCTTTATCATGCACAAGCTCCTTCTTAAGTGTCACCCCCGAATTTACCCGCTCACTTACTTTGTACCTGCACTGGGTCTCATCTTGCTCTACAAGTTCGAACAAGCATAAAAGGCTTCGGAAGTCTTCCCTCTCAAACATTTCAAGAATTTCTCGAGTGTAAATGCGTGTCATTTGATGTTGCATTGGTATTCGAAATGGCAGTGGAGGTTTTTCATTGGTATCAACATGATCAGCCATTAACTCCTTCTGCCTCTGTGAACCAAGAGCTCTTTCAAAACGTACAATGAATTCCATCAATGTATTTTTCCGGTTAATATATTGTTTGAAAAATGCATGACAGCTTTCAGCCCATTGACTACTTACATACCAGCCGAAAACACATGTTTTACATATGATGGAACCCAATTCTCCCACAAAGCATGAATCGAGCTCAACCACGGATGGTCTTTCAGCCCATTGCTTGTGACGATTTCATCCCATTTCGCATCAAATTCTTCTTTCGTGTCCATACCCCATATGCATTTGCACATTTCCGAAAAACATTCCCCAATGCCGGGTTTCTCCATAAACTTATTCAAGATATGCCATATGCAATATCTATGGAATGTTGTTGGGAGAGTTAAAGCAATTGCCTTTGACATGGCTGCATCTTGATCAGTGATGATCATTTTGGGTGGCTCACCTGGCATGGCTTTCTTGAATTCTTTGAACAACCATACAAATGAATCCGTGGTTTCACTAGTTAGGAATGCACAACCAAACAATACTGTCTGCCTATGGTTATTAACGCCTAACAAAGGCGCAAAGACCATCCCATAGCAGTTCGTGTTGAACGTCGTATCAAATACCACCACATCCCCAAAAAACCCATAAGCTCGTCTTGACCTTGCATCTGCCCAGAAAACATTTCCCATCCTTCCTTCCGAATCTACCTCCATATTGAAATAAAATGATTCATTTTTTCCTTGCTCAGCCAAAAAATGCTCCTTCAGCAGCTCTGCATCATGCCCAACCACCTCCCCACGCACGTCCCTTGCATAATTATAGACATCTCTCCTAACAAACCCAACATTTTCCAATCCCCCTACTTGCACCTCAAGAAGGCTTACCTGTTTATGTACAGGGATATTAACTTTGCTCATATGTGCACTATAGGCCTTTGTAGACTCTGTTAAGTTACGGTGAGATCTCAATAGATGGACTTTATCAACTGTGGTCATGTCATGGTTGTGTACCTTATTGAATCCTACAACAGTGTACTTATTCTTCTCGTTTACCTTCAAAATCGCAAGTTTAGCCTTGCACCCAGTTCGAGTACAACCTCGCTGTCTTCTCTTACGACTAACAGTGCTTGTCAACGCATACCCTTGTTTATAGAATACATATTCTTTCCTTGTTACCTCTCCTGTGAATGTGCACGTTCTCATTGTAGAACACCGAATGCCGAATCCGGCTTTCGCGGCATACATATTATACAAATTGAACACATCCTCACAGTAATCAAATTCAAGTCCCAATTTTGGTTTCAATTCCGAACTAACTTCCGATGTCACCTGTCCTTCACACTCCATTTCACAGTTCTTGCAATTTAACCCGGAATATCACATCACCACCATCATATATGACATTAAATCACTATCTGTGAAACATTAAAGACCTACATACACACTAACGTAACACGTGCTGATGCCTAATATTTGGCACAGGCTTTTAAACAGCTTTAAAATATATATCAACTAACATATGACATCCAAATGACTCTCTGGTGAAACATTAAAAACATACATACAACCTAATCTGACTCATGCTGATGCCCAATATTTGGCACATGCTTTCAAACAGCTTTACAATATATATTAACTAACATATGACATGCAAATGACTCTCCGCTGAAACATTAAAGTCATACATATAACCTAAAGTGACTCATGCTGATGCCCAATAATGAAATTGACAAATACAGTATATGGCTTACCTCGTAACTGATTTCCAACTTCAAATTTTCAACAACTATGACAACGTAACGTAGCCTTTTAGATCTGGACGTCAACCCCAAAAACTTTTCTTCTTCCTCAACCCCTGTTTCGCCCCCGCTCAAGGATTTCAAAACCAACAGAGTAGAACCACAACGGTACGGTCAATACTTTCCAACTCAACGCCAGTTTCGACGTTGCTCAAGGATTGACGTATGTCCCGACCCCAAAAACCCAACCACAAAGATGAAATTATAAAATCCAAGATTCCTTTGTTTCGCCTGAATGGGAAACCCAGAAAAATGAGGGTGCTCTCTCTTCAATGTTACAGTCCTTCTTCAATCAAACCTGATAAAAAAATGGCCTCCTCATTGAACTGAGCGAACAGCTGGTTTCGAGGGGACTTCTGTTTTGGAGGGGAGGTCTGTTTTGGAGGGGAAGTTTTGGAGGGAGAAGAGAGCATTGGAGGGAGAAGAGAGAACAAGGCCTCGTTCTAATACAACACTTACACTTACAATTGCTTTTCATACAGCCGTTAGATTGGATCCAACGGTGTTCTCATGTTATGTTCTCACATAAGCGTTCTCACTAGATCCTGACCCCTCCTATGTGTGATACTTTCTTTTCATGGGCAGCACATGCATTGAGCCCACAAAGAAATTTGGCGTAGGGTACAGTTGGGCTACAAAATTTGTAGTACAAATGGTCTAGGAGGAGGGCCATTTTCAGCTTGCTGATTTCTTCCTATGATTTGCTCCCCGCTTTCTCCTCGCTTCTATAGTGCCAATTGACGGCAACTTTCGGCACTTAAGTTTTAGCTAGCTTTTGTAGTTATTCTTATTTTTCTGGTTGGATTGTGGGATGGGATCCATTACCCTAGGGCATGTTATCTGTACAGGAATTTTATAGTGATGGGATCCATTGCCCTGGGGCCCATGAACAAGCTAATCTGGGCTATGGCAGCCCAGAGAACTCTTTTTTAAGTGGGTGTGACTAAATTAACACCCTAGCGTAGACAATCCAAATAAAATCTTATTAACTAATTTCACTAGACTGACTTTTCTTCTCTCTCTCTGGATTTGAAATTGACTTTGGTGTTCTTTCTTGTATGAATTATCAATTAAGGATTTTAATAAGTTGATTAGTTGTTGACATGTTGATTGCAGACGTGATAAAGGCCTAGTTTCTGGATTTTGATTAAATATTTAACTATTTAAGTATGTTGTACTAGCATTTTGAGGGGTAAGTCTCATTATGTCCCTGGTGAATTTTTTTTTTCATTAATAAAATTTTCAAATTTTGAATTTGTCCCTGCCTTGGCATGATTCGTTACTTATATTATGTCCCATATGGGCTTTCTTTTCTAATTCTGAGTGGGGTCATTGGATGTATAATGTATATGGTCTTCTTTTTATTTTTTGCTACAATAATGTATATGGTCTTACGAATAGGTTTAATAATTTAATTTATACTTGTTTGTATTATTCTTATTTTAATAATCCCCTATTAACTTCTCTTCTGCCGGCACCACCCCCTATTAACTATTATTCAGTTTCCAGTTCAGACATTTTTGGGAGATCCTGTTTGAACAACCATGCTTGGACTGCCAATTTCCAGTTTTATAATTTATAACATTTAAGCATTTTATTAAGGACTTTCCATGATCGATAAAGCAGCCATCAATTTGGAATAGGCATATTAGCAAACACCTCATGAGCAAATTCCAAACCTTGCAAAATGCCAACACAAAAGCACAATACTTGCAATATATTCATCAGCTAAAGCGAATCAAGTAAACTCCAGAGACCAATTTGATCCAACTGCTGATTATAAGTTTTAAAACTACTTCAAAACATCACCCTTTACAATATATGATTTTTTTTATGTATAATATACGAGATGAAGTCACAGAGAAAACAAAACATATTTGATATGCTAATAATTTGTTTCCATGAAAACCGAAGTTACCGTTGTACTGGGAATTCTAATCATCACTAAGTTCGTCTTCAATGCCAGTCACAGTCATCCTAGCAGACGCCTGCTTAGCCCACTTCACAATTTTCTCAGCCTCTCTGCAAACCTTCTCTTCCTCCTTCAATGCCTTCTTCAGCTTCCTCGTCTGCTCTTTCTTTGAAAAACTTCCCAGATCCGTTAAAAGCTCGTCGTTGTCGATGAAATTCGGACCAACCCGAAATTCACTTGCCCCATTTTCTTTACTCTTTCTGTGAGAAGCCCTCTTTGTCTTTGGGGAACACCAGAAGCAACCCGATTTTCTTGGCGGCGATGGGGAATCCATCAAAGAGTTACAAGAACCAAATGGAGAAGAAATTGATCGAGATTTTGATTTGGGTTTCGGACGGCGCTTCTTATCTGGGTTCTGTTTGGATGGTGAGAAAATTGCTCTTTCAGGAGTGGAGTTCGAGGAATTCGAAGGAGATGAAACTGACCCATGTTTCGGTTGAGCCTTTGAGCCTTTTTTCCCCCTTCTTACTGAAAATTCCGACGGATTCAAACGAGATGAGACAGACCCAGATACTGATTTGGGATCGGAACCCATTTTCTCATCTGGGTTCTGTTTGGAAGGTGAGAAAATCTCAGAATCTTCATCTGAAACTGGCTCTGCCTTACCTTCAATCGAGCTGCGGCGAGCTGAACCAGTTACTGGAGCTGTGCTTTTGTGCTTAGTGACTGGGAACGATTTGAGTTTCCGAAAGCGGCATTCGAGCTCAGTGGGGAGTTCAGAATCGGTGAAACCAGAGCAGTTGATGGCAGAAACTTGCTCAAGAACACAGAGCTCTTGTGCTTGAGATATAAGTTCTTCTACAGCTGATTCGTCGGTATCAGAGAGGTAGGAGAAATCAGCCATTGTTGGCTCTAAGGAAGCTTTCACTGCTTAGACAGCAGAAAACACCAAAGGCCTAACGGCTAATAGTGACTAGTGAGGGAGCTTGCTCACGCTTTTCGCATTTTGTGGTTACACTTTCAACGTGTGGGTCGCATTTTCGTTCTTTCTGTGGGCCCACTAAGATTTCTACTCCCATCTTCGGCTCCAGTGGGCCCCCGAATCAGGACAAAGTTCCTATCCCAATAGTCAACAGACGACCGCGCCATCTCCTAACGCACTGCAGATGTTTATAGGGGGTTTCACTAAAACACCCAAAATGGGAGCTGAAATTATAAAAAACCCCAACACCCAAAACACTTTATAAACACACCCAAAACCCATCATTACACACACTCAAAACCCATTTATAAACACACCCAAAAAATATACAATTGTTTATTTTAGGATTGATTTTGGGTGTGTTTCTATATTTAAATAGTGTGTGGGTTTTTTTATAAATACATGCATAGAATTGGGTTTATTTATAATAATCTAATGTTTTTATATGTTGGCCTAATTTGCGGTTCAATGAGAGCCGTCAGATTCATATGAATGGCTAAACATTATAATTTATATCCGAGCTTACAGTAGAAATGGGTGAAAAATACTTTCCATCTTCTTTGTCAGTTCGTCTCTCCTACCCATTTAATTTTGGCTAAACTGTCATTTTTTGTCTCTTGAATTATCACACGATTGACAATTAATCCCTCAAACTATTTGTTTCGAAAATTAAGGAAATGAAATATATAAAAATAGCCAATCTCGCCCGTTAATTTTTTTTTTACAATTTTATCCAAATTTTTGTCAATATTAAGAGTAAATTTGTAATTTTAAGATTACTTAAAGATTATTTGACCCAAAAAAAAAAAAAAAAAACTTAAGATTACTAAATAATAGTGAAAAAAAAAAGTTAAAAGAAAATGAGCAAAAGAGGAAATAAGAAACCCCACCCGAAGCCCCTCTCTTCCTTTTATTTTCTCTCTTTCTACCGCTCTTGCTTTCCCAAGCTTAACCTCTTGTTAGAGATTCACTTAAGTTTGAATTCGATGATATGTATTAAGACATAATCATAATATTTATACACTATATGGATGCTTGGCCTCCAAGCATGCATATTCCTATTTTGTAGAACAAGATTCTTCAACCAAATTTCGAAGTGTGAGTTTCCTGAATTGGTGCAGCAATTACACGGTCGACCAGTCGGAGGGTCGTGTAGCATTTGGGTTAGTCTCTAGACAATTGCGACCAGTTGGCTAAGGTTGAGAAGAGACCGATCGGTAGATGACAGTCTTTCTCTATTATCCCCCTGCAAGCTTATGCATGTAGGTGGAAAAGTTGGGAGATGATTTAATTACCCTGCCGAAACTTTGGTAGGAGTCGTCCTGAATTAAGTGACCCAAGGCAGGGGTTGAGGATAGTTTAAATTAGTGGGCTCAACACCCAAGAGGTGTCGAACATCTCTTGTGTACGAGTGGGAGAATGTAAGATCTTTAAAGCTTAATCATTGGCATATGGGTCTACTGTGTGCTACTCATGGGTAACCCATCCTATGTTAATGGGAAATATGATGTTGGTTTGTTTATTATATAGAGGATTCTTAAGTTTTTGGTCACCATAGACATAACCGGATACCCAAAAAAAGTATGGACTTCTTATGCGGACTCCACCTAAACCCCGTCAACCACAAGCCCGACAATTATATCAGAGCAGCACTCTAATTTCAACAAAAACCAACAACTTGTAGATCACCAATTGTGTAAATAAAACTTGGGAGACCATACATTTCATTGGATAAAAACAAGTGCAATACAATAAAGAAAGAAAACATAAATAAACAAATAAAAGAAAGAAGAAGAGGATATGCTTGCAAGGCTGACCTGAAAAATAAAGAAAGAATCAGCAGCCTTGACAATAGGCTTACGTTTACGGTTGTTTAATGGAGTAGGAAGATGGACGACTATCCTATCCTATATACATCACTCACCACTATGTATTTTAATTAAATAATTCCCTTTTTCTAATACACAAATTATATTTGGAGATTTAAATGGAATACAAGATAAAGCGAATATGAAAAAATTTGGACCACACCTCTAGTTTATATTTTTATTTTCATCAATCGAGATGAGTGCATTGAAAAGAGAACTATCATTAGACTAAAGACAGGTAAACACATCTTACGTAAAAGATGTGATCATTTGGCATGTAAATATGAAACATATTTAACATTTACCTTTCTATAAAGTTGAAAAAAGATTTACTTCAGTACAGGAATATCTTCTCACGGTTTGCATGAAGACACTACGTTGAAGACAAAATGACAACCAAAGATAACGTTAAAGAAGCAGATTTATACGAAATATATATGTACCCCATTTAGTAGAGTGGTTAGAGCAGTTGAAGAAAGAACGTCACCTTCTTTCTCTCTTTAGATTTTAAAATAAGAAACCATGGTTGTTCAGGTATTAATTCTTGTATCCAATGCCAACCCACTACCCAATTCTCCAACCCCTCTTTCCCTAATTCATCTCTTCTCCAATAATGAGGCAGCAGCACTCAAAGCCTTGGAGGCCCTTCACAGCAAACTGCTGTTCAGCTGAAGATCAAACCATCTTTAGCAACTTCAGCAGGTGCAGGCCATCTAAGTCAGATTTTTCCAAGGATGTCGCTCAGTTACCGTCTTTTCGAAGGTTGTCTTTCTCCGATCTCAGCCGTTCTTCGTCGATGCGCATCAACGACGATCTTGCGCAATCTTTCGGGTCTGACTTGTATGATTTTCAACTGAGTGAGCTGCGTGGTGTGACTCAGAATTTTTCGGTGAATTTTTTGCTCGGAGAAGGTGGGTTTGGAACTGTGCATAAGGGTTACGTTGATGAGAATTTGAGGCAGGGTTTGAAGGCTCAGGCTGTTGCTGTTAAGCTCCTGGACATTGAAGGCCTGCAAGGACACCGCGAATGGCTTGTAAGGATTTTTAAAATTTTAATCTTATTATTTTCTGTCATGACGGGTTTATTTTCAATGCTAACTAGTTTCTAAATACTAAATAATGGGATTATTATTATTGTTACTATTATTATAATAATGAGTTTTGACTAACTTTTGTAATTAGATTATATTTTGATTTTGCTAACTTTCGAAAAAAACAAAAAAACAACCAAACACGTGCTAGTATGTGGTAGAGCCACTATTAAGTCAGGAATGGCCTTGACCCTCTCCTCATCTTTTTGACCTCTCTCCTCAACTACACACTAATGGCCCCTCTAAATCAAGTTTTTATATTTTTAATTTTTTATATGAACGATAGTCTAATTCTTCTAAATTAATTTAATTTATGGGGAGAGAAACTCAGGTGTAAGGGGATCCTTGCTCTTATAGTAAGTGAGCTCTCTCAAAAAGAGCATGAGCGAAAGGAAAGTTCTTCCTTTCTTCTTGTCTCTAGCATCTAACAGCCTAAAGGAGGGTCACTTCATTGACCAACTGGCCTAACTCACATTTACTAAATCAAGTTAAACATTAATTAAGTGTTTAGAAATATTTTACTCTAAAATCAAACGTTTGCCTAGTTATATTTTTGTTGTACTAGTATTTTCTATTTCGTACCCCTAGCTCATGTCCAGTGACATTTGCCAAAAACTCAAAAAGAAAGTTTTCAAAGTTTAGTTGGGTTAGTTTTTTTGACACCATTGCACGAAGGTGACCAGTCAATTTGACAATTTCTGTACACTCCAGTTTCGGAAATATTACAATTTTTTTTGAACCTATCTAAAAGTAAAACACGTACAAGAATTTGGAAGATTGACCAAATTTGTTCACAATTGCTTGCTTCTTGCAGGCTGAGGTAATATTTCTTGGACAGCTGAGGCACCCCCACTTGGTGAAATTAATTGGCTACTGTTGCGAGGACGAGGAAAGGCTTCTTGTTTATGAGTTCATGCCCAGAGGCAGCTTAGAGAATCACTTATTCAAAAGTGCGTAGATTAGATAGAGCAATTTTTGCTTTTTTTGGTAGCTGCATGCTTCTAATTATCTAATATGAGTGCAGGGCTTTCAATATCATTGCCATGGTCTACAAGACTAAAGATTGCAATAGGAGCAGCCAAAGGCCTTGCCTTCTTGCATGGGGCTGAGAAACCTGTCATATATCGGGATTTCAAAACTTCAAATGTCTTGCTAGATTCCGTATGTCTCTCTCTCTCTCTCTCTCTCTCTCTCTATTACATATATAGCTCCTTCCCTTTCAATCTATCCTACTTCGCATTTCCAGAAATTTAACTATAATTATATATGGTCCCTTCAATCTGTGTTGGTAGGATTTCACAGCAAAACTGTCAGATTTTGGACTTGCAAAGATGGGACCTGAAGGATCAGAAACGCATGTCACAACAAGAGTAATGGGTACCTATGGATACGCTGCTCCTGAATACGTCTCAACAGGTAGCTAGCGTGTCAAAGACAATGCCGCACTAACAACCTTTTCTTTGACAACATTTTTGTTCACTACCACCATGTTAATTGTCGTTGGATCAGTTTAAGTTTTGACATTGATATAGCCGATAGATTTAGTCACACTAATACAACGACAATTAACATGGTGATAATGCACACGATCAACTGCTGACATAGTATGTTAATGCTCGGTTTCCACAGTATACATGGTTGATTTTTCAATTGAATGTGTTTATATCAAGTGCAACATAGATTTTGAGAAGAAAAAAAAAGTTGGGCTGTTAAGTATTTTCCTTTAAGTAAAAAAAGTTTGATGATTTACAGAAACAAAAATTGATGGTTAATGTTTCAGGGCAATTGACAACAAAATGTGACATTTACAGCTTTGGGGTAGTACTACTTGAATTGCTAACAGGAAGAAGAGCAATGGACAAATCAAGACCAAAGACTGAGCAAAATCTGATTGCTTGGGCAAAACCACACCTGTCTAGCACTCGGAGGTTACGCTATGTTATGGATCCAAGGCTTTCTGGCCAATATTCTGTTAAGGGAGCAAAGGAGATTGCCCATCTGGCATTACAATGCATAAGTTTGAGCCCCAAGGACAGGCCTAGAATGCCAGCCATTATCGAAACTCTTGAAAGCTTGCAGCACTTAAAGGACATGGCTGTCACTTGTGGGCATTGGCCGGCATCACCAAAATCTAGTAGAAATGGGGTTTTTACTAAAGCTAAAAATGATGGTAAAGTTGGGAGTATCAGGAAATCTTCTCCAGCTGCAGCTGCAAATCAGAAATAGTCTTGAGGATATCTCGAATGAAAGCTATATATGTCAAGTGTACTATGGAAAGTGTGCCAAAATTGTAAGTTGAAAAGATACATTTGAAATCCGAGGCATGTCAAGGTGCCAATGTAAATACATAAATGGGATTAGGATCATTGTATCCTTATGGAGGTTTTGAAATGTCAACCATGTATACTTAAAACCCAGGGCTCAAGAGCATGGGGTTTGTAACTCATGAAGTGGTTAAGAGTATTTTGCACTGGAGGTCTCAGGTTCGATCGGGGACGGACCCATTCACAGACTAACCTGGGGCATAGCCCATGTGTCTTTATTTTTTTAGCCTATAGTAGTACTCCCAGCTCACCCAAGCTAACCCCACACACCCTCTTGCGCAGAAAACATCCCTTAGCCAACCCCTACCTGCACGCAGAGAAAAATAAATAAAAATTGAAGAAAGAGCCAATCATCCCTGCCACACGCCAATCACCCATGCCCTTCAAGGCTTAATTAAAGGAAACCAAGTTAATTTTCAATTATTAATCTTCTTTTTTTCTCTCAATTCGTTGATGTTGAAATTTGGGGAATTTTTAGAGTTTATGAAGTATCAATTAGGGATCTACAATTTTTTATTTTAAAAAAATTCTCTGTAATTTATTAGTTTCCTAATGTATTTGTTTGTTTCCTAGATTCTCTAGTTTTCCAATTACTAGTAGGATTTCTACTTTTCCAGATTTCCATATTTCTAGTTTTAAGTTTCCTATTTTATTTGGGTTAGGATTTTTATTTAAGCAAGGAATTTTTATCCTATTATTTCTAGGTTTTAGTTTGCTATAAATAACCAAAAAAGACTCTAAATTGAAATTTTATATTGATTGGATAGTACTAGTTTGATGTCTACAATGTATGAACTAACAGTCGGCATTTCACCTAACCATAAAAATCCAGTAACAAATTAGATCTCCCATCTTCATTCTTTTATCAGTTAGCAAACCAGCAAGGAAAGTTATGGCTTTTGGAAAGGAGGACCTTGATTTGGTGTTGGTCCCAAGTGGATTGCTGATCATGTTTCTCTATCACATCATCCTTCTGTACAGATATCTTCATCTCCCTCACACCAGTGTCATTGGCTTTGAGAACAATGACAAAAGAGCTTGGGTTGAAAGAATTATGCAGGTAACCGGAAACTCTTCTTCTTCTTTCTCTCTCTTTTTCAAATGATAGCTTTAATTCTGTAACAAATTTTAGCCCTAGACAGCTTAAATTGATCTCCTCAGCCTACCTTCAATTGCAGGTTGATAAAAGAGATATTGGCACAGTCCTCAGTGTGATTTCATCCAACACATCAGCAGCAACTTTTTTGTGTTCCGTCTCCTTAACTCTCAGTTCTCTCATTGGACCTTGGCTTGGAAGTAGTTCCAGCCATGAAGTCTTTACGAGCGAATTAATCTACGGCAACGTCAACCCCTCAATCCTTAAAATCAAGTACATAAGCCTCTTAACTTGTCTTCTTCTAGCCTTTGCATGCTTTGTTCAATCAGCGAGGCACTTTGTTCATGCAAACTATCTGATAAGCACACCAGACAGTAATATTCCGGCTTCGTACGTGGAGCTGGCAGTCATAAGAGGAGGTGATTTCTGGTCACTTGGGCTTAGAGCACTCTATTTTGCTCTGACTCTGCTTCTGTGGTTTTTTGGTCCAATACCAATGTTTATGTCCTCCTTGGTTTTGGTCATATTCCTCCATTACATGGACACAAACACCAGACCTTTGCATGACCACCAGCTTCCGGGAAGGCAGCTGGTTAAAAAGGTTGGTCAGAGAATCACAGAGGTGGCTGTGAAGATTCATCAGCATACAGAAACAGTTGAAACTACTGTTGTCTAATTATTAATTTGTTGGATTGGAAGCACCAAATTTTTTTATTATTTGAAATTGTAAATGCAATTACGTATGCACGTTAATTTGGAGTTGTTGGATAGTAGGTAGCCTAGAGAAAGGTAATTTGATTGAAAAAACGAATGTAATAGAGTTTCAAAGGCTAGAAATTAGAAGATTAACTTCATTTTTTCCAGTCTATGGTCAAAATTTTGGCTTCTAAATTGAAATTTTACCTCAAGTTTTTCAATTCCAGGACTTCATGTAACCTTGAGATTAAACCCAAAAAAGAAAAGCAAACAAATGCTATGTTGCAGGGCACATAAAAAAATTGGAAGTTGATGCATTTATGATCAATGAAATTTGATCCAATTCTACAAACTTGACGCTGAAGAAATTAATAATGCACTTTCATTTACAGTCACAGCTGAGGCAGGCTACTTTTGATTATTATCTGACCTCTTGAAGTCGTGGCAAGATAACATCACAACCGTTGTGACAGACGAAACAAACATGGGCACAGGTCCAAAAAACCATAGCAGAAAATTAGGAGTAAAGTATAGAGCTCTAAGCCCAAGTGACCAAAATTCACTTCCCCTTTCAACTGCTCTCTTAGCTTTTCTCACATCAGCTTTAGAAGTAGCTCCTGGAGTGCTAAGCAGGAAGTTTGAATGGACAAGGTGCCTGGCCGATTGGGCTCCTGTAATATTTATAAAAATTTTGAGGCCCGGCCGTAGCCCTTGGTGCCCGGGCCCAAGGCTGGCCCTGCTGATAGTCCTCCAAACCTCAAGGAGGTTCAATAAAAACCATTACTAGAATTATAAATAAGTACAGAATGGATCCAATACTTGAATAGATCAAACATTGTGATGTACATCATTTGAGGAACTAATTTAATGCCTCGTCTTAAATTCTCATTAATAACATTATCACATTAGCTATCTATTTTTGAGGTTAACTCTATGAACCTTTGCATGATATATATGCTTGCTGCCGGCACCAATACCACATCAACAGTCGAAGAGTGGGATATCTTTGAGCTTTTAACGCATCCGAAAGTCATGAAAAAGTTGCAAAATGAGGTGAGGGGAATAGCAGGAAACACAACAGACATAGTCATAGAGGATGATTTGTTTAGCATGCACTACTTGAACGCAGTGATCAAAGAGACTCTTCGCTTGCATCCTGGCTGACCAATGTCATCTGCATTAGAAACATCATTATCTTTCATGAACGAGATTAGAATTATCCTCAAATGAGTCCATAAGAAGTGATCAAGTACGTAATGTGAATAAACTTCTATAAATTGATGGATAAATTAACTTATGCAAAATGGTTATTAGGAAAAATTATCTTGAGCTCGCCCTACAATTGTGTACCAAAAATGAAACAGAACTGTACTCTGGTAGCTTGTTGGAGCAACGATAAAACATTCAAAATTAGCTAAAATAGCTAAAATAGCTTTCTAGGCTATATTCAGGAGTACTTAAATCACAGGTGAGGTGACCAGGTTTAACCAATGGCCTTGACAGTTATATATCATCACAGGAAATTCAGGGGCAAACAGAGAAGAAAGAGCTGACCATTATCTCCTGCGTGTGTTGGGCTATCTGGAAGGCCATTCTGAAAGTGTATTCTGAGGTCTGCAAGTGAATCCAGTCCCTGTCATAACACAAGCCTCAACTGGAGCCGCAAAGTTTTTTGGAAGTACAAGAATCAGTGGTTAAATCAAAGCTGGAAGAAGACTTGAGGAAACCCATAAATAAATGCACTTTGCTCCTACCAGAGGAATCAGTGAAAAATATCGACTTGGATGGTGCTTGTGATGCGGGGGCAGGAATAATCACTAGCGATTGTCTCGCCTGTGTGGTAAGGGGCCAAGACCGGAGCTTTACTGCCTCATTAGCAGTAGTTGCATTTGTGAATGCCCCTCTTAAACTTGCGAAAACAACTCTTGAACTTGGACAGCATTGTTGGGGTTGATGACTGCACCCCCTTTCTTTATGTCCACTAGTATCTACATCGAATGAAGGACGAGCTTTCAATTTCTTCTGGAACAACAGCTTCATTAATTTCCGTCTTTCTCTCCCCAACATGAGGCAACATGCAAAGCCCTAACCACCAACAAATAGGAGAACTAATGCAGCAACACCAAGGAGAAAATAAGGCTGAGCCAAACAGCAATCTGTTCTGCTATAAAAAAACACAACGCACCCGCAGGAAGAACAAAGTCTACAGCCAGCAACACACTTTAATAATACAGCAAGGCAGCACTAACCATAAAAGCAGGTCAAAAGACAGGAACTGTGAAGACCAACTAGCCAAAAACAGTGGCACGCCAAGGGGAGACCAACCCATAGGGACTGCAATACTAGCAACCCCAAACTGAAGGAAGGACAGTAGAATCACCACACCAGTAACAAATCATTTACAAAACCAAAAAGCAAGAAGTAAAGACAACCAGGAAACCATTAGAGCAGCTGCACCAAAAGAAAAGCAAGACCATGTAAGCCACCAGGAATAGCAGCACCAGAACACTAAGGGATCACAAACTCGGAGTTCCATGTGGCACAATTGCTGAGCTGTAAACAATAGTGCTCTGGAAGTATAACTTTATACGGTATATCCTAGTGGACATCATCTACTCTGAAACAATAGGGTGCAAACTAGTCTCCTCTCCTCTTATCTCATCTTGCATAGAGCAAGACTGCACCATTCCAACATCCACCATTCAAAACTCAATTGAAGTCAAAGAAACCAATCACGTGCAATTAACACAAACAATCACAAATATAGATCACTGAATTCTACCCACGGGCTTGAGAATGTCAGCTTGAAAGAAGGATGCAAATCCTTATCATCCCAATCACATTTGAATGCTACTGTCCTTTCCCTTTGGAGGATTGATCAATTGGTATCTTCCTGGACATACCCATGCCTCTATACTGAGGTCTTCATCCTGGTGGCATTACAAGGTGGACTCCGCAGCTTTTCACAGCTTTGCTAATAGGCACAAAATGAACTCGGATTGTAGGCAAATAAGGCGGCATCACCTGTGTTCTTTTCACAATTCTTTTCGTGTGTGCCATTCTCGACATCAATTCATGGAAAGGGAAATATGACAGCCACACTAAACTCGCGTCTATCAATGTTGAATGAATATTATCAGGGCATACTTCATCGATGTTAATATCAATAGCAAACTCGCTGATGCTGGGTATAATATCAAGACTTAAAACATTTTTGGTCTTTTCGAGAAAAGCACAAAAAGAAATTCCCTTGTTCTCCCAATTGAAATTTTGAGAGGTTTCAATAGAGAATTGACATTCGCAAAGATCCTTCAAATCCTTACGATAACTGAACCACTTTGGAATTCCCCTTCCTGGAAATTCAACCACGACATAAGATGTGAGAGACAAGAGAAAGAGAGAGAAGAGATTGACTTGATTTATGAACATATTTTTCTTCTTTGCAATTCGAACCAGATTGTTACGCAGTCTCCAACAATTAGTCAAGTAAATTTGACTGAACATTTGAGACTCTTTACGTTCCAAAATGTTGGACAATTTTGAAACTCTTTCCAATGATAAGCAATCACTCACATCTAAATATTGCAATCCATGTGGAAGATCTGGAATTTCTCTAAGTCTCTTGCAACTAGCCAACCGAAGTTCATCCAAGTTGACAAAGTTATTAATGCATACGGGAAGACTAACGAAATTGCTTCCTGATAGATCAAGTCTAGTTAATGTGGTCATGCAATCAAGAGTCAGAAGGAAATCGGCAATGTCTGAAAGATTGGATCCCCCCACAGCGAATAAAGATAGCTTGGGAAACGCTAAATTGCCTCCATGAAGAGTCACAAGTGATTCTGCACTCCTTGAATATTCAGACTTCGCCATTTTAGGAAATGAAACCAATTTTGAGCATTTGTAGACAGAAATTGTCTCTAGGTGCTTCAACTCATAAATGCTGCATGGCAGATTTGTAAGGTTTTCACATCCGGCTAAATACAATTTCTCGAGACGAGTGAAATGTCGAATTGACGATGAAGGCAATTCTTTGATGGAAGTCTTTGATAGATTCAGGTATTTCAAAGATTCCATCTTACCCTTAATTTCAGGAAAATTCTCAAGACTTATGCAACCTTCAAGATTCAACTCCAGCAGAGATTTCAAGTTGACAATTCTTGGAAACAGAGTAAGACTACGGCATCCCGTAAGACTCAACTTAACAAGCTTATGAAGGAATCCAGCAGAAGGATGAAGCTCAACTAAACTTGTACAAAAGTTTAGATTCAACTTCTCCAAGTTTGGGACTCCAGAGAAGTCAGGGGTTTTTCTTAGGAATTTGCTGTGCTCCACATTTATAAATTTCAAACTCTGTCTCACAAAACAGGGAGAAAAAGAGAGAAGATCGCATCATAAGCTTTAAAGAAACTTACAACATGGTAAGAAGAAAGAGAAAAAAATGAACTCTTGAAAATACCAGTCATTTCAAATACCTTGAATTGCAAATCCAGTCGTAAAATGCAGCTGCGAGGCATAGTAAGACCAACAAGTTTCTTTGGATTAAAATTGGCTGGCAAAGATTGTGACGGATATTCAGGCCAGCTAAGGAGCCTCAACTCATTGGGAAGATAATCAACTTTTCCAGACAAGCGCGCATTATGATTTATAAAAAGTCGAAGATTTTTCATCTTTGAGAAGCTTTCAGCATTCAAACATACCTCATCTGACTCAAGCCCAGCAGGCAACTTCACCATAATACCTTTGATCTTATCCGTTCCCTAGTATGAAAAAGCAATACTATTATTAGCAAAGGACAATTTTTTTGTGAAATAAAAATAAAATGTTTTAAATTATATATTCTACTTACTGTGTTTTCTGTTAAAACATGGTAAACATCCTCGTGAAACCACAACCTACTACGTTTTCCGGGCTCAGTTGGTGACTCTTGGCGAACTACTTCTTTACCCATTTCTTGTATCAAGTCATGCATCCAAATGCAGCCATCTTCCGTAATATTTATAAGAGCCTTTTCCACGAGTACTTCAAGATCATACTTAGGGTTGAGATCACAACCTTCTAGCATTTGTATCACATAATCCTCGCCTAGACCTTTATAGAAAAATGCAATATCGAGGAAAACTTCCTTCACCGCATCTTCTAGTGCATTATAACTTATTTTGAGAATTTCTTGAATCTCTCGGTTAGGAACTCTTTTGTAACCATCTAATGCATATTTCCATTGATCTATACTTCTACCACATAGATGTGAACCCAAAACCATCAGAGCTAGTGGAAGACCGTCAGCATAGTCTACTACATTGTTTGCAAGTTTTGCATAATCATCTTCTAAGTGTCCATTTCTTGAAAATGAATTCCAACTGGTGAAGAGCTCTAAGGACTCATAATGATCTAACTTCTCAACCTCATATATTAGATTGACTTGATGAGCAATTAGCAAATGCTTATCTCTTGTCGTTAGAACAATTCTGCTGCCTGAACCAAACCAATCAGACCCTCCAACTAATTTGTTTAATTGGTCCAATTGATTCACATCGTCAAGAATTAAGAGAAGCTTCTTACCATTCAACATTTTCTTTATCACATTGACTCCTTTGTCAACATTGGTCACCTTTACTTCTTTCACCCCTAGAATCTCAGAAAGAAGAATACTTTGTAGTTCGACTAAGCCTCCATACGGCATTGATCTTTCTCTAATATCTTCTAGAAAACAGCTACCTTCAAACATATGGGCGATGGAATTATAAACAGCTTTAGCAATTGTTGTCTTACCTATTCCACCAGTGCCCCATATCCCTACCATGCGAACATCGTTTCCCCCCATGCCCAAAAGCTTATCTATCTCGCGCACACGAGACTCTATTCCAACTGGGTACTTTGCTACATTCAAATACGCATGGTTTAATACTTGTAATGAAATCGCTTCAACGATGTTGCCAATAAATTTTGATTCATGCCTGCAAGGTTATACAATATGCGAAAGATTAATGATGAATAACATTTTGTAATAATATATATATATATATGCTTTTTATCAAACATGGTCCCTGAGGTTTGCAAAATTATCAAATTTCGTCCCTAACGTTTTTTTTTTACACTAATGGTCCTTAAGGTTAGCCTCCAACCATCAAAATGGTTCCTGCCGTTAGCTTCCGTCAAATTTCCTGTTAAATTAATGACGTGGCACATATGTGGAACCCACACATCCAATGGTACATCTTTTTAATATATTTTTAAATATCTTTCTCTCTCCCTCCCCTTGTGTTCTCTTTCCCTTTCCCCCTTGCAAACCCACTCCTCTCTCCCTTCTCTTCCTCCCTTCGCTTCTCTCTCCCTCTCCCTGTGTTAACTTTCCCTCCCCCTCCTCGCATACCCACTTCTCTCTCTCTCTCTCTAAACAGAGCATGAAATATATTTAAAAATATATAAAAAGATTTAAGTTGCTTTTAATTTTTTTATTTATGAATTTTAAGTTTTAAAAATATTAAAAATATATTATATTACATTTAAAACTACGTGGATCTATTTCTATACCATTGGTTGTGTGGGCTCCCCACATGTGCCACATTAACAATTTAATAGAAAATTTGACCGAAGCTAATGGTAGGGACCGTTTTGATGTGTGGAGGGTAACCTTAATGAGCATTAGTGTCACAGAAAAACGTTAGGGAAGAAATGTGATAATTTTGTAAAACTCAGGGACCATTTGTGATAAAAAGCCTATATATATATGTGTGTGTGTGTGTGTGTGTGTGTGTGTGTGTGTGTACAACTCCATTCTAAAAGGAATCCCCTTTTAACTATTTACAAAAATGGATCACAGGTTCGAATAACATGAACCGTTTATTTTAAAGGACATTATTCAAGGATCACTCTTATAAAAAATTACCAAAATCCGAAATATTAGTCTACAAGATGGTCATGGTGATAATCAAATGGTACGATTTCGGATTTTGCTAATTTTTTGAAGGGATAATTCTTAATTTGGGGATCGAAAAACTAGACAGTTTGTATGTATAAGGATCAGGTTCAAAGGACACACAAAAGCCACATCTTTAAACCTTGGATGTTCAAAGCATTTGACATTAAAACAATGCCTTTGTATATGGGTTATCTTTCCTTCCCCCCCTCGCATACCCACTTCTCTCTCTCTCTCTCTCTCTCTCTCTCTCTCTCTCTCTCTCTCTCTCTCACTTCAGCTAACGGTAGGGACTATTTTGATGTGTGGAGGGTAACTTTAAGGGCCATTAGTGTCACAAAAAAACGTTAGGGACAAAAGGTGATAATTTCGTAAACCTCAGGGACCATTTGTGATAAAAAGCCTATATATATATATAGAGTTGTTCTCTACTACGGACATCCGTATTTTTTCTATCGTACGGACTACTTGTTTTTTTTTGCCTTCTTTGTGCTAATAAATCAACCAAAACACTTTTATCACTTTTCTTGGTGAAGGTAGAATAGAAACCATGCTCAGCCAATACTTAAAAGTCAAACATCACCTCTAGATTGGGCTTTTCCTTCATTGGTAGACTGTAGAGAGAATTTGGAGGCTGTTATGTGTGCTTCAGTGCTTTTTTTTTTTTTAATGATAAAGAAGAGAGATGCACAAAACAAAATGAAAATGGTTTCCTTTTCATTGAATGAATGAATTCATTCTAATAATGTGAAAATACAAAATGAGTCTGGACATTAAGTAGTTTCTAGACGTCCGCATTGAGAATAGTCATATATATATATATGTGTGTGTGTGTGCGCGCGTGCGCGAGTGTTTACAACTCCCTTCTAAAAGGAATCCCCTTTTGACTATTTACAAAAATGATCACTGGTTCGGATAACATGAACTGTTTATTTTTAAGGACATTATTCAACGATCACTCTTATAAAAAATTACCAAAATTCGAAATATTTAGTCATCTAAAAATGCGGCAACAAATAGATTAATACAACTTTTCCTCTACAAGATGTTCATGGTGATAATCAAATGGTAAGATTTCAGTTTTTGCTAATTTTTTGCAGGGATAATTCTTAATTTGGGGATCGAAAAACTAGACAGTTTATATGTATAAGGATGAGGTTCAAAGGACACACAAAAGCCACATCTTTAAACCTTGGATGTTCAAAAAGCATTTGACATTAAAAACAATGCCTTTGTATATCGGTCCTGATCCTATTCTAACAGTTTCAATTTCTATTAAAAGATCAGAAATAAACAAGTTTAGTAAGCAGCTAAGGTGCGTTGTTGAAAATAAATATATACCCGTTGATGAAACACCATCCGGACAGATTGGCTGCTTTCGTAAGACTTCTCCTCCATCTTTGCACCTTCTCCATGTCATCTTTGAACTCGCATTCATAGTCAGCAAGTGCCTGACCAAAACTGCCCCTTTGATGCCGTACATCCGACGGATTCACCTTGTAAAAAACAGGCCAAACTATTTGCTCCCTTGTTTCTTTACTCTCAAGGATCTTGATGAGTTCATCCAAGCACCACTTCGAAGATGCATAGTTTTCGGAGAACACGATGATGGAAATCTTCGACTCTTCGATCGCTCTGAGAAGGGCCGGTGATATTTCTTCCCCTCTCTTAAGACCATCATCTATGAAGGTTCTAATTCCCTTCCCAGTCAAATTACTGTGCAGATGATCAGTAAAGTTGAATCGCGTGTCCTCGCCTCTGAAACTCAGGAAGACGTCGTATGTCATTGAATGACTGTCGTTTGATTGCGAGCCGGAGAAGTAAACAGGCTGATCAAAGAGCTGGGAAGGGCATGGCCTCTGGGTTTCTTTTCTTTTTTTAATAAGAAAGCATCTTATGAGCGAGGGAAGCTGCGAGAAAGTTAGCTGCGAGCTTCAACTTCCTCTGTGAGAACACAGCGTAGTCGATGAAGGTGAAGGGAAGACAAGGAAAGGAAAGGAAAGAAAGAAAGAGGAAGGGCCAGTGTGTTTCCGTTGAAACTTCAAACGTCTTTTCCAGGCGTAGTAGTTGGTGTGTTTCAGTGTTGTCTTTTAATTCTACTATAAACTAGTCTTTTTATATAATACTAATAAATAGTGGACGGTGGAATTTCCTTGCATCACTAGGAAATTTCCTTGCATTAGGATGCTACGATTTTATTATTATTTTAATTTTTGGTAAAGATGAACTTTCATTAATAAACCAAAGAGATGTCATAGAACCACCCAGACTACACAACCTGGAAGTTTATTTATGAAAGTTAATGAAAAATAATCCTTTGGGCCTCTAGAACATGAAAAATAAGGATCCGGATCCTCTACTCTGATTTTCTCTGCCATGATGTGCTATACTTTTGTTCTCCATACGCCACATCATTAAAATTTAATCTAACGGATTTAAAAGTTGACACATCAAAAACTCAATTTACTCCTAATTAAAAAAGAATAAAAAAACCCTAACACCCAACTAACTTTAGTTAACATCCTAAACCCTCTTTTTTTTCATTTTTCATTTTTCTCCTTCTTGCTTCGTTCTGTCCTCCAGCTTTTTTTTTTTTCTCTTCTCCTTATTCACGTTCTGTTTTTTTTTTTTCCCTCCTTATTCACTTTATGTTCTGTTTTATTTATTTATTATTATCTCTTTTTGTCATTTTCTCCTTTTTTTCTCTCCTTGCATAAACCATCATGCCATCATCTAGCTAACTAGAGTGCTAAAGAGAAAAGAAAAGATGTAGGAAACAGAATCGAAGAAGTATTTATAATCTCCATTAAAAAGACAAAAGGTTTATAATCTTCCCATCAAATAAATGAAAAACATAAATTACACATCAATAATAAAAGAAAGAACAGTTGTGTATCTTTGGCAAGTATTCCTATTGATATATTGACCTGTATAAAAAAACAAAGAAAAAACTAGTTAGTATTATACAAATAAATTTCATAATAAAGGTATTACTGAGAGCATAACAAACCCATGATTCCAGATGCCATCTCCAGTTTGATCAACATTTGAAGCTGTATGTGGCTTATCGATCATCAAGTTCATAGCCTATATAAAGTAGTTATAAAAATTGATTATAATAAATAAAAAACTTACCATGACTTATAAAAAGGATATTATAAATCTTAATATACCTGACTCCGCACAATGTCATTTGAAACTTGCAAGTCTTGAAATTGTAAAGGGAAACTTGCAGGGTTACATGGTTGGAAACTATGTTGGGGTTCTCGGTAAGGCATCCATGATATTGCATTAGGTGCCCCGTGATCTTGTGCCTATGCAGTATTACAATAACATTTTAAACTAAAACATGATATGAAAACAAAAATTAAATAAATGATACTTACAAGGTGTGTAGCTGGATGACATATGTTATTATCTCTTAAGTGTGTAGCTGGATGACATATGTTATTATCTCTTAAGTGTTGCATTTGGAGATGCACCTGTTCATAATATACAAATTAAAAACTAAATGAATTAAAAAATTATTATATTGAAATTGAACTTTGAATGTAAAAGAAGAAAATACCTGTGACGAACGAGAACTAGATGATTTTTTATTCTTAGCTATGTTTTTCTGCAAACAACTTTTTATTCTTTTTCTTCCTCGGGAGGGCTTCCCTCTTCTTTAATCCCTTTGCTTGGATAACTTTTGCACTATCCAAGTAACATGCCTCATTAGCACCATCTATCACTATGGTGGAAGGTGACCCTTGGGCATCCTTATCATGTACTTGACCATCCATTTTTGAACTTAACATGTCTTCAATGGTTTTACTTAGTTGATTCAAATGACTAACAGAAATCTTATATGTTTCTTCGCTCTCAGCGGCTCGAGATGATACTTGGTAAACATGGAACATAAAGACCTATATCGATATGTTTGTTGTAGTTTCACATCTGTCTGGATGTCACGTCCGTGCATATCTTTCACACTTTCAGATCTTGCTTTTCTTGTCCACCTTTTTAAGATATAATGGTCAGGAATTTCTTTGACATTCATGTAATTAGTAAGAATTTTCAGTGCATGGCTGCACAAGAAACCTTTCATCTCAAATAACCTACAACTACAAGAGACATCACCATCTTTCTGTTTTCTAACACGTCGCCCTTTCGAGTTACCATGTAGGACAACTGTATATACCAAATCATCACCATCTTCGTCACAAGATTTCATGTCTAATTCAAGTGATTTGATATACTGAGCTTGGAAATCCGCAAATATTGCTTTGGTATAAATATTTCCTGCCTTAACCACCATTGAAACAGGTATTGTCACCTTAGGTAACTTTTGACACAAAGCATACTCTGCTTCCAACTCCTTATATCGCTTATCATTAAGTACCCTTTCAAAATGCATGAAAAACTGCACCACATCATGGTCCACATTCAAATAGTCTTTTAAGGTAGCGTTAAAACTTTCACTTATTTGTGTGGTTTTTACTCCTGCAGACCAAGACCACTTACAGTATGCCATTGCCCATTTCTTCCTTAAATCAAAAATGCTTTCTAACCAAGGATGTCCACGCACATTGTATTCATCCAACATTGAATCCCAAGCAACTAAGAACTCATCTTCCTCCTCATAGTAATCCATAAATTGTGTTAAAACGCTCCTAACTCCACCTGTGCACCTAAATAAACTGTTTACATGTTTCATGGCATTTTGCATTATGTGCCATGTGCAAAGCCTGTGATATGTATCAGGCATCACATGTGCACAAGCCTTAGCCATCACAGCATCTTGATCAGTAAATAAGGTTTTTGGGGCCTTCTTGGACATGGCCTCTAAAAATGTTTCAAACAACCATATAAATGAATTGGCAGTCTCATCGTACAACAATGCTGCCCCAAAAATGGCAATCTCACGATGATGATTAAATCCCACAAACACTCCGAATGGACGATTTGCTTCATTAGTTTTGCACGTTGTGTCAAAACACACAAAATCAACAAATTGACCATAATCAACAATCATCTTCGCATCAGCCCAAAATATATTCGTAATTTGCTCATCACAATCTAATTGCACAGCATAAAAAAATGAGGGGTTTTCCAATGCTTCATTCTAAAAATACTTTAGTAAGCTTCCAGCTTCTCCATATGCCAATTTTCTTTGCCTCTTTGTTCGAAGGTAATTTTTTTGATCTTGTTTGATATATCCAAGAGATTCTCTTCCACCAACTTGCCTACCCATTAACTCATATACCTGCCTATGGAATCCCAGATTCTTCTGTCAAATCTACTTCAGTAGCTTGTGAAGCAGATATTCTTCTATGAGACGGTAACATATGAGTGCATTCTTGTCTTACAAGAGGATGATTGTGGTTTTCCATAAAATGGCTAACCCAATACTTACCATTAGATTTATTCAACTTAATGCTCATTTTAGCATTACAACCCGTCCTTGTTTCTGCCCGAGAAGTTTTAGTTAAATAATCTCGCTTATCTTTCGGTCAAAAACCCTCCTTGCAACAAACAAATACTCTTGAAATTATTTGACCAGTATTCTTATTCTTGTTATGTGAATCTCTTCTAATACTGAATCCTACTCTTCGCCCATACTCATTATAAAACTCATATGCAGCTTGTTCTGAAAGAAATTCCATATCACATATGGGCTTATAATCTAAATTATCTTCACAGATTGTAGCCATTGAATCTTTCATTCTCAGTCTATAAAATAAAGGGAGTTTCACTAAAACACCCAAAATGGGGGCTGAAATTATAAAAAAACCCAACACCCAAAACACTTTATAAACACACCCAAAACCCATTATTACACACACTCAAAACCCATTTATAAACACACCCAAAAAATATACAATTGTTGATTTTGGGGTTGATTTTGGGTGTGTTTCTATGTTTAAATAGTATTTGGGTTTTTTTATAAATACATGTCTAGGATTGGGTATATTTATAAATTTCTCTAAAATAAATATAATAATGTTAATCTATCATACAATGATAACAGTCAAATTTATATTTCACAAATTAAAAATGAAGGATGGAGGTAGATATACCAAAACATTAATTGAAATATTCAAAGCTCCACACACAGAAAACCAATTAGATAGTCTAAATGAGAAAGAGGAAATTTTGAATTGTTGCAGACATAGGAACCAAAAAAGAAAAGTAAAAAAAGAAAGAAGCAAAGCATACAACAGGGACCAATGAAAGCATATGTAGCATGAACTAATAAATAAGAGTATGTATTAGGGATAAAAGAAAACGAACAGCATGCAAAATAATCCTACTTACTTTATGGGATCAAGTTCACGTCTTCACAGTAGCCTTGCCAATATATTCACACTAACCAATCCTAAGTTCACGTCTTCATATGATTATGACAATTAATTAGTAATGCAGACAAATTACTCTTACAAAGGTTGATATACCAACCTTTATGGCCCCTTGTTGAAGCTGCCTAATTGTCTCGGAGGCTTCTTCAGGCCTCTACGAAAACAAAAAGAATCAAATTACACACATATTTGCATTGAGGCCTTGCCAATATATTCACACTAACCAAAACTAAGTAATATGAATATGAACATAAATAAAGAGAAGAGGACAAAACTTGAAGAAAGAAGGAGAAGAGGACAGAACCTGAAGCAAGAAGGAGAAAAAAAAAATATTAAAAACAAGAGGAGGACAGAACAAAGAAGAAGAAGAAGAAAAAAGAGCTTTGGACATTAACTATTGAATAAAGAGAAGAGGACAAAACCAGAAGCAAGAAGGAGAGGAGCACAGAACCTGAAGCAAGAAGGAGAAAAAAAAAAAGAAAAAAGAGGAGGATAGAACGAAGAAGAAGAAGAAAAAAAAAGAAGAGGGTTTAGGACGTTAACTACAGTTAGTTGGGTGTTAGGGTTTTTTTTTCTTTTTTAATTAGGAGTAAATTGAGTTTTTGATGTGTCAACTTTTAAATCTGTTAGATTAAATTTTATTGATGTGGCGTATGGAGAACAAAATTATAGCAGATTAGGGCTCGTCAATGGGCTGGCCCGGCCCAAATTTCACGGGCTTGGGCCGGGCCGGGCCGGGCCGGGCTTTAAAGAGGAGAGAGAAAATATCGGGCCGGGCTTTTTTAGAAAATTCAAAGCCCAAGCCCATCTCATGAGTCGGGCTTGAAAAAGCCCATCGGGCCGGGCCGGGCTAAGCGCAACGGGCCGAGCCGAAATGGGCCTAAAAAATAGTAAGTGTAAAAAAAAAAAAAAAAATTTATGAAGATGGTATGAATAAATATGCAAATGTTTGGTGATGTGTTAAAGAAAAGTATGATTATATTTAGTGGTATGATTATGTTTGGTGATATGATATGTTGTTTGTCTTATTATATATATATAATTGTTGTATTAATAAATGACACAAATTAATGTGCTAATCATCCAATTATAAACTAGGAATAAGTAGAATTCAATGAAAACAAACACAATTTTTATAACAAGTAACACACACAAAAAAATTAAAGAGGGGGATTTGTCATTCAAGTGATTTAATCCTAATCCTAAACCTTTATTTATACATAATTATATATGTATGCGGGCCTAACGGGCCGGGCTTTTGTGGGCGGGCCGGGCTGGGCTTCAAACACCCAAGCCCAAGCCCAAGTGGGCCGGGCCCTCTCGAAGCCCATAACGGGCCGGGCCGGGCTTTTGTTCAATGGGCCGGGCGGGCCCCCGTAGGCCCATGAGCCCGCGGGCCAAATGATGAGCCCTATAGCAGATCATGGCAGAGAAAATCAGAGCAGAGGATCCTGATCCGAAAAATAATCAAGGTTTGCATACCAATCAATTAATGAAAGTTTAGTTGCTACATGACGTTATTGTTATTACTTTTATCATTTGGTTATTTATCCATGTGGCATAATTAATTCATGTTATTATATAATTTTTATTTCGTATGAAATCCTAGAGCAAATCTTTTGATTCTTTGGAGAATACAAAAAAGTCCTAAGTGAATCATAAGAGAATCATGTAATTACAATCTATTAAAATCATAAGTAAAATCTTGTAATTACAAATCCTACTGAAATCCATTACATTAAAATCAGGTGATTACAATTTATTAAAATCCTAATTGAATACACCCCCTAAGATACAAGGGAGCGAAGTTTTTGCTCACACACTAGCAAGGTATCACAGGAGTTCGAACCTGAGACCATGTTGGCAACTTTTTCTTTTTCTTTTTGGGTGGATTTGTTGGTGATAAAGACAACTAAGAAATCTACAATGATTATTTTACATTGCATAGACCAAGATCTATTGAGAGTCAGTTAATCTTTGATTTTGGGGTTATAGCAATGTAGGTACAAGCAATTGGTACCCGAGAGACCAGAAGTAAAGTAGCCATTAATTCTTTATCGTCTTTAACTTCCATACAAATGGTTTGGGAAGCAAATCATTTCATGTCAAATATGACATTTGACATTCATACTGAGAGTGAATGAATATAGCAATTCTGTGTGCATTTGCAAGCACAAATAACTGACGTTGGGACCAATATATATATGGTTTCTCAAATCAGAACTTCTCATATTATCTTTACCAGCCTCTCTGCACGCGCTTTCGCGCCTGCGAGAGGCATTTTTAAAAAAATTTAAAATTTATTTTAGAATTAAAAAAGATAATGGGTAGTTGTGTTCCATAAAAATAGGATCCATTATCTGAATTTTCTTTTAATTTTAATTTTTTTTAATATGAAAAAGTGTGAATTTACCATATTATCCTCATTTAATTAATAATTTCAATTCTTAATGTTTGCATTAACTAAGGCATTTTCTGGTATTTCGAATGTTTCACCATTCTCTGTCTTTTGCTTTATATATATAGATTTATACACAAACTAACTAAGACGGACTCACAGAGATCTGAATCCAGAGTCTTTGTGGGTAGCACCTGCCCACTATCAGCAATCACATCTTTGGGAAATTGTGGTAAAAAGGTTTTCTCCAGTAGCTTACGGCTTTCGACATTGCTGTCATACCCTTGCTTCCTTTGCTTCACTGTGTAAACTATAATGACTACACATGATAGAACACACATCAAGAATATACAAGAGCACATCTCCTCAATCCGATCCCTTCATACACTCATTCTAGATGGGGTGAATTCTTTTGTGTGGGTTGGCTTGATCGGTTGAGCAGGGGCGCTTGTGTTTTATATGCATCTGACTAGGAGTCTCTCCCATCAAGAAAAACTCTCAAGCAGTCCTTATTGCATTAGGAAATAAAACCCTAGTCCATATTAATTAGGAATCCCTTTGGCCCATGTATTTAACTTAAACACTTGTACAAAGGCTACGGGCCGAGTAGTAATTGAGTCCTTGATCAATATTGAGCCCAAGACAACCCTATGATGATTAGAAGACCACTTAAGTAGGTAATTAGAATAATCTAACGTCTTACATTCTCCCACTTGGTCAAATAATCATCAAGGCTTCAAAGTTGATCACTGTATGGCCATGTAGAACTCAACATCACTCTATTCCTAAATCAAGCCACTGTCAATAATGTAAACTTACATGGAACTGTCAGAACACATTGAATTTATAACATCCAAGGTTCTTACAACCACACATATAAGCTTGCAAAATCACATAAGGCTTCCATCAAGACTAGGACACAGAATGATCATGGCAAAACTTAATTTGTGTTTACAAAGGTCACTTTCATTCATAAGCCCTTCCTTAAGAGATTACCAAGATCTCTCCTTAATGACACTGGCATGAATTCATGTCTTATGCAGTGACTGTAGCTAGCTATACTGGATAATGACATGTTACTGGATTCATTTGTCAAAGAATAGTAAACATAAAACTGAAGTCACGTAATCTAATAAAAGAACCGAACCAAATAGCAATAGACAAAATATTTGAACTGTCTCCAAGAAATCTAATGAAATTGAGTGGAATAAAACTCAGCTCCCACTAATTCTACATATCAAAACTTAACGGCATAACCATAATTGTAACAAGTATGAAACAACCTTATTCAATGAATCAATGAACCACTGGAAAAATTCTTTCTTTTACCCTCTCCCTTACAAGCATGAACCAAAATCCAAATGCTTGTTAGCAATCACAAAATTCAATTGAAAAGGCAAAAGTCATTGATTAACTATTGAAGATTTGAACAAAACTGCATGAAATAATAAGAACATATAACATACGTAAACCAACCTTTGTTCTTATTAGCCTTAAAATCCTTAATGCAAAATTAGATTGTTAAGCGATTAATCAGAAATATCCAAATTATTGAATACATCCTCAAAGAAGATCATTAAACGCTCCCACTCATCAAAACATATATTTTGCATGTTACAAAAATGGATCAATACCATATAAAATGAATTAATACATTATAAAACTTTATCGCAATCCAATCCTTAGAGTTAGAACTCAAATTTAATTTATTCAATTCTTTCTCAAACAACATTTTACATGTAAGTTGCACGTAGATGAGAAAAACAAAAACTGTAATGGAAGCATTCAACTTTATTCCACTTGTATCTTAAACACCGATTCAATTTTCTTTAAGCAATACAAGTAGAAAACAATAAGCATGGTAAGAACTTTAATAGCCAAAATAAACAGCCAGTCATCCAAAATATTGGTCAGAAAAATATAGGTGCACAAGGAAAGACAAGAAGAGCACAAAACCAAACAATGTGTTAATCCCATACATAGTACTTAATGGTGTAGAACTTCATTTTTCCATGTAACCAGAAATAAATTCCACATATACTCAAAATTTTATGAGTTTATACAATTATAAAACCAAGATAACGAGTGTGAAGCCCAAAACCTTACATCAATTCTCCCACTTGGGCAAACACTCACTACTTTACGATGCACCAAAAAAATTTATGTATATATATATATATTGATAAGATTGCGTAAAGAACTTTCAATTCATGCTACTAAAGTAGTTCAGGGCATAAACCATAAGTGCACAAAAACTGTCAAGTAATTTCCAGCAATGATATGTACTTACTTTAAATTTTACCATAATTACTTTATAAGTCTGATTAACCTCAAATTTCATGGAAACAAACTAGAGACATTAGTCTTCATATAGAAAAATATAGAGTTGTTTAAGCTAATTGAAAAAATCTGGAAATTGACTTACAAGGTTACTCAGAAAAACTGCCAGCACATTCTTTTTCCTGAACACAGATCACTAATAAAATTCTCACAAATAATCTATACATCCAATAATCACGAAACTTTGTAGAATTCAGGAAGGCACGTATATGCTCAACATATCAAAAATTCAGGTCATTTGAAGATCTTTAAGTGATTCATTCAACAATCTTTACTTATAATGAAGAATCTGTCAGCAAAAATCATGTGCATATGTTTCAACTTTATAAATTCACCAAAAATTCAATTCTCAACATATTTTCATGAAATCAGCAACTATAGAAAACTTAGAAAACCATCCTTATCGCCTAAATTTTTCATGAGTTAATTCAAGTTACAAAATAATGCAAAACAGACATCATAGCAGCGCAGTTCACAAACTGAAAATAGTCAACTATAAAATTGTGAATGCTTAGCAATGTGCACCTCAAGAAATTTGACTATCCTTATGCATTCTAAATATAATATAACATTAAGTGTTATATAGGTGCAAACAAAACGATTAAACCATATCACATAGCCAAAATAAAAAATGTCACTTTATCTAGTTTTTTTTTAAAAAAAAAAAAAAAAAAAAACCTTTGAGCAATCCATGGATCATTCGTATCTTCAGTAATTTACATATTGCATGTGCCACTTTGATTCAAATCAAGTAAGTTAGTAATCCTTAATCAAAAGTGCAATTTTATCCGTGCATCTCATTCATTAAGAAATAACAATACAACAGCAGAACATCCTTATTTCTAATGCAAGATATAGCATGACATGTTCCTCATATTAAAACAAAAATTTTATCCAAATAATTCGCCATGCAAAACCCAAGTTTTTCTTTAGGTGATCATTCAAAATTATCCTTTCTTGGGTGACAATATCATATTTCTTAATATCAAGCATGAATACTATAACATGACATATAATTTGACGTCGATAAACTGAGAATTGAAAATTGTAATGGCAATAAAATAGTGATATTCCTTAAATGCAAGTGATATAACCGCAATTAATACTTGTAAACATATATTCACAAGGCAAGTTTGTCTTTATTCTTGATATTCAATACTGAAAGCCTTAATTATAACACCAATTAGCCTCAAAACCACTTGCAGCAGTACGCCAAACCATTTAAAACAAGCCTACTTTAGTTTATTTTAGTCTATATGATGAACACAACCTTACAGATCAATCCAACTTTACGTGATTCAATCCAATTAAATATGTATCAATCCTTTTACACGTATGGATCAATCCAGCTGTATGTTATAAAACAGTCACTTGATTGCATATGAAAAATAGCCAAGTATCAAACATGTCCATACAAAACCAAATAAGAAAGCATCAATTTTTTCGATCAATCAAGTCACAAATACCAAAATTGCATACATTCTATGAATATGCACAAACTTTGATGTGAACTAATAGTGATAAAAAACTGCACTGGAACTTGAGAGAAAATTTGATATGAGAAATTGATGCAATCAATTTTTCATACTCACGTCTCCTTTATGTGATCAACCAAAATCTATTTCTTTGTCATACCATTAACTTTCGTGACTATTCAAGATCACCAATATCAAATTACCATCAACAACTTAAACATGTTACAATCCGTATAACAAAAACAAAATTATATGCCAATGGAGTTAAGGTTCATTGTGACACAATTGTAATCTTCCAAAATATATCATATGATCAATTTGTTCCCGTATCCTCAAGCAAACATGATTAATTCACACCTTTGGGTAGAGAATTAAACATGTTTTCAACACTAGGACATGCACATACACGAATTTCCGGAACAAAGAAACTCCCACGTCTTTGGATTGAAGAAATTCCTTGCTAATTCATGCAGTGCATCTCCCATATTGTTCCATTATAAGTGTACTCATGTTAAACCACTCACAACTTTGGACAGAGAGTTTTTTAACACGCCTTCACCTACAATGCCAATTATGATCAATTCTTTAAATCCAGAAAACTATTAATGATTGAGTTGCTTTGGCTCACTCAACCATTGCTAGAATATCTGTAGACTATGATCATAAAACTTCCAAATATGATAAAGTTAAAACTTTATACTTTTATCACATTTAATAACCAATCTTAGAATCAAATGTTCTTTAATCAACTAGGTTGCTTTCGCTCTTTAAATTGAAACAAGAACTCTTGAAACTTTGATCTCAACCCTTCAAGCATGAACGAGAAAAGCTGTATATCGAAACACGCTTAACAAAGTATGTTAGTGTAATAAAGGGTAATGAAACAATATATTGCTTAACTTTCAGTTTTAGGTTTTATCACTTTGGGTTGGTACTTTATAACCTTTCGCATGTGTATAGTTGCTATGCTAATATAAAACCTAAACCTCAATAGAACATATTTCTCCAAAATGGGTCACGACAAAAACAGTTCATGACATATGCGATTACTTAACATGCTAACCTCAATAGAACATATTTCTCCAAAATGGGTCACGACAAAAACAGTTCATGACATATGCGATTACTTAACATGCTTGGGTCAATTTAACATTAATAACTGAAGCTACGGCTGAAAGTATGTATCAATTTATGAAAATTAAGCATGCTTGACATATAGAAAACTGATGTCATCTTTATAAAATATTTTAAAATGCCGCAATTCACAAACTCAGTATGCATGATATCGTAAACTGAAACCATATGAATATCAAGCAATTATGCCGTAAAACAAGATGTTTTTATTTGAAATTGTATTTAATTTGTGTCCAGGGAGGTATAAAAGGGGAAACAATACAAAGGCAAACAATATAAAGTGTCACGACATGAGTTCATATTAGAGGTCCTTTATAATACTAGTTGCCAATTCTTTAGGATTAAAACTAATTCGTGACCACTAGATGCAATTTGCATAATTAAAAAACATGAAACTAATGTTATAGCCGCAAACTTTAGCAATCAATTCATATTCAATAAAATATCATACCCCATGGAAGCTTGATCAAGATGCAGCAAAAAAGGAGGAAAACACAACAGCCCAAAGTCATACAGTGTAAGCCAGCAGCAGCAGAAAACGTAGGTGATTTCTTTTGGTTCTAAAACATGTAGCCTAGGCTCTGATACCACATGTAAACTATAATGACTACACATGATAGAACACACATCAAGAATATACAAGAGCACATCTCCTCAATCCGATCCCTTCATACACTCATTCTAGATGGAGTGAGTTCTTTTGTGTGGGTTGGCTTGATCGGTTGAGCAGGGGCGCTTGTGTTTTATATGCTTCTGACTAGGAGTCTATCCCATCAAGAAAAACTCTCAAGCAGTCCTTATTGCATTAGGAAATAAAACCCTAGTCCATATTAATTAGGAATCCCTTTGGCCCATGTATTTAACTTAAACACTTGTACAAAGGCTACGGGCCGAGTAGTAATTGAGTCCTTGATCAATATTGAGCCCAAGACAACTCTATGATGATTAGAAGACCACTTAAGTAGGTAATTAGAATAATCTAACGTCTTACACACTGTACAGTTTATCAATACGACCTGCAGATGATATTCCAAAAAATATAAACTTAACATTCACTTGACGAAGTCAGCTTTTACTATTTGAGAGAGACAGAGAGAGAGATTTATATATTGAATGAGGGAGACCCGTTTATGGCATAGCACTTGATCATTAGCAATAGAAATTCATTTCTTTTAAGAAATAATCCAAGGTCACAGCCGTAAGGGTGGGAAAAGGATATTAAGTGAGTGGCAAACTGAAGGCCTACGAGGTGCTTGAAAAGGAAGTCACACAGTTACAGTGAGGAGATTTAAGACGACATATAGAAAGAGAGAGCAGAAGGCATACCTTGTAATATTTAAGTAGGTGTGGTCTCTTCAGTTTGAATGTTGGAGTTATAAGATCCCTCTCCATGTCAAAGGGATTTGGTTCCAAGTGAACTGCTTTTAACAGCTCAAAACCTCGAAGCTGCAGGAAGGTCACCCAAGTCAGATTGAGTAGACATTAACAAAGCATCGAATTAGAAACAGGGAGTTGAGACAATTATCTACGTACTTGCTGCTTCTGACCAACACTATTGAGCTCATCCAAAATGTACTTTCTTGCCTTCAGGTTTTGACATAATGATTTAAAATCATCGGTCAAATGATGCTCTGCTGCCCAATCCTCCAATGCCTTTCTGTCAGGGACCACCACAGCAACAAGAAACGACTCAAAGCTGTTCCCATAAACCCAAATCTGCAAACCAGAGGAAAGTTCAGATATCCACAACTTTAGATAACAGGAAAACAACCAAAAGGAAATTTTCACAAATTAAAATGTAGTAAAAAGACCAAAAATACAAACTCGTCAATGGAGGAAAACAGAGGCGAGTCCTAATGTATGGAAATAGTTCTACTTCTATTGGATGTAGTAACAAGCAACGTACCGATGTGATAAGAGGGCATTGCAGGTATTTGCTTTCAATGTTTTCCACAGCAACATATTCACCTTGAGACAGTTTAAATATATTCTTTTTCCTACCTATAATTTTCATTGCTCCATTAGGCTGCAATTCTCCAATGTCACCTGCAATCCACTCAAAGTCAAGAAATACCACCTTCTAATGCAACAATTGACCATCAACAAAACATTCTAACAGGCACAGTGGTGACATCTTGACGAGCCAAAAGACTGACCATCAAGCAAGTAAATTATTTCATTCAACTGTATGGCTAACTATTGTAAGAATTTTTACCAGTATGAAACCACCCATCAATAAGGACTTCCTCTGTCAGATCTTGTCGCTTCTGGTAACCAGAAAACAAGGATTTTCCTCTCAGGCAAATCTCTCCACGTGGCACACTGGAAAGTGCATCATATCCCATTTCTGGCACTGACTCAAGCCTTGTTTCAATAGTTGTCATGGGGACACCCACAGTTCCCATCATAGGAAAAACATTGCCAATAGACGTAAGACATCCACCACAGCTTTCAGTGAGGCCTACATGTCAAAAAGCTTAACAAACTGATGGAAAGCTCTTTTTTTAAGGAAAACTTTTATAAACTACTGTTGATGTGTTGTGCATCAAAATTTAAAAAGCTCGCATCACTGACTAGAAAATCTTGCATACATGGTACATCCTAGATCATGCATATATAGTTGTAATGATAAGTAAATATCTTAACCTTAAAATTTTTCCTGTATTTTCAATATTATGCTTTAGATTTCATCAGTTAAACAATTAATACCAGCTTCTTCAAAGATGAGAATGAATTCATACTAGGTCAAGTCCGCATCACAATGTGTTTTCTTTTTTCTTGGCCAAATATATAATGGACGTTATTGCTGATCTGATTGAGATATGATTTACTTGCCAATTATATGTATTTATTCCTGTATATTCCTTACCTAGAATAGGAGATATGTTGTGTAATCACCAAGTAATGGCTATGTATATATTCCCTATACTGTTTATCAATGAAGATCAATCAAAAGAGATTCAAAACCTTTCATGGTATCAAGTGCCTGAGACTTACCGTCTTCGATCCATCGTCTATTTTTTTTTCTCCTCTTCTCTTTTCTCGATCTCATGGCTTCCTCCTCTGCTCTTGACCTTCCTAGCATCAGTCACGTTATCTTTGTTCGTCTCGAACGTGATAACTACCCGACCTGGCTTGCTCAGATTGTTCCCGTTCTTCGCAGCCGCCGCTTGCTCTCCTATGTCAACGGTAGCTGCCCGAGTCCCTCTCCCACCATTCCAGACCCCAAGGCCAAGGAAAGTGAGTCTTCTCCTCCGTCTCTCATCTCCAATCCTGACTATGAGGACTGGGTTCAGAAAGATCAACTTGTTCTCTCTCTCATCAATGGTTCTCTTCATCATAAAGTTCTTGCTATTGTTGCTACCAAAACCACCACACGTGACACTTGGGTGGCGCTTGAAACCCGCTTTGCTTCTCCGAATCAAAATCGTCTTCTTCAGCTTCGTAGCGATTTGCTTCGCACGACCCGTTGTGATTCTTCCATCACTGATTTTCTGGATCGTATTCACTCTATTACAGATAACTTGGCGTTGGTAGGTGCTCCGGTTCATGACTCTGATCTTCTAGCTGTGGTTATGAATAATGTTGGTCCGCTTTATGAGAATACGGTTGCTGCCGCTCAAGCTCGTGAGAAACCCATCGGCATGCCTGACCTTGAAGCTCTTCTCTTATCGGCTGAACTGCGTCTTCAAGCTTCGTCTTTTTTGGCTATCTCTTCCAGTGCGACAGCCGTGGTTGCTTCCCGCGGTGGTCGCGGTGGCCGTGGTGGGCGCAGTTTTGGTGATCGTGGTGGCTTTGCTGGCCGTGCTTCGGATCGTCGCACCTCGCTCTCTGTTGACGATATATTATTGGAAAAAGACTCAGTTTGAAGTGCACAGAAGTCTACCATGCACAAGCCACACCCTGCATGCCATGCCAAATAAAAATCTGTCGTGCTAGAAATTGAGATTAAAATTATAAAGATGCATTTAGCTCTGCAAATCCATGCCAATTATCTTATCAAGCATCATAATTAAAAGCATGCCAAGCAACATGCCATGCTAAGTGGGAAATCATTATTTCACACCCAATTGCACTACAAGCTTAAGTGGGCCCAAGCCACTCTAATGCCCGGGGCTTGCTTGAGTGGGTTGTGGTATGGATGGTGACAAGTTATCATGGGGCCCATCGATGGGTCGAGAAATGGAAGTCCCGGGTCTCTTGGGGGCCTCGGGACTCAAGCCCATTTTCTTAGGCCCAAACATGGGTAAGCACAAGAGAGGAAATAGCCCATTACCTCAACTAGGGTAGCCCAACCAAAATGATCCATTGCTTTAGATAGCCCATAAAAGCCCAAATATTTGGTGAATTTAGCCCACTCATTAAATAGCTTGGTTTTCTATATTAAAAAGCCCAACCATTTGAATAAAGAAAAGTCAAGGCCTTCAGCACTTGGCTGAAACAAAAGACCACGAGGAGGCCAAAAGATTCACATGTGAAGGGCGGCTGGGAGGCTTGGGAGCAAGTTCCAAGCAAAAATCCTTCAAGGAACCAGGGGATATCAGCACGAAAGGAAGGATGTCGTCCCTTAAACCAGCAGGCGCACCCACTTTCTTTCCTTCATCAGATTTGGCCATGGAAAGAGGAAGAAAGAGGAGAAAGAAGATGAGTGAAAAAGGGAAGCTCCCCTCTGAGGCCGCTACTGGAAGAAGCTTGGAGCACCCAAAATCTCTGATTTTGTGGGATTGGGCAGAGCTGACCTTGCCACCATGAAGTAAGTCAAGAAAGAGGAGAAGAAAGAAAGAGGAAAGCTTAGCTAGAAGGGGAAGAAACCATTAGGGTTTCTTGGAGAAGAACAAACCCCAGCAACTATAAATAGGGCCTCTTCTACCCAACACAACAACCCACAATCTTCAAAGAGCAAGCTTTCTCTCTCTTGTAAACACAGCAAATTTTCGTGCTTTGCTAGCCCATTTCCTCCATCTCCCATACTTTGGCAAAATTGCTACAGCTCTGACAGAGTCACTGTCGAGCTGCCGGAAGCTACGAAAACCACCCAAAACTCTCCTCCTTAGAACCTCTCCTCTCTTCCATTAGAGCCTCTGACCTCCATAGGAACCCACAAACTTTCTCTTTCCCAAAGTGCTAAACCCATGATAACTTTGCTCTCATGCCACATGCCCCTCATGCCAAGCCTAAAAATTTATCTGTGAACGTGAAGAAATTATTTGTAAAATTGCTGTTGTTTTGTTGGAGAAGATAACCAAAATACTTCCTAAGGCTTTGCTGCCCTTTCGAAGCATTTTGGGGCTTAATTTTGAACTCAAACAAAGGGGACAACTTCATCAGCCCAGCCCACTTGCTGCCGGAAGGAAAAAAGCCCCTACACTCTCTGCCCCTCGTTTTGGTTCTTCTCCAAACTTTGGGTCTTACGGCTTCTCCCAATCGTCTCCTTCACAGCCGCGTCGTCACCAAAATTCTGGTCAAGGTGTTCTTGGGCCTCCTCCTTTGGGCTCTCCTCACTCATCTTTTGGGTCCAATTCTTCTTCTCATGGGCCTTTGCAATGTTACAATTGTCATGGTTTTGGACATGTTGCTGCTGTTTGTCCTTCCAAGGCTACTTCCGTGCCTCCTCCTCCTACTCGTCTTCAAGGCATGACCGCTCACCATTTGTCCCATGGTGGCGCACAACAATGGGTTGCTGATACTGGGGCTAACGCCCACATCACCAATGACTTAAGCCATCTTTCCCTTGCTAGAGAGTATCATGGCTCCGACAATGTTGGAGGTGTGCTTGGTGGAACAGGTTTGCCTATTACTCATATTGGTCACTCTCGTATCTCTCACCTTAACTCTTCCTTTTCTCTTAATAATATTCTTCAATGTCCTGATGCCTCTCTTCCCCTTTTATCTGTTCATAAATTTGCTACTGACAACAATTGTTTCTTCACCTTTTTCCCTGATTGCTATTTTATCCAGGATTTGGCGACGGGGAAGATTCTTTTCCGGGGCAAGAGTAGCAATGGCCTATATCCGTTTTCCTTCTCCCCAAATGAGTCCTTTCACATTTTGCCTGATCGTGTTGCTTTGCTAGGTGTTCGTGTCGGTCGCTCTGTTTGGCACTCTCGTCTTGGTCATCCTGCTTCATCTACTTTACAATTTTTGTTTTCTCATAATAAATTACCGCTTTCTGGCTCTCAGTCTAGTTCCTTTTTTTGTTAGTCCTGTCCATGGGGTAAAAGTGTTAAGTTACCCTTTAGTCCGTCTATTTCTGTTTCTACTGCACCACTTGAACTTATTCACTCTGATGTGTGGAGTTCTTCAAATAAATCAATTTCTGGTTTTTCTTATTATGTTCTCTTTGTTGATGATTTTTCCCGTTATTCTTGGATTTACCCAATGAAGTTAAAATCTGAAGTCCTCTCTCATTTTGTTAAATTCAAGGCATTGGTCGAAAATATGTTCTCTACTAAAATTAAGGCTTTCCAAACTGATGGGGGTGGGGAATACACTAATAATTTATTTAAGGATTTCTTATCTCATCATGGCATTCATCATCGTCTCTCTTGTCCTCATCACCCTGAGCAAAATGGCTTAGCTGAACGCAAACATCGTCATATTGTCGATATTGGCCTCACGCTTTTGGCCCATGCCTCTATGCCCCCTTCCTATTGGGCTGAGGCTATGCATACCACTGTCTATCTCATTAATCGTCTCCCTTCTAAATTACTTTATCATAAATCACCTTATGAAATCTTATTTCACAAAGTCCCCAATTATTCCTTTCTCAAAACTTTTGGGTGTGCTTGTTTTCCTTACTTGCGTCCATATAATTCTAATAAATTACAGTTTCGATCTTCTAAGTGTGTGTTTTTAGGTTATTCTTTAAATCATCAAGGTTATCGTTGTTTAGATCTTTCTTCAAACCGTGTCTTTTTATCTCGTCATGTATTGTTTGATGACCTTTCTTTTCCTTTTCACAAGGCCTCTGCTACTCCTGCTCCGGACAGTTCTCTGTCGTCCACTGACCTGCCTCTACTTCTCCCTGGCTCTATTTTTCCATCCTGCAGCTCTGTCTCCTCTTGCCTCATTCCTCCGACGCTCCAGGCCCAACCATCTCTCCCAGCTCCAACCGCTGCCCCGATTGCTTCCCCTGACCCGCCTCCTTCAGACCCTGCACCACCCCCTGTCGTGTCCGCTCCTCCTTCGAGCTCACCATCTATGTCGTCCCATATCCCCCTAGGTCTGCCTTCTCCTCCCCGCTCTGCTAGCCCACCAGTCACCCGGCTTGCACTTCCTCCTTCTCGTTTCTCACAAACATATTCTAGAGACCCACATCGTAAAATTGATTTTCCGTCAACTGTTCCTGTTCCATCTGGTACCTCTTCTCCTCCTTCAGATACTTCTCTGGTAAGTGTACCCAATACTCATTTAATGGCTACTCGTGCTAAAGCTGGTGTCCGTAAACCTAATCCTAAATATGCGCATCATGCGTTGGTTTCTACTGATGATTCTTTTGAGCCTACATCTTTCTCATAGGCTAATAAGCTTCAGGAATGGCGTCTTGCCATGGCAGATGAGTTTAAACTCTTCTTCATGCTAGGACTTGGACTTTAGTTCCTTGTACTCCCGCTATGAATGTCTTGCCAAACAAGTGGGTTTTTCGGGTCAAGCGGAATTCTGATGGCACTATTCAGCGTTATAAGGCTCGCTTGGTGGCAAATGGTTTTCATCAACAACCGGGCCTCGACTATGGTGAAACCTTTAGTCCTGTTGTTAATCATTCTACTATTCATCTTATCTTGGCTCTTTCTGTGCAGTTTTGTTGGCCTGTTCGTCAGTTGGATGTTCAGAATGCCTTTTTACATGGCTCCCTTGATGAGGAGGTTTATATGCGCCAGCCCGTCGGCTTTGTTGATCCCACATATCCTGATCATGTTTGCCTCTTACGCCGCTCCCTTTATGGTCTTAAGCAAGCCCCTCGTGCTTGGTTCCATTGTTTCTCTTCTCACCTGCTTCACTTGGGTTTTATTGCTTCTCAGTCAGATTCATCTCTCTTTGTGTACACTCAAGGCTCTATTCACATTTATTTGTTGATTTATGTGGACGATATTCTTGTCACTGGCTCCGATCCTTCACGCATCACCACCCTTATCTCTGACTTGGGCCGTCAATTCTCTATGAAGGATCTTGGTCCAGCCAACTATTTCTTGGGCATGGAGCTGGTTCGTACTCCATTTGGGCTCTCTCTTACCCAGACCAAGTATGTCGTCGACCTTCTCAAGCATGTTAACATGCATGAAGCTAAACCTGTGCCTACCCCAGCTATTAGTGGTCATCGTCTTAGCATTTCTGATGGGGATCCTCTTCCTGATCCCACTGAGTACCGTAGTACAGTTGGGGCTCTTCAGTACTTAACTCTCACTCGTCTAGATATTGCCTTTGCTGTTAATCAGGTGTGTCAATTTATGCATCAACCCACTACTGCTCACTGGCTCGCTGTCAAACGTATTCTTCGTTATCTGAATGGCACACTCACTCATGGGTTATTCTATGGGAGTTTCACTAAAACACCCAAAATTGGGGCTGAAATTATAAAAAAACCCAATACCCAAAACACTTTATAAACACACCCAAAACCCATAATTACACACACTCAAAACCCATTTATAAACACACCCAAAAAATATACAATTGTTGATTGTGGAGTTGATTTTGGGTGTGTTTCTATGTTTAAATAGTGTTTGGATTTTTTTATCAATACATGTCTAGAATTGGGTTTATTTATAAATATCTATTATTCTATTCGCCTAGCACTCTCTTTCTCAGTGCGTTCTCTGATGCCGATTATGCGGGGAATCCTGATGACCGTCGCTCAACTGGTGGTTATTGTGTTTACTTGGGTACTAACTTAATCTCCTAGAGTTCTACGAAGCAACGCGGCGTCTCTCGCTCCAGTACTGAAGCGGAATACCGCCAGCTTGCCTACACTGCCGCCACTCTCTCATGGTTCCGTGCTTTATTTCTTGATCTTCATCTTCCAGCTCCTTGTCCCAAGCTTTGGTGTGATAATATTAGTGCTCTTTCCCTCGCTTCTAATCCTGTTTTTCACTCTCGCACTCGTCATGTGGAGGTGGATTATCATTATGTTCGTGAAAGGGTGGTCCGGAATGAGTTACTCGTTGCGTATTGTTCTACTGTTGATCAGATTGCTGACATTTTTACTAAGGGCTTATCATCTGCCCGGTTCTCCTTACACCGGTCCAAGCTGCCTGTGCTCCACCGCCCCGTCAGCTTGCAGGGGTGTAATGGACGTTAATGCTGATATGATTGATATATGATTTACTTGCCAATTATATGTATTTATTCCTGTATATTCCTTACCTAGAATAGGAGATATGTTGTGTAATCACCAAGTAATGGCTGTGTATATATTCCCTATACTGTTTATCAATGAAGATCAATCAAAAGAGATTCAAAACCTTTCAATATAAAGGTCACTGCAAAACCAATGAAGATTACCTAACACCATTTTTATGATTCTATATATTTCCTAGATGACTTAGCAGATATTCATCCAACCATACCATATCCTTGTGATGACAAAGTACTGCAGGCGGTGACCCTAAAAAATTCCTCCACATGCCTAGGCAAAGGTGCAGCACCAGACAACAGTATACGAACTCGTCCCCCTAATGCTTGTTTTATCTGCCACAAGTAGCACTTTGTTAGAATGTAAAATAGCTATTTCAAGAATGGAATGGTGAAGGATGGGATGACTGACCTTATCAAAGACAAGCTTGTCCATGAGAGGTGCTGCGTTTTCTTGTGGCAGACCCTTCTCCAGATTTGCCAACTTGCTGTCAATTAAATCTTCATTAGTTTTATTGTAGAGATGCAATGCAAACAAAAATATTTCCATTTTATTGTCACTCATACTAGCTATAAGCATATTGGAACAGCATCTTCCTCAACGCACCACTAGATGAAACTTTGTTAGCAATAAAATTTAAGCCAAATATTTAGAATAACAAAATTCAAGGACATATATCTATATAGTTCAGTATAATGCATGCATTACCAGTGTATATGCGATCATACACTCTGGGGACCCCGCAAAACATAGTAGGCCTTAATCATTGAGTTCAATTGATAAACTTAACAACAAATCATGTTCTCAACTTTCTAGTGGTAATACTTCCTTGTAATCACAGAACTTGAAAAGAGAAACCAAAAGTTAAAATAAAAAAAAAGTGCAAATAAAAGGCAGCATAATCATTAATTTGGAAACTCCAAGGATATATATCGTAAAAAGGCTAGGAAACTCATTTATTATGGAAATAGTAATCTATGTTCAGTTGGTTACCACTTTATCCGTTCGAAAAAGTATTTGCTCCACAGACAATACTTCTGCCATAATTGCTCCATTAGTAATAATAACACCTTTTGGTTCTCCGGTTGTTCCACTTGTGTACATTATAGTTCAAATGTCAGTCCTCTGTTTTGGAGGTAGTTCACAATCTAAATTTCCCTGGAAAAAGATGAGGAAAGGTGGTTTTACATTATTGAAAACTATTTGACCAATCTTTTACCAAAAAAGAGAATTTATATGAGAAAAACAGTGTTAAAAAATTACCAACTGAGAGAATTCCCCCCAAGAAAAACAAGATACCCCCAGTCCTTCAGCTTCCTCCTTTTGAGTGCTAGAAATATTTGCAAAGCTGACAATTGCTGAACAAAGCAAATGCATAACTGAGATACCATCCTTTGAAGTTTCACCTTAAAACTTCAAGTCTCTAAGGAAATAGCATATGACCTACTTTTTAAATGCGTAGAGCAATTTGGAAGGCATGACAGAATCTGCACAAACCATTTCGATATGAGCAGGACATTATGAAACAAGAGAAAGAGAGCCAGAAACAACTAAAATACCATATATTTATTAAACTAATGAGGGTCAAGTTCGTCTTTATATTTATGTTGAGGTTTGGGGCCATGGAATTGGATTAGGAAGATTTTAGTACCACGGTATCAGAAATCAGTAGCCTTGAACATTTAAGTAATCATGATGATCCTATAAAGAAAAGGTACTCATGATCATGAGGAAATAGATAGAAAGATAACTTACAGCAGGGATCTTGTTCTCTTGAACAAAAGCTATGGAAACTTCAGCATGATTGATGATGAATTCAACTGCATTAGCACCTGTTATATGTAAAACCATGAAAAGTTAATGAGATATATTTAATCGAACTCAACCACCATCATTGAAGTCCAATTGCTACTGGAAATTCTATTGAGGAAGAAAATTTATAGAAACTCTAAAACTCATGGTGATATAAGTACTGATGATCATTGACAAAGAGAAAGAAATCATACCAAGGGTGCCATACAGCGGAACATACGTTATGGCATGGCTATTACAGGCCTGTCAAACATCAACGAAACATAGATTCATTACAGTTATTCAACCTGTCAAAAATTGGCTCCCAATATAAACAAACTTTTCCATTCAAGTGAGCACGGCATGCATAAATATGAAGCCAATCATGATCCATGAAAATAGGAAATACAGTATTTACCTCCATTGCAGTAAGCACTGGGGGCTGTTTGATCCAAATATACCACAACGATCTCCCTGTATACATTTAAAAGATAACAAAAATATGAAACACCAAAGTTAGTTTCTTTCTTTTTTTTCCCTTTTGCTATGATAAACTCCAACCTTTCGCAGCTACTCCTTTTCTTTATCAACTTACATCAACTCCAAAGAACATCACATTACAATTACAGAAACATAACATATCGCATGTCAAACTTTAATGCAAATTACAGAAACACATTAATTTATGCATTCATACATACACACACATGTATTCTCAATAGGCACGTGACTTACAGGATTGACACCGCGGCTCCTGGTGGCTGAACCCATTCGAAGGGCTGCATCCAGTGGCGGTTCCAGAATTCAAAAGCCGGTTGGGCAAAATTTATATACTAAACTCCACAGTACGATAAATTTCATTAATAAACATAAAAAGATACACCTAGTTGGAGGGACATAATGAGCCTTACTCTCAATGCATCTCTATCTATAAATAAAAGTTCAACAAATACAAAAGCAAAACTAAAAACAAAAGTAAATGCAATGCAATACAAAACAACACTATTCAAATTCATTGTTCTCTTGGGATTCTGATTATGATCTGACATAATAAAAGATAGCCTATGAATAATATGTAGAAAGAATTTTAATCAAACATACCAACAAAAAATCAAACAAATTCTCATAATAACATCTCAACAATACCAAACCAAAAATTATAATTCATCCATAATTAAACCCTAAAATACTCAATTTTAACAAAATCCCAAATCAAAGCCCTAGAATAATTTAGCCCTAAACCTATAATTAAAGATATATAGCAAAAGAGAGAATGAAAATAATACTTGTTGTTGACAAAAGGAGAGGAGAAGATGTTGTTGCCAAGTTGCCCACCCAAAATAATAGAAGATTTAGCCAATAGGGGGAGAATTTGACCCCAAAAAAAATAAGGGGGGAGAAACTTGCTGCAGTCGAGTAGCAAAGAGAGAGAGAGAGAGAGAGAGAGAGAGAGAGAGAGAGAGAAGAAGTGCAATATTGACTAAGTATGAAAAATGATTTTTCGGAATAATCATTTTCTCAAGATAATTTTTGGCGGCTTTTATTCCTTACACATCAAATAAGAAAACTTGATTTTATGGGATTTTAGTATGAAGTATATATTGACTTAATGAGCTATCATTTTTAGCCTAAATCGTATTTTGCACTAAAACCAATTTTTCATATTTTGATTTGGTGCGAATTTGATTTTCTAGTATTTTTATTTGAATCCAAATGGGGGGTACTTCCTTATTTACATTGTAAACTTAAGTAAATGGAGTAATATAAAAATAAATAAAAGTAAAAGGACAAAGACATCTACTTTAAATGTTGAAAATGGAAATAAGGTAATCTGTACACCAATTGAGCAAAGGGGCAATTTGAAATACCTACAATAATTTTTCGGGTAAGAAGGTAATCTGTACACCTCCTTGCGCCTTAATAAGCCAGTCTCTGCATATGTGTAGCATATGCTTTTCATTTTTATTATTATTTTAAGATGGACTTATAACACATGTAGGTATTTTTTATTTTGAAAAAATTTGGGCTGGGCAGGCACCCAGCCTGCCCTGTGCATAGCACCGCCCCTGGCTGCATCATAAGCATTACATAAGGACCCACCTGCCATTTCCATTAAACAAATTGAAAATTAGCATTTCATAAACTTTTTTGGGGAAAAAAAAAAGGAGCTTATGGGTTTCAATGGGTTCGAGTGATAGGATTCCAAGGGTATTTTAGTCTTTTGCAATATAGCCAACCTACTATATTAGGAGGTTAGTTAGTATTAGTTGGGATGTTGAATTGTGTTGTGTTTTGAGTAATAAAAATACTATATTCTCTCTGTACAGTTGGGTTAAGGTCGAACGGGGTTCTAAGAAGGTACCTTTGTGTCCGTGACTTGACGCCGACCAAGCATTGGATTGTTCGGATACTTTTCGTAGAGTCGCTGCCAGTAAAAGCTGAGTTTCAGCCATGTCTCTCTTTTTCAATATGTTTTGAATTGATTGCAATTTTCCTGTGATTTTAAGCTTTCTAGAAAACTAAGAACAGGATTTGTGCTATTCGAGTTGCAGAGCGTGGATTAGTAGAAAAGCAAGGTTCTTTTTCTTTGTTTTCTGCTTCAGCAGCTTCTTTAACCTTTCTTTTGGCCGACCACAACCAGAAATACCTTTCTTTTCGATCAGCACTATATGCCGTTTTCTATCCCATTTTAGTATAGTAGTAAAAAGTACGGGGAAATTATCAAATGGCCTATTAGCTCAGCTGGTTAGAGCGTCGTGCTAATAACGCGAAGGTCGCAGGTTTGAGACCTGCATGGGCCATTCTCTTTTTCTTTTTTGGTTATTTTTTTAGAGATATTCAGTCATATACTCATTCTTAGCACTAATAATATAGAGTAGCCTCTCCACATGCGAGGAAGCGCATGCAAGAGGTTTTTTTTAAAAAAATTAAAATTTATTTTAGAATTAAAAAAGATAATGGGTAGTTGTGTTCCATAAAAATAGGTCATTATCTGATTTTTCTTTTAATTTTAATTTTTTTAAATATGAAAAAGTGTGAATTTACCATATTATCCTCATTTAATTAATCATTTCAATTCTTAATGTTTGCATTAACCAAGGGCATTTTCTGGTATTTTGAATGTTTCACCATTCTCTGCCTTTTGCTTTATATAGATAAACCCTACACCATTTAATTTTTATAAACAAACCTAAAAAATGACAGCTAGCCCGATTGAACTCCCATGATATCTTAGTATCAATGCTATTATGTTCGAACTCCCATGATATCTTAGTATGTGTGAGAAATTCCCCTTCCTCTATTACTTATATTACAAAAATATTAGAAATCTTGAACTCAAACACAACTTCCCGTATATTAAATCAGTTCCGTGGAACAGTTACCCAAGTGAACCTATTGATATGTTTCATTTGTTCAATCTATAGCATATTTGAACCAAATAGGAAATCAACATATTTGAAACTCAAAACAAGAAAAAAGAAAGTGGAATAGCCAAAAATACATAAAAAATAATATTAACTTGAACAAGTTCGAGTTCAATATTCTAAGAAATAGGATTTACAGGATGAGAAGGCCCCGTTTATGGGATTCAACTTGAACATTATTCTCAATAGAAATAATTTTTCAACATCATTCGCAATAGGAGGTTTCAATTTTCACTTTTTATGTAAATGATGTTTTTTCTGCTTATTTCTACATTGACTTTGTAATTGCTCCGTCCCTAAGATTTTCAGTTTTAGGTTTTCCGAAAGGTTAAAGTGAAATTTTATAGTTAATAATTTCTTTTGCACTTTTTTTGATGGTGTTAGTAATATCATAGTGAATATATAAAGAACTGCAAGCATCAGAACACTAATAAGTGATCACAGACCTCCTGAGAATCAGAACACTAAGATTACTGCCATAGATGGGAGCAATTGAAAGTGAAAAGATCATGGCCATATCATACAGCCACAACCTGAGAATCATGATGTTCAAAGTGAAAAAAATTATACGTTCATCAAACAATTAAGAAAAGATCGTGATCACATCATACAGCCACAACTTTTCGACTAGTGATGAACTGCAGTTGAGGGAGATCTTGAAGAAACTCATGGCTGAGCTTCCGGGGATGAAAACTCTTCACATCATACAGCCATCTCGGCATATATAGTTTGCTGCAAGACAATGAAGCACAAAGTTGCATCACCCCAGGTCCCCAGCGGGGAGCACTGTCAAAGATGATGACATGGCTATGGATGTGTTTTGAAATTTAATGTCTCAAAGGGATTTGGACTGTTCGGTTCCAAATGAAGACCCTTTACATCTTGAAAATTCGAAGCTGTGCGAATCGAGTATGGTGTTTCTGAATTCTGATGAGTGAACATCAGCCATCTGCAAGCATGCAATTAGCAAAAGGGCATTGAGTATGGTGTTTCTGTAATGACCTCAAAAATAACATTTGGTTTTATTATTTTTGTGGAAAATCTTATTAAGTCGTGTAATTATTTTGGGTGTTGTATGAATTTGGTTTGATGTGAAAATATTGGAATTAAGTGACTTAATCTCAAATTGGGACAAAAATACCTTTACGATTAAGTTTATGATTTTCCAAAGGAAGTACCAGAAATTGAAGTGAGAAAATTATGATTTTTGAATTGGAAAATTGATATTGATCTCACGAACGCGTAGGCGCAAACGGTTCGTGAATCTGAGTTGAAACGAAGAAGTTATACTCGTTTGAAGTTTCAGGGACTAAATTGCAAACAGAGACTTTGCCTATAAATTTAAGATGGACACTGTTTGGATTCATAATTTGCAATTGAATCCGGAAGTTTGAGAGCTCGTCGGAGAGGCGATTTCCGGCGGCTTCTGCGGCGGCGTACGGTGGAGGTGATCGACACCACCAACCCAGATAGAAAGCCTGCTATCCTGTGAACATAACCCAAGGAGAATCGGAGTCATCGGAGGTGTAGTGAAGGCACGGCGGCGCTGCGAAGTTGGTTCGTCAACAGTGAAATCAGCAACTTCAACCGGCGGTTTGAGCCACTTACACTTCGAATTGGACCTCGAGGTAAGAATTAAAGTTGTTCTACTCAGTATTACGAACATTTTGGCATAGGTCTTGACCGGCGATTCTAGGGTGGTCCGTCGCCGGAATAGTACCCAAACCACCACCGGCGGTGGCGGCGCGTGGCGGCGCAGGGTGGCGATTCTGAGTTAGGGCTTTAGAGACAGAATGTAGCCCTGGAGTCACTGAACATGTTAGTATGTTTAAATTGTTGAGATTCCGTCGTTTAATCGACGATCGGAGCCTCACAAATGTGGACTGTTGATAGGAGTTGATCGGACCGTTGGATCGTGTCCAATTTTAATTATGTTGTAGCTGATGTTGTGAGGAGTCTGTAGGTTCAGACAGATTGATGATCGGACGTCCCGATCTTAAGTTATTAAATTTCAAAGTTAAGGCGAGCGATCGCCATTCGATCGTGTAATGTAGAATAATCCGACCGTTGGATTGGGCCCAAATTGTTGCAGAGTGATGTCGGGACAATTTAGAGCCCATTGGTGCAATCGGATTTGAAATCTGAGATTGTGGGCCCAAGGCGGATTTTTGGAATGTCGGTTGGACATGTGGGACCCACGGGACCCAAATAGTGACCTTTTGGACAATGGGTGCCATTAGTCATGATTTGACGTCGACAGCATGTACGTCACAGTTTTGGAGTTGGTTGGACAAGATTTGATCGCTTTGGATCCCCGGTTGGTCCAAAGGGCATTTTCGTCATTAGATGCGAAATCTTGGATTTTGGAGTTTTGTGCTAAGTTGAGCTTTGTACTTTGCTTAGGTACTATTGAAGATTGAGTTGCTCAGTGAGGTTTGAGATTGAGGATTCGTTAAGTTGTTGAAGACGCAGCTTGGACGAGAGGTGAGTAAAACCAACCTAATCGTGAGTAAAATCACGAATTACTATATTTATTATAATGTGACCTTGGATAATGTTAATGGCTATAATTAACATGTTGGTTGTGATTTTATAAAATGTTTTAATTAATTTAAAACACATGAACTTGTTCATCAACGGTTCATGAGGTAAGTGAAACCTATTTTGTTTTGAATTAATTATTATTATTAGAGATTTTGGTGTATTAACCATATATAACATATGTTGTGGATGTATGGTGGAAATTCATTCGTGAATAACCACATAAATATATATATTAAATATATATTGCTGTGATTGGTGTATTTGGCTATAAAACAATGTTTAATGTGAAACTACATTTTATATTGTTTTGGCGTTGGTGTTTTGGTGTTGGTGTTTTGGTGTTGATGGATTTAGGTGAGAATACCTTGAATCCCTTCTGAGTTTGTCAGGTGGGCATTCTCGTGGCAAATAATGAGGGATAAATTACCCTAGGGAGCAAGACCCAAGAACAGTTAGAGCTCTAGTCTGGCGCCATCTAGTACTCATGACTGGCGTGTAATCATGAGTGAACACTACTATGGTGTTTTGTAGTGTTATAGATTAGAGGTTCATAGTATTCTCTCTTCTATCTGTCAAATAAATGACGTGTTAAAACTACTTTGAAATAAAGAGTTTTGGTGTGGTCACAGGTGGTGATCGAAACAGTTCTTTAAGTAAAATAAAAGAATTGTGATTGTGATGATATTGATGATTATGATTACCTTGGTTATACAAGGATTTTGGTGTGCTAATGAAAGTGCATTTGTTTGTATATTATGTGTAATTGACATATTATACTTTGGACGTGGTTTACTCATACGAGCTTTAGAAAGCTTACCGGGTTGTTCTGTGGTGAACCCGGTGCACTATTCAATGGTGTAGGGGAGAATCCTGCAGGTGGTAGAGACGGTGAGCAGGAGAATTAAGGTGAGGAGCAGGAGGCTCATTGGTGGTTCCACAGACTGTAAAGTGTGGTGTGAGAGTGTTGGTGAGTGTTAGACTTCCGCTGTGTGCAATAAACTCTGAGGAACAGTTTATGTAATATATGATTGTTCATTTATGTGAGTTTGTAATGTAATATTTGACTCAGAAGAGTTGAGTCATTATTGACATTGTGGTTCGGAACAGTGGTGTTGTATCAAGAAAGAAAAGTTTAAATTTCTAGGTACTTTTGTTGAAGGTTCCGAGCTTCGCGTCCCGGATTGTTGGTTGTTCTGTTTATTTTCGCAGATTAATTGTTGAAAATTTGGGGCGTGACAGTTTCTGACCATTACTTTTGTGCTCATCAAAAATGTTTTTTTCTTGCCTTTAGGTTTAGACATAATAACAGGTCGAAGCATGCTCTGGTCCCAAGTCCCCCAATGCCTTTCTGTCAAGCACCACCGCAGCAAGAAGAAAAGACTCAAAGTGTTCCCAAAATACCAAACCTGTGAACCAATTGGGAAATCAACATATTCAAAACTTCAGAAGATTCGAATAAAGAAAGTGCAAATTAGTGCTAAGAACCCAACAAACAGAATCTCATCTACTGAGGTAAATATATAGAGATGAGATGAGAGGGCAGGGGTTTGTTTTCAATGCTATCCACAACATATTCACCTTGAGACAGTTAAATTCGATTCATTCTTCTTCCTCTGCATGATTTCATTGCCTATCTGGCTGACCAATGTCATCTGCATTAAAAACATCATTATCTTTCATGAACGAGATTAGATTTATCCTGAAATGAGTCCATAAGAAGTGATCAAGTACGTAATGTGAATAAACTTTTATAAATTGATAGATAAATTAACTTATGCAAAATGGTTATTAGGAAAAATTATCTTGAGCTCGCCCTACAATAGTGTACCAAAAATGAAACAGAACTGTACTTTGGTAGCTTGTTGGAGCAACGATAAAACATTCAAAATTAGCTAAAATAGCTAAAATAGCTTTCTAGGCTATATTCAGGAGTACTTAAATTACAGGTGAGGTGACCAGGTTTAACCAATGGCCTTGACAGTTATATATCATCACAGGAAATTTAGGGGCAAACAGAGAAGAAAGAGCTGACCATTATCTCCTCTGTGTGTTGGGCTATCTGGAAGGCCATTCTGAAAGTGTATTCTGAGGTCTGCAAGTGAATCCAATGCCTGTCATAACACAAGCCTCAACTGGAGCCGCAAAGTTTTTTGGAAGTACAAGAATCAGTGGTTAAATCAAAGCCGGAAGAAGACTTCAGGAAACCCATAAATAAATGCACTTTGCTCCTACCAGAGGAATCAGTGAAAAATATCGACTTGGATTGTGCTTGTGATGCGGGGGCAGGAATAATCACTAGGGAGTGTCTCGCCTGTGTGGTAGGGGGCCAAGACCGGAGCTTTACTGCCTCATTAGCAGTAGTTGCATTTGTGAAAGCCCTCTTAAACTTGCGAAAACAACTCTTGAACTTGGACAGCATTGTTGGGGTTGATGACTGCACCCCCTTTCTTTAAGTCCACTAGTATCTACATCGAATGAAGGACGAGCTTTCAATTTCTTCTGGAACAACACCTTCATTAATTTCCGTCTTTCTCTCCCCAACATGAGGCAACATGCAAAGCCCTAACCAACAACAAATAGGAGAACTAATGCAGCAACACCAAGGAGAAAATAAGGCTGAGCCAAACAGCAATCTGTTCTGCTATAAAAAAACACAACGCAGCTGAGGGAAGAACAAAGTCTACAGCCAGCAACACACTTTAATAATACAGCAAGGCAGCACTAACCATAAAACCAGGTCAAAAGACAGGAACTGTGAAGAGCAACTAGTCAAAAACAGTGGCGCACCAAGGGGAGACCTACCCATAGGGACTGCAATACTAGCAACCCCAAACTGAAGGAAGGACAGTAGAATCACCACACCAGTAACAAATCATTTACAAAACCAAGCAGCAAGAAGAAAAGACAGCCAGGAAACCATTAGAGCAGCTGCACGAAAAGAAAAGCAAGACCATGTGAGCCATCAGGAATAGCAGCACCAGAACACTAAGGGATCACAAACTCGGAGTTCCCTGGCACAATTGCTAAGCTGTAAACAATAGTGCTCTAGAAGTATAACTTTATACGGTATATCCCAGTGGAAATCATCTACTCTGAAACAATAGGGTGCAAACCAGTCTCCTCTCCTCTTATCTCATCTTGCATAGAGCAAGACTGCACCATTCCAACATCCACCATTCAAAACTCAATTGAAGTCTAAGAAACCAATCATGTGGAATTAACACAAACAATCACAAATATAGATCACCGAATTCTACCCACGGGCTTGAGAATGTCAGCTTGTAAGAAGGATGCAAATCCTTATCATCCCAATCACATTTGAATGCTACTGTCCTTTCTCTTTGGAGGATTGATCGATTGGTATCTTCCTGGACATACCCATGCCTCTATACTGAGGTCTTCATCCTGGTGGCATTACTAGATGGACTCCGCAGCTTTTCACAGCTTTACTAATACGCACAAAATGAACTTGGATTGTAGGCAAATAAGGCGGCATCACCCATGTTATTTTCGTGTGTGCCATTCTCGACATCAAATCATGGAAAGGGAAATATGACAGCCACACTAAACTCTAGTCTTTCCCTATTGAATAAATGTCATCAGGGCATTCTTCATCGATGTAAATATCAATAGCAAACTCCCTGACGCTGGGTATAATAACAAGACTTTATCTATTTTTGGTCTTTTCAAGAAAAGCACAAAAAGAAATTCCCTTGTTCTCCCAATTGAAATTTTGAGAGGTTTTAATAGAGAATTGACATTCGCAAAGATCCTTCAAATCCTTACAATAACTGAACCACTTTGGAATTCCCCTTCCTGGAAATTCAACCTCGACACGAGATGCAAGAGACAAGATAAAGAGAGAGAAGAGATTGACTTGATTTATGAACATATTTTTCTTCTTTGCAATTCGAACCAGATTGTTACGCAGTCTCCAACAATTAGTCAAGTACATTTGACTGAACATTTGAGACTCTTTACGTTCCAAAATGTTGGACAATTTTGAAACTCTTTCCAATGATAAGCAATCACTCACATCTAAAATTCGCAATGCCTCTTGCAACTAATCAACCAAAGTTCATTCAAGTGGAAAACGTTATTAATGCATACGGGAAGACTAACGAAATTGCTTCCTGATAGATCAAGTCTTGTTAATGTGGTCATGCAATCAAGAGTCAGAAGGAAATCGGCAATGTCTGAAAGATTGGATCCCCATAGAATTTAGATAGCTTGGGAAACGCTAAATTGCCTCCATGAAGAGTCACAAGTGATTCTGCACTCCTTGAATCTTCAGACTTCGCCATTTTAGGAAATGAAACCAATTTTGGGCATTTACTGACAGAAATTGCCGTTAGGTGCTTCAACTCATAAATGCTGCATGGCAGATTTGTAAGGTTTTTACATCCGGTTAAATACAAATTCTCGAGACGAGTGAAATGTCGAATTGACGATGAAGGCAATTCTTTGATGGAAGTCTCTGATAGATCCAGGTACGTCAAAGATTCCATCTTTCCCATAATTTCAGGGAAATTCTCAAGACTTATGCAACCTTCAAGATTCAACTCCAGCAGTGATTTCAAGTTGACAATTCTTGGAAACAGAGTAAGACTATGGCATCCCGTAAGACTCAACTTAACAAGCTTATGAAGGAATCCAGCAGAAGGATGAAGCTCAACTAAACTTGTACAAAAGTTTAGATTCAACTTCTCCAAGTTTGGGACTCCAGAGAAGTCAGGGGTTTTTCTTAGGAATTTGCTGTGCTCCACATTTAGAAATTTCAAACTCTGTCCCACAAAACAGGGAGAAAAAGAAAGAAGATCGCATCATAAGCTTTAAAGAAACTTACAACACGCTAAGAAGAAAGAGAAAAAAGTGAACTCCTGAAAATACCAGTCATTTTAATACCTTGAATTGCAAATCCAGTCGTAAAATGCAGCTGCGAGGCAAAGTAAGACCAACAAGTTTCTTTGGATTAAAATTGGCTGGCAAAGATTGTGACGGATATTCAGGCCAGCTAAGGAGCCTCAACTCATTGGGAAGATAATCAACTTCTCCGGACAAGCGCGCATTATGATTTATAAAAAGTCGAAGATTTTTCATCTTTGAGAAGCTTTCAGCACTCAAACATACCTCATCTGACTCAAGCCCAGCAGGCAACTTCACCATAATACCTTTGATCTTATCTGTTCCCTAGTATGAAAAAGCAATACTATTAGCAAAGGACAATTTTTTTTGTGAAATAAAAATAAAATGTTTTAAATTATATATTCTACTTACTGTGTTTTCTGTTAAAACATGGTAAACATCCTCGTGAAACCACAACCTACTACGTTTTCCAGGCTCAGTAGGCGACTCTTGGCGAATTACTTCTTTACCCATTTCTTGTATCAAGTCATGCATCCAAATGCAGCCTTCTTCCGTAATTTTTATAAGAGCCTTTTCCACAAGTACTTCAAGATCATACTTTGGGTTGAGGTCACAACCTTCTAGTATTTGTATCACATAGCGCTTCCCTACCCCTTTAAAGAAACATGCAATATCAAGGAAAACTTCCTTCACCGCATCTTCTAGTGCATTATAACTTATTTTGAGAATTTCTTGAATCTCTCGGTTAGGAACTCTTCTGTAACCATCTAATGCATATTTCCATTGATCTATACTTCTACCACATAGATGTGAACCCAAAACCATCAGAGCTAATGGAAGACCGTCAGCATAGTCTACTACATTGATTGCAAGTTTCGCATAATCATCTTCTAAGTGTCCATTTCTTGAAAATGAATTCCAACTGGTGAAGAGCTTTAAGGACTCAAAATGATCTAACTTCTCAACCTCATATATTAGATTGACTTGATGAGCAATTAGCAAATGCTTATCTCTTGTCGTTAGAACAATTCTGCTGCCTGAACCAAACCAATCAGACCCTCCAACTAATTTGTTTAATTGGTCCAATTGATTCACATCGTCAAGAATTAAGAGAAGCTTCTTACCATTCAACATTTTCTTTATCACATTGATTCCTTTGTCAACATTGGTCACCTTTACTTCTTTCACCCCTAGAATCTCAGAAAGAAGAATACTTTGTAGTTCGACTAAGCCTCCATACGGCATTGATCTTTCTCTAACATCTTCTAGAAAACAGCTACCTTCAAACATATGGGCGATGGAATTATAAACAGCTTTAGCAATTGTTGTCTTACCTATTCCACCAGTGCCCCATATCCCTACCATGCGAACATCGTTTCCCCCAACGCCCAAAAGCTCATCTATCTCGCGCACACGAGACTCTATTCCAACTGGGTACTTTGCTACATTCAAATACGCATGATTTAATACTTGTAATGAAATCGCTTCAACGATGTTGTCAATAAATTTTGATTCATGCCTGCAAGGTTATACAATATGCGAAAGATTAAAGATGAATAACATTTTGTAATAAAATATATATATGCTTTTTATCAAAAATGGTCCCTGAGGTTTGCGAAATTATCAAATTTCGTCCCTAACGTTTTTTTTTACACTAATGGTCCTTAAGGTTAGCCTCCACTCATCAAAATGGTCCCTGCCGTCAAATTTTCTGTTAAATTAATGACGTGGCACATATGTAGAAGCCACACATCCAATGGTACATCTTTTTCATATATTTTTAAAAATCTTTCTCTCTGTCCCTCTCCTTGTGTTCTCTTTCCCTTTCCCCCTTGCAAACCCACTCCTCTCTCCCTCCTCTTCCTTCCTTCGCTTTCTCTCTCCCTCTCCCTGTGTTAACTTTCCCTCCCCCTCCTCGCATACCCACTTCTCTCTCTCTCTCTCTCTCTCTCTTTTAAACCTTGGATGTTCAAAAGCATTTGACATTAAAAACAATGCCTTTGTATATGGGTCCTGATCCTATTCTAACAGTTTCAATTTCTATTAAAAGATCAGAAATAAACAAGTTTAGTAAGCAGCTAAGGTGCGTGGTTGAAAATAAATATATACCCGTTGATGAAACACCATCCGGACAGATTGGCTGCTTTCGTAAGACTTCTCCTCCATCTTTGCAACTTCTCCATGTCATCTTTGAACTCGCATTCATAGTCAGCAAGTGCCTGACCGAAACTGCCCCTTTGATGCCGTACATCCGACGGATCCACCTTGTAAAAAACAGGCAAAACTGTTTGCTCCCTTGTTTCTTTACTCTCAAGGATCTTGACGAGTTCATCCAAGCACCACTTCGAAGATGCATAGTTTTCGGAGAACACGATGATGGAAATCTTCGACTCTTCGATCGCTCTGAGAAGCGCGGGTGATATTTCTTCCCCTCTCTTAAGACCATCATCTATGAAGGTTCTAATTCCCTTCCGAGTCAAATTACTGTGCAGATGATCAGTAAAGTTGAATCGCGTGTCCTCGCCTCTGAAACTCAGGAAGACGTCGTATGTCATTTGAATGACTGTCGTTTGATTGCGAGCCGGAGAAGTAAACAGGCTGATCAAGGAGCTGGGAAGGGAATGGCCTTTGGGGTTTTTATTTATTTATTTATTTATAATAAGAAAGCATCTTATGAGCGAGGGAAGCTGCGACAAAAGCTCATAGGCGTAGTAGTTGTCTTTTAATTCTACTATAAACTAGTCTTTCTTATCTTTCTTTTTATATAATACTAGGAAATGGACGGTGGAATGGCGTCCATCACTAGGAAATTTCCTTGCATTAGGATGCTTTATTTGTGGTTTGAAATCCTAGAGCAAATCTTTTGATTCTTTGGGGAATACAAAAAAGTCCTAATAAGTGTATTATAAGAGAATTATATAATTACAATCTATTAAAATCATAAGTAAAATCTTGTAATTACAAATCCTGCTAAAATCCATTGTATTAAAATCATGTGATTACAATCTATTAAAATCCTAATTGAATACACCCCCATAAGCTACAAGGGAGTGGAGTTTTTGCTCACACACTAGCAAGGTATCACAGGAATTCGAACCTGAGATCCTGTTGGCAACTTTTTCTTTTTCTTTTTGGGTTTTTTGTTGGTGATAAAAACAACTAAGAAATCCACAGATTATTTTACATTGCATAGACCAAGATCTATTGAGAATCAGTTAATCATTGATTTTGGGGTTATAGCAATGTAGATACAAGCAATTGGTACCCGAGAGATCAGAAGTAAAGTAGCCATTAATTCTTTATCGTCTTTAACTTCCATACAAATGATTTGGGAAGCAAATCATTTCATGTCAAATATGATATCTGACATTCATACTGAGAGTGAATGAATATAGCAATTCTGTATGTATTTGCAAGCACAAATAACTGACACTGGGACCAATATATACACGGTCCTGCAGACGATATTCCAAAAAATATAAACTTAACATTCACTTGACGAGGTCAGCTTTTACTATTTGAGAGAGAGAGAGAGAGAGAGAGAGAGAGAGAGAGAGAGAGATTTATATATAGAATGAGGGAGACCCGTTTATGGCATAGCACTGGATCATTAGCAATATAAATTTATTTATTTTAAGAAATAATCCAAGGTCACAGCCGCAAGGGTGGGGAAAGGATATTAAGTGTGTTTATACCAAAATGAACAGCCAAAAAGAACAAGACACGTTGACAAAATTGAGCCTAGTTAAGGTTGCCTTCGGCACCTAGCCTACCGATCCGTCCATTAGGGCAACGCCCTCCCCCGGGACACGTGGCATGCTTACAATCGACGTCCACAGTCCCACATCGAAATTCTAAACAATGTGCACACCTCCCAAAGCCTATAAAAGAGGACAACTACCCTGAAATAGAGGTAACCAAAACTAACGGCATACAAGCCTATTAATCTGTCAGTTTAATTTACTAAATCCGAACTTATTAAAGTATCGGAGATCCTTCGGCCGGTGCCCAAGGTCTTACCGAGCGTTTTCTCATCTTGCAGATCACACGCTCAACCGAGGCCCAAAGCATTCCGAATGCCCAATATCACTAAGTTGAGCCCAAAAGTGTCGAACCACTTTTTCGCATCAACAAAGTGAGCGGCAAACTGAAGGCCTACAGGTGCTTGAAAAGGAAGTCGCACAGTTACTGTGAGGAGATTTAAGACAATATATAGAAAGAGAGAGCAGAAGGCATACCTTGTAATATTGAAGTAGGTGTGGTCTGTTCAGTTTGAATGTTGGAGTTATAAGATCCCTCTCCATGTCAAAGGGATTTGGTTCCAAGTGAACTGCTTTTAACAGCTCAAAACCTCAGGAAGGTCACCCAAGTCAAATTGAGTAGACATTAAGGCCCCGTTTGGTTCACGGAATGGATTTGAGGGGAAATCAATTCCCATGTCATTTCCCAAGGAATGGGAATGAAAGATTTCTTTTCCACGTTTGGTAATGTTGGGAAAGTAACTGGGAGATTTCACTTTGTTTCCTTTCCCATGTTTGCTTTGAGTAGGAATGGAAAACAAAGTTTGTATAATTTTCCAATTATATCCATATTAAATCAAATAAAAAAAGAAGGCATTTAATGATACTTTGTAATTATAAATTGTTCATAGGGACAAAATAGTCATGAAAATTGTGCATTGAATGTTGGCTCATTTTCCCAAACTTTCCCATGAGGAGGGAAAACAAAACCCAAGTTAAGAGGAGGGCATCACTTTCCCCCCTACTTTCCCATGTGCAAGGCATCCATTTCCCATGCCCGGACTTACCAAACATGGGAAAGGAATTGAATTCCCATTCCCAAGTCTCCTTTCCCATGAACCAAACGGGCCCTAAAGCATTGAATCAGAAACAGGGAGTTGAGACAATTATCTACATACTTGCTGCTTCTGACCAACACTATTGAGCTCATCCAAAATGTACTTTCTTGCCGTCAGGTTTTGACGTAATGATTTAAAATCCTCCAATGCCTTTCTGTCAGGGACCACCACCGCAACAAGAAACGACTCAACAAAATATTCTAACACGCACAGTGGTGACATCTTGACAAGCCAAAAGACTGACCATCAAGCAAGTAAATTATTTCATTCAACAGTATGGCTAACTATTGTAAGAATTTTTAACAATATGAAACCACCCATCAATAAGAACCTCCTCTGTCAGATCTTGTCGCTTGTGGTAACCAGAAAACAAGGATTTTCCTCTCAGGCAAATCTCTCCACGTGACACACAGGAAAGTGCATCATATCCCATTTCTGGCACTGCCTCAGGCCTTGTTTCAATAGTTGTCATGGGGATACTGTTGTACTTTCTAATCGACACAAATTATTGTGCAAACAACCAATTAAAAATACCCGCAAGTGCACGAATCTATTGAGGTATAGATTATGTAAGTACGGGATCGATCCCACGAAAAACTGTTGGCTTCCTATAAGTTCTAACTTGAGTACGTAAAAAACACTAATTTAACACAACACAAGAACACAATACAAATTGGAAACTAAAAAAAGAGTAAAGAAATGTAAAAGAAATGAAACAAAACAAGAAACCAAGGAAAAACACAAACAACATTTTCCATCACCTTTTTATCACCACTGTATCACCTGTGAACAGTGCATGAACAGTGATTGGAGACCGGTCGTTGAACAGTAGCGACCGGTCGCTTTTATACAAAATCGTTTTTCTGTTTTTCCTGTTTCGACCTTTGTCCAGTTTTTGACCTGCAATTTTCTAACCGTTTATCCAAATTTCAAGTTCTTTATACGTTTGGATTCAGCACAGAAAATGGAAGATCGCATCGCAGACCAAAAGTCAAAAACAATTATAGAAACAAGAAGACACACAACGTGTCAAACACACACACACACGCACATTGGGGGGAGGTTTGAATTTGGTTTGAGTGGCCTATTTCTAATGCTTAAATGTAAATGAACTCTAATTTAAACAAGAATAGAATGAATGAAAATCAAAATGTGAAAGTAAAATGTAACAAACACAAGGGTTTCAGAATCGACCGTAAACAATTCTACCCATGTTCATGGATACTCAAGTGATGAACTCTAAATGTGTTGATGAAGATGTCCGCAATCAAGATTGGGACTAGTGGCTCAGCATTGATTCTCTCTAATATACGTAGAGTGCATGACTAGTGCTACAATACTTGTGCCTTCCCTATAACTGTTGTACTTTCTAATCGACACAAATTAATGTGCAAATAACCAATTAAAAATACCAGCAAGTTCACGAATCTATTGAGATATAGATTATGTAAGTATAGGGTTGATCCCACGAAGAACTGTCGGCTTTCTATAAGTTCTAACTTGAGTACGTAAAGGACACTAAATTAACACAATATAAAAACACACAACAAATTGTAAACTAAAAATGAGTAAAGAAAGGTAAAAGAAATGAAATAAAACAAGAAACCAAAGAAAAACACAAACAACACTTTCTATCACCCTTTTATCACCACTGTATCACCTGTGAACAGTGGCTGGCAGCCAGTCATTGAACAGTAGAGACTGGTCGTTGGACACTGGCGACCGGTCGCTTTTTGGCATAATCGTTTTTATGTTTTTCCTATTTCAACCTTTGTCTAGTTTTTGACCTGTTACTTTCCAACCATTTATCCAAATTTCAATTTCTTTATACGGTTGGATTCAGCACAGAAAATGGAAGAACACATCGTGGACCAAAAGTCAAAAACAATTATAGAAACAAATAAAATGTAGTAGAGAAGACACACAACATGTCAAACACACACACACACATTGGGGGGTGGGGGGGTTTGGATTTGGTTTGAGTGACCTATTTCTAATGCTTGAATGTAAATGAACTCTAATTTAAACAAGAATAGAAGGAATGAACATCAAAATGTGAAATTAAAATGTAACAAACACTAGGGTTTCAGAATCCACCCTAAACAATCCTACCATGTTCATGGACACTCAAGTGATGAACTCTAAATGTGTAGATGAAGATGTTCGCAATCAAGACCGAGACTAGTGGCTCAAGACGCATTGATTCTCTCTAATATACGTAAAGTGCAAGGCTAGTGCTACAATACTTGTGCCGTCCCTATAACCGAATCTAGGTGTGCTTAGAACTTCGATTCAATTACAAGAAAAACCCATTAAGTTCAAAGAGAATATGAACATCACAAGAACCCTAATAACATGATGTTTACATTAGGTATTCAAGAAACCAATTCACATTGATGATTCTTACTTCATCTATTTATTGCTTAGAAAAACATGAAGATACACATAATCCCAACAACCTCAAGAAGCATGCTTTCAAAGGTGATCAATCAAAGGAAAACATACATCAAGGATAGATTATTTTAGTGAATGGGAATTCATCAATAATATCTAGAAATTCATACACTCAAGCATCAAAACAATAAGGTATTCATGTTTAGGGCTTCAACCTAAGCCCTAACTATGGAGTTTAGTTGCTCATACTATTTCAAATACAAACTCAAAACAATACTAGAAAAAGTTTACAGATTTTGTGAAAATGGGAGCTCAAGGTCTTAAATGGCGGAAATCTCTTCCACTTCTTCTTTGCTTGGCTGCACCTTATCTTCCTCCTTGAGGTCTCTAGCTCCAAGCTCTCCAAAAAATCTCTGCAAAGTTGTAGAATTAATGAAATGAATGAATTGCAGATTCACATGCTTTGCTCCTTTGTCCATCATTTCCCTTACTTTCCAACTTATCATTTAATGTAAAACAATTACTTTTGTTAAAGCCTTTTTTTCCTTGTCTTCTTGCCATTATGGGGTGTTTTTGTTCTTGTTTTCACCAAGATGCTCATTGTTTCATAAAATATCTCTCAACCAAGGTAATTTCTTGTTACCAAATAGTATGGTAACAAGAAGAATCAAGATGACATTTTGGAGGTAAAAACTGGCCCAAGACAATTCTCTAGAGCTGCTGTAACATGTAGGATCAGTTGGATAGGGTATACTTGTCCAATGGAGCTCAAATTTGAATATGTTGTAGTCAACATCCATTGGAACAAGTTTCATGAAGATCTTCACCTCATCCGAGCACCGGAGCATGCAGATCTAAGGCCAAGAAGTTGACCTACGAAAATGAACAAAATCAGAATTTATAACCAATAATGCACTTTTAGCTCAGTTTCATTCTAAGTAAGGTAAAACCTATTAAAACACAAAAGGGAAGTAAAAAGCTATAAAATGTCAAGAACTAACTCAAAATATTAGGTGAATAACATGATAAATCATGTGTAAAAATGAAGCGAACAGACACGCACAGTTCCCATCATAGGAAAAACATTGCCAATAGACGTAAAACATCCACCATAGCTTTCAGTGAGGCCTACATGTCAAAGAGCTTAACAAGCTGATAGAAAGCACTTTTTTTAAGGAAAACTTTATAAACTACTATTGATGTGTTGTGCATCGAAATTTAAAAAGCTCGCATCACTGACTAGAAAATCTTGCATACATGGTACATCCTAGATCATGCATGTATAGTTGTAATGATAAGTAAATTTCTTATAAATTTTCCTGTATTTTCAATATTATGCTTTAGATTTCATCAGTTAAACAATTAATACCAGCTTCTGCAAAGATGAGAATGAATTCATACTAGGTCAAGTCCGCATCACAATGTCTTTCTTTTTTCTTGGCCAAATATAAAGGTCACTGCAAAACCTATGAAGATTACCTAACACCATTTATATGATTCTATATATTTCCTAGATGACTTAGGAGATATTCATCCAACCATACCATATCCTTGTGACAAAGTACTGCAGGCGGTGACCCTCAAAAATTCCTCCACATGCCTAGGCAAAGTTGCAGCACCAGACAATACGAACTGGTCCCCCTAATGCTTGTTTTACACTACTACAAAAAGAGAAAAAGACGACGGCAGAACATAAAACCGTCGTTGTATTTAAAACAACAACGGTATAAAAAAAAACCGTCGTGGATAAGTGAATTACTGTTGAATATTTTTAAAAGACGACGCATACAAATAAAAAAGCATCGTTTTTTTTAAAAAAAGGTTTCTTCAGAGTAAAAATCTGACCAAAAAACGACGACAGCAAGTATGAATCCACCGACGTAGAAAATAAAGACGACAGCTCACCAAAAAACCTGCCGTGTTAACTCCTAACTAAACACGACCAACTGTTCTTAATCTGCGTCGTATAATATAATGGAATTCACGTCTGTATACTACGACGGTGCCTTCTCTGTAAACCGCCGTCTTAATTTTTATTTCTTTTTAAGATTTAATTATTTTTTAATTTTGGTAGCCTACGAAAATTAAAATGAGATCTCAAGAGGTATGATATCTTACCTTTAAGATCTTTGGATCCTGATCATAATCGAACCACCAAAGTGAGAAAGACAATATTTTAAATACACAAAATCCAAAAAGAAACCAGAATTGAACTGACTACTGCAAACTTTGAGAAAGACAATGTTTTGAAAGTTAATGATGTGTGTGTTTTGGTGTCTTTGAGATACACCAAAACGCATACATCATTAACATCCAAATTATTGTCTTTGAGATGTGAGAGAGAGTGATGATGTATGTGTGTACACTACAAGAAAAACACCCTTTGTTGACACTTAAAAAGCGTCACGTTAGCCATTTCCTGACGGTTCAAAAAGCGTCACGAATACCAGTGTCAGCAAAAGTTACCCCCCTTTCTTGACACTTATTATCCGTCAATGTTCAATATTTCCTGACGGTTATGAAATGTCACAAAACCGTCAAGAAACTATGTTCTCTTGACGCTTTTTAAGTATCAACAATTTTATACAAAAAATTGAAACTGAAAGAAAGAGTCAAATTTATACAAAAAATCTTTTAAACTTACGGCGGTGCTTATAGACATACCGCCTTGTAATTTAAAAAACCACGTCGGTTATTCTTTAATAGAATCCACGTCGTATAATGTAATGTAATACACGTCGGTATATTACAAAAAAACGACGTGTTAAATAATATACCATGACGCGAGAGATTAATTTATCGACTTATTATTTTGGAGTATACTACGACGGTACCTACAACACTACTGTCGTGTTTATTTACCACGTCCTAAGTTCAAATTACCGTCGTATTTTTTCAATTTATACGTCTGCCTTCTCTGTAAACCGCCGTCTTATTTTTATAGCTTTTTAAAATTAATTAATTTTTCTTTTATTTTGGTAATATCTTTCTTAACACAAAACAAAATTTAATTCTCAATCCTCAACAACATTTTCATCTTAAAAGGCAAATCTCTTCGTGTTAAATATTGATCAATATTTACACAATATATGTACACAAATTTGGCAAATACATCGTGGTTTCTTTTCTGCCTTCACCCTCAGCTTGTTCAACTGTTTCTTCCTCTCATATGCAAGTTGGGCCCTCTCCTTCCTCTTGTTCTCAAGCTCCTGCACAGCCACATATGAATATCTAATAATTTCATAAAATCAAAATCAACAAAGTGTGAAAAGCTCACTCCTCGATTCTTGGTTACATTGTAGTCCCCTTTTCCATAGTGATCAACTTCAAAAATCATGTGTAGCAAGGGTGGAACCAGCCTTAGAACCTGTTGTGGGTTGTGCCTTTGGGGTGGGGAGAGTGGGGGCTGGGAAGAAGCTGGGAAGAACCACCTGAGTCCGTCCCTGCGAGTGTTTAGGGCTTTATCTTATCATAAGGAGCATCAGGAACACCCTCGTATGCCTTCAAACGGGCAAGTGCGGCAGCAAACCCATGCAGGTTCTAAGGCTGGTTCCACCCTTGCTACATAGGAGGATGTAGCAAACCCATGCTTGGTCTTGTGAGGAATCATTCTGCAAACCCATTTGCTTTCAGAAAGACAATTTCTTGTGAGGAATCATTCTGCAACCCTAATTGAAAACTGAGAGTTAAAAAACGCGTGAAAAAAATCATATTTAAACAAATTATCGTAAATATCCACGTCGGTTCTAATATACATAGGGACGTCATATTTGAATAATCAACGTCAGTTTAGATAAACAAGCGCCGTCATAACTACATCGGAAATCCAAAAGTCATTTGGCGCGTATTAAAAAGAGAACAACGTCGTTTTCAGAACCTCAAAGTAACCATGTCGGTTTATTAAAATAAACAGTCGTTGAATTTCTAATTACAACGTCAGTTTAGATAAAAAAGCGCCATCATAACCACATCGGAATTCCAAAAGTCATTCGGTAGTTGTGATAACCACGTCAGTTATGAATTATTTACCGTCGTTATAACGTTATAATACAGCGGTTTTTAATAACAACGTCGTTGTATTGAACTGTGGGAAAATATATAAACTTTTCGTCACCTGACCTAATATTCTACGGTTTTCTCTCTCCGATAAAATATCGTAGTTTCCCTCTCATTTCCCAAAAGCAGCATCATCGTCTGAATCTTCGTCTTCATCTCCAAATCACCATCTTCTTCTTCGTCTTCGTCGGAAGGAAACTTTCTTTGCACGCCAAAGGTTTTTTCTCACTCTCTTCCTTTTTTTTACATTTCATTTGAATGCCGTCGTTGTCTGGAAACAAGATTCTGTCAAATTGAGGAAATCTTTCACTAGTTTTTATTAAATACATAAGTCGATACTTTCACGACGCCAAAAGACTACAGTTCTGTCTTGTTTTCGACGATAGAATGGACACACGACGGTGGTTAAAAACCGTCATGGTGTGACAATTAATACGTCGGTAACAAGATAAAACCGTCGTCTTATGGGAGAAGAACAATCGTTTTGTGTTTGTCTTTGTAAATTTTAAACCACGTCGGTTATTATGAGTAACCGACGTAGTGTATACACATTTACGTCATGAAAGATATAAAACCGTCGTCTTATTTCCATACATGGTCTAAGAGACTGTTTAATAGGACGTCGCTGTTTTAGTGTTACCGTCGTTGTTTTGTTATTATTACGTCGTTTATGTTTAATAACCGACGTTGTTTTCCTTGCAGATTAATTAAAAATGGTTTCAAAATCTCAAAACAAGGAAGCTCAAGCGTCAAAGGCCAAATCAGGTTCAAAGGCTCAAGTGGAAGAAGAAAAATCAACTCAAAGCAAACCCTCGAAGAGGATGAAATTTGCCTCAACCTCCGAGAAAGACTCGAGCACAGCCACATTTGTTGAGGAGCCAAATCCGGCCGCGGTATCAGCACAATGAGCCGTGTTGTTAAGAGGAAAATTGAGAAGGTTAAGCCTGTGGTTGAGTTCAATAAAAAGTGCAAACCACATGGCAAGGCTGCTGTTGAGATGCAGTCTTACATTGGTGTTTTGGCACGCACCAGAGTCCCTCTTGTGGACAAGAAATGGACTCAAATACCCAAGGACGTGAGGGAGCAGATTTGGGAAGCTATTCAAATGTCCTATGTTATTGGGGATAGGTACAAGGAGATGGTCTTATCGTCTGCCGCCAAAAAATGGAAGGATTTCAAGTATAACGTAACTAAGCATTATATCCTTCCATTCGCACATGTCAAGGAGAAGTTAAAAGAAACCCCTGCGCTTTATAAGTTCATAGAGAAATCGCAATGGGATGCCTTCGTAGCTTCAAGGTTAACCCCAGATTTTGAGGCTAAGCATGTTGAGCAGAAAGAGAGGAGGGAGAAATTGGAGTACAACCACAGGTTGTCTAGAAAAGGGTATGTTGGTTTGGAGGACCAATTGGTAGAAACCATGCCCGATATTGAAAAAATCGATCGAGCTGTTCTATGGAAGAAGGCAAGAGAAGATAAAACAGGAAACATCCCTGATCCAAAGGTTGCAGAGAAGGCAAAAATAATCGTAAGTCTCACTAACTTTGTTCTAAATTTGAAAAACAGAGTGTTTTATTTTGGTATAGACGTCGTTTTTCTTTAAATAAGCGCCGTTATCAAATAAACACCACGACGGGCTTAATTTACCGACGTTTAAAAATGAATAGGATGTCGGTTTTTGAATAAAGTAGACGTCTAGATAGAATTAATACGACGGATTAAATTCCTCTATGAACTGCATTTTTGTTTTAAGTTTACTCACGCACACACTCTCCCTCTTTCTGTCTATTTCACTGAAATTTGTGGTGCACAATTTCTGGAAAAGAATGCATTTTTCAATCAAGTTTTTCACTTCATCATTAAAATTTACGACGGTTTTATCTTATCTAGACGTTAGAATGTTTATACAACGACGGTAATTTTGTGCAGCCATATGAAATTAAGTCCTACATCTGTTTGTTCAATAGTCCGTCGTCTTACTTTAAATACTACGACGGTTTTGATTTATGTTTAAATCTGTTTTATTTAGAATATACGACGGATTTTTATATACCGACGTTGTAAATTATAAACAACGACGGTATTTAAATACAGACATTTTAAATTAATACTACGTTAGTAATTTAAGAACACCGTCGTTGTTTATAATTTACAACGTCGGTATATTTATTTGTTTTACACCCTGCTCAGTTTCTAACAATCTCTCTTTCTCTCTTTTAGGATGATTTGCAAAAGCAAGTCTCCGAAGGCACTCTGACTGTCTCCGGGACCAATGATGTCTTGACTCTTGCTTTGGGAACCCCCGAGCATGGTGGGAGAGTCAGAGGAGTTGGTGCTGGCGTTACCGCAACTCAGTTCTTCAATTTGCCGAAACAGCAGAGAGTGAAATTTGGTGACAAATTGAAGGAAAGTGTGAGGGAGGCAGTCAAAGAAGAGACCTTGAGGATTGAGGCGAAGTCAAGGGAAACTATAATGGAAGCAGTCAGAGCAGAGAGGGAGGCTATGTTGGCATATTTCCGTCAACTAGTTCCTAATTTTGATCCCAGCCAAATGCTCAAAACCCCAATTCCTCCAATTACTTTACCCCCTCAAGATCAAAGCCCAAAAAATCCAATGTTTGATAAGGCAAGCTGCTCTGGGGCCACTGGTATCAGACCCCTAGCTTTGGAATTAGAAGATCCGAAACCTGAAGCTGATATTGCTGGAAAACAGACAGAGGACACGGTAAAATCTCTGCTATTTTCTATTTCTGCCTTTTAAATTTTAAATAGACGTCGCTCCTTTTAATATCCGACGTTAAATTTTAAAATAACGACGGTTTATACGTCTTTTTCTTACAAGACGCGTCGTTTTTAGTTAAATACCACGACGCTTTTACTTGTTTTGCAAATTATTGGACATTAAAAATAACGACTGTGTTTTCTGCCATCGTCTAACTCTTTTATAAACCGTCGTCTATTTCATGATTTCATTAACTGCATTTTAATTAGACGACCTTTCTATAGTATAGCGACGTTATAAATTCCACACAACGACGGTTATGTATTTACCGACGTGTATAACCTTTCCTTCGTCAGTATTTACTAGAAACCATCGTTTATATTATATACCACGTCTGTTTTTTGGGTTTAGTTAGAGTTGTTTATTTTAGTTCACACACAAACTAACTTATATTTCTTTATTTATTTCTTGTAACAGGATCTCTCAAAGCTAGACATGCCACCTCCTCTGTTAGCCTTATGCCAACACGTCCAGACCAAGTTGTTGCCTACTAAGGAGGCTGTGACAGTTCACATGCCCAATGAAGTGTTTGGCTTTGAGCATGATACCTTCCTCTTACCTGAAGATATTTTGCAGTTTGGTTCCATGGTTGAGATTGGAACCACAGTGATATCAGTATACATGAGGTAAATTAAAATCCCATTTTGTTTTACATTTCCCTTTCTTTTAAATTAAAATCTCATTTAATTGACTTTCATATATTTAGGTTCCTATTTGACTATTTAAAAATGGCAAATATGGTAAACCTTGTTGGCCTTGTGGATCCTGGGCTAGTGAGCTCTCAATCTAGATCAATATCAGACAGAATCAAAAACCTGTCAAACCACCTGAACACAGCAGATGGGAATCAATTTTTCTTGGTCCCTTATAATCCAGGGTTAGTACCATTTAAAGTATTTTTTCTAAGCTTGTAATATTTTTCTTTGTAGTACTATTTAACCTATATGAATCATTATGTGCAGGGGTCATTGGGTGATGGTAATTGTGAGACCAGCAACGGAGACTGCCTATTACATGAATTCACTGCCAAAACGCATGGTTGACGATGACATGAAAAATATAGTGAATACGTAAGTTGATTTCTTTTGATCTAAGAGTTTTTTTCCTTTAAATTATTTAAATATATGACGATTTTTAATAATACCGACGTTATAATGAACATATAACGACGATACGTTATTACCGACGTGTTAAATAATTTATTACGTCCGTATTTTCTTAAAAACGTCGTTTCAATCATACTACCACGTCGTTTGGGTTTTATTTAAGAACATTTTAATTTTTTCTACTCAATTTTTTGTTATACGACGTTTTACTCTTATCGACGTTATAATGTTATACAACGACGGTAAGTTTTTACCGCCGTTTGAAACAAAATTTCACGTCTTTTTTTAAAAAACTCCGTCGTTTTGACTGATTTACCACGACGATTACTATTTGTATTTAAATTTTTTGTTTTGTCATTAACACCCTTTGTTTTCTTGTATAACAGGTCAATTAAAATGTTTAACATTCATATAAACAAAAATTCACGTAAACAGCAGGCCAGTTGGAAAAATCTACACGGCACTCCTGAACAACCAACAAGTGTAGAGTGTGGCTATTACGTGATGCGATTCATGAGAGATATAATTCATGATCCTGACCTAAATTTCGAGAAGAAGGTAAAACACAAAATTTTAGATATACTTTCTTTATTTTACTACGTCAGATTTTTGTTTAAAACCGTCGTTTGTATCATTATAACACGTCGGTTTTTTTGGTTTATTTTGCAGTTTGAGAAGAAAAAAGATAAAGTTCAGTATAAACAAGAGGATATTGATGAAGTTAGGCATGAATGGGCAGAATTCGTGAACAACTTATTACCGAAGGATAATTGATGTACATAAATATTTATGAACAATGTTTAGGTTTATTTTAGTTTATTTAAAATGTACATAAATATTTTGTTGTAATCAAGCGAACAAACATCAAAAAAATTAAATTTTGTTTTAAAACTTGTTTAGTTACCAAACACCGACGTCTGATTCTAATTTACACGTCTCATACGTGTACACAATGGTCGTCTTAATGTAACTGGGAATATAACATCGACGGCAATTCTTAAAAACGACATGTAATAGTCATAAAAACGACGGTTTATAATTAATTCATCTTGTATAAATGAATTTTGTACTTATATACTACGTCGGTTAGTATAACCTTATCGACGTCTTAATAATATACAAAGGCGGATATTCTTAAACATACGCCTTCGTATATTTAAACAACGTCGGTTATATACACTAAAATGACGTGGTAATACGATAATCCACATCGGTTATCCAAAAAAAGACGTTGTTTTCTATTAGTTTCGACGTCTAATAATTTTATGACGTCAGTTTGTGATGTTTAACGTCGTTGTAAAAGCATACAACGTCTGATAGGTCATTTTTCATTTAATTTTTAATGACTTTTATATTTTATTTAATTCCATATTAAATTCAAAACTAAATCCAAAAATTAAATTGAAAACTACCAAGCATTGAAATATGGCCTGAAAAATGTAATTTTAGTTTTCAAAGTTCAAATGACAACAAAATTCGAACAAATTTAGAGACAAAGCATGGTACTCCTTATACTTTACATAACATAACCCTAAAGTTTATGTGATCCATTGGTGCCCATAAATTCAAAATTATGAAATCCATATTTTAGCCTACTATTGTAGAAGGCATTGTTGTAAGGAGTCCATAGCAATTTTCGGTTCATTTTTCTCATACTTGTGTATTTTTTTAAAATTATTGTAAAATTTAGGGTTTAGGGTTTTTTGAAACGACGCCGGTTTTCTCCCGCTGTTTTTGGTCAACTACATAAACGAAGACTAATTGAATTCGGTTTATGACGTCGGTTATTAAATAGCGACGTCCTTTATGTCAACAACGTCGGTCTTATATATAAACCGCCGTTGTAAGTAAGCATTAAACATCCATGTAAGTATTGACCGTCGTCGTTGAGAAACGCGGTACTTTAAAAATTTTGACCGCGACCTAAAATTTTTAGAATTTTCCTTTAACCCTCAAATAGTTCATTCTCTCTCTTCAACATAAATTTTTCTGAAAGTTTTCGCTCTCTTCAACATAAATTTGTCTGAAAGTTCTCCCAGCTCTCTCTCAATATCCATGTAAGTACAACTCTAGTCCCTTTAACCCTAATTCTCTCAGCTCTCTCTCAAGCTTTTGTTATATTCTCTCAGCTCTCTCTCAAAGCATTGGGTACGTAGATTCTCCAAGCTCTCTCTCAAAGCATTGGGCACGTAAATTCTCCAAGCTCTCTCTCAAGCAGTTGTTATATTCTCGCAGCTCTCTCTCAATATCCATGTAAGTACAACCCTAGTCCCTTTAACCCTAATCTCTTCTTAAATCCATAAATGTTTTCGTTGGTAGCTATGAGTTCTTAATTGGTAGCTATATTAGGGCTCTTTTATGTTTTGGTGTTTGCATTCTTGTAATAATTGCTCTCTGTTTGGGTTCTTTTATGTTTGTTTGGCCATAGGTTCTTGGGAAAGGAATGGGGATGGGAGATTTAAGCAGTTTTTTTTTTTAACTACGACGACAGTTGACGGATCAAACCGTCGTCCAAATGTTTAGTATACGTCGGTTGTTCATTTACTCCCGTCATCTGAGTTTTAATCCGCAACTGGTAGCCTAAAGATGACTGTTTCTCCATTAAACGTCGTCTTTAGGCTACCAGAACCCCGTTCAAATTTCTGGGTTTGGGTATCTTAATGACGACGGTGACTATATATGCCGTCATCTGAATTTATATTAAACGACGATTATTTTGTTCAAACCGTTGTCTTGTCCATGTTTTATATTTAATTTTCATTTTGTTCTCTGCTATTTGAATGAGGTAGTGTTTCATTGCTGGTCTTTCCCCTTTAATATATATATATATATTTATATGAATTTTATAGAGTGTGAGATGGATAAGTCATAGATGCATGCGGATAGAAGATCGAAGGCATATGAGTTAGGGGTGGAAGGATTTTTGAATTTTGCGTCAGAAAATCTTGGAAATACAACTGAGATTCGTTGTCCATGTGTTAAATGTGGGAATATTCGATTGTTTGGGGTTGGAATTATAAGGGAACACTTATACTTTAATGGAATTGATCAAAGCTATAAGATTTGGACATGGCACGGAGAACCTTATGAATGGACTACCAATGGTAGTAGAAATGTGGAAGAAGATGAGCAAAGTAGGTTCAGTTATGTTTCTAACGAATTAAGGAGGGATGATAATGATTTTGCCAATATTGGATCTGATCCTTATGAGTTTGCCAATGTGATTGGGGATGGCGATGAACCCTTGTACCCTGGTTGCAGTAAGTACACGAAGTTGTCGACTTTGGTGAAGTTATATAATTTGAAATCAAAACATGGGATGAGTGATGTTTGCTTTACAGAATTATTGATACTTCAAGGAGAATTTCTTCCAGAAGGTAATACACTACCTTCCTCTATGTACGAGGCAAAAAAGACTTTGTCTGCTTTAGGGATGAGTTATGAGAAAATCCACGCATGTCCCAATGACTGCATTTTGTATAGGAAGGAGTATGAGAATGCAACCATGGCTATGCATGAAGCGGAAGTTCATGATGTTGACCTTACTGATTTCCGGTCCTAAACAGCCCGGAAATGATATAGACGTTTACTTAGAGCCTTTGATTGATGATTTGAAATCTCTGTGGGATGGGATTAGAGGAGTGTATGATGCCCACATAGGAGAATACTTTACACTCAGAGGTGTATTACTGTGGACAATTAATGATTTTCTTGCCTATGGAAACTTATCTGGTTGTGTCGTTAAAGGATATAAAGCTTGTCCAATATGCGGCGATGATACACCTAGTCACAGGTTGAAAAATGGCCACAAAATTTGTTACATTGGGCATAGAAAGTGGTTACCAATCAATCATCCATAGAGGAGGCAACGTGCAGCTTTTAATGGGAAACTTGAATGTGGCATGCCTCCTGAGCCATTAACAGGAGAAGAAGTGCTGCATATGGTTGAAGATATTAATTACATATGGGGCTCGAAAAATGGGGGAAGTGTTGGTGAGAATGATGGTGACAGAGTTTGTTGGAAGAAGAAATCAAAATTCTTTGATCTCGAGTATTGGAAATACCTCCCTGTGAGACATGCCCTAGATGTTATGCACTTTGAGAAGAATGTTTGCGATAGTATCATTGGTACATTGCTAGAGATCCCTGGAAAAAATAAAGATGGGATTGCTGCTCGGTTAGACTTATTGAACATGGGGGTAAAAATTGATTTGCAACCCGAGTATGGAGAAAGACGTACTCGCTTGCCTCCAGGGCCTTGGAATTTGTCAAGAGCAAAGAAGAGAGCGGTTTGCAATTCCTTTTATGGTATGAAGGTTCCTGAAGGTTATTCTTCAAATATAAAAAATCTTGTATCTTTAAAAGATTCAAGACTTCTTGGCCTTAAATCTCATGATTGTCATACCTTGATGCAACAATTGCTCCCTGTGGCAATTCGTTCTGTTTTAGAGAAGCCTGCAAGGTATGCAATAACTCGATTGTGCTTCTTCTTCAATGATATATGTGCAAAGACGGTAGATGTTTCCAAGTTAGATAAGTTGGAAGAAGATGTAGTAGTTACTTTGTGTTTGCTTGAGAAGTACTTTCCCCCTTCATTCTTTGATATCACGGTTCATCTAGTAGTACATCTTGTCAAAGAAGTTCGTTTGTGTGGGCCAGTATATTTTAGATGGATGTATCCGTTTGAAAGATATATGAAAGTGCTAAAGGGGTATGTTCAGAATCGTACTCGTCCCGAAGGTTGCATTGCTGAGCGGTATATAGCTGAAGAAGTTGTAGAGTTTTGTACCGAGCATTTATCTGATGTTAGTACAGTTGGAGTGCCTTCAAGCCAGAATATGGGAGTTTCAAAGCCATTATCCAGGTTGCACAGTGAGCTTAGTTGATATGGACTTGTTGAACCAGGCACATCTATATGTCTTGGAGAATACGGAGGAAGTCCTACCTTATATCGAGTACGTATGAGTTTAATTTTTCATATGTAGCAATTTTAAATATTATTACTCCTTATGTTTATCTTATATACAAGGGACCGTAATGCGTGTTTTTTTCGTGTCAATTGTAGGGAACATATGATCCACATCAAGACCACTTATCCGAAATTTAGAAAGAGAACAAAGTGGCTACAAGATAAGCACAATAGCACTTTCATTCAATGGCTACGCTTTAAGGTATATATGTTATTGAATGACATATTGAACTTATTTTAATTTTCTTTCTTTCTATATATATGTTAGATTGAATTAAGATATATGCTTAATTTGCAGGTTCAAAGTGAATTTAATAGGGAAGACAATAATGGCATATCAAAAAATTTGAGGTGGTTAGCAGCTGGTCCAAGCATGGCAGTGCCATCATATATGAGCTATCTTATTAATGGTGTCAAATTTAACACCAAGGCACTAGATGATGTGCGAACTGTCCAAAATAGAGGAGTTTATTTACTTGCACATACTATGCAAGTTGCTAGTGCCAAGGATAAAAACCCTATTGTCTCCAATATGGGTTTTTATGGGGTTATTCAAGAAATTTGGGATCTTGACGACCAAAAGTTTAGAATCCCAGTCTTGAGGTGTGATTGGATAGATAACACTTCGGGCCTTGTAGTCGACGAACTTGGATTTACCCTTGTAGATCTGAGTAAAATTGGACATAGGAATGACCAATTTGTTATGGCTTCTCAAGTCAAACAAGTATTTTATGTTGACGACCCAATGCATCGTGGTTGGTCGGTAGTGTTATCAATGCCTAATAGAGAATATAATGATGTTATTGGTGATGATGTGCTAGGTGATATTAGAATTGAGTGTGAGCCATTTACTAGAGGGATACCAAATGTTGACACATTTGATGACCTAGTGGGTGAGTTTGGGAGTGAGAATATTAGAGATGGGTGTGAAGATATATGGATTGATTGATTGTTGTAATGTATGACATTAATTCATTGCTCTGTATATCATTTTAATTCCGATAACATTTTCATTCTGTAGGCTTTGGGCATGACAAATCAAAAATTAAAAATAATCGGTTAAAGCTGAAAATACGACGGTCAAGTTACAAAAATCGCAAAAAGAGACGTCTACAAAACAACCAACGTCGGGTTTTCACAACCGACGTGGAATGACAACGCAAAAATGAAATAAAACCCGCCATTTGAAAAAGAAAACACGTTTGTTAATTAAAATTCATTTCAAAACGGTTAATAAATATTTAAAACAACGACGGTAAATAAAATAATCAACGACGAACAATAAGTATAACACAACGGCAGAGTTCAAACCGACGAATTTACGAATATAGTCAATTGATGATTAACGTCGTAAAAACATTGTTGCACGTCAGTTATAATTAAACAATTGACGTCTCGGAGAATACACATGTCAAAAAAGGTTATAAAAGAGACTTAACAAAGACTAGCCACGTCATGGAATAAATAAATAACCGACGTAGTAAGAATATAACAACGTCGAATAATTGAATTCTTTGGACATAGTAAAATATAACCACGACCTTCATTTTACAATAACCGACGTCAAATCCATAACTCAAGGCGTTTCGTTACTTTTTAACGACGGTTAAGATAAAAGCAATGACGTCTCAGAGATTACACACGTCTAAGTGGCTCACAAAAGAGACTTTTAAAATGCCAACCACGTCAAAGTCTACAACCACCGACGTTGTAAAATACTAACAACGTCCTAAAATATGACTCCTAGGCCGTAGTAAATGGATTAAACATGACAGGTATTTTAACTAACCGACATGTAATCATATAACAACGTCGAATAATTGAATTCTTGGGACATAGTAAATTATAACCAGGACCTTTATTTTACAATAACCGATGTCAAATCCATAACTCAAGGCGTTTCGTTTCTTTTTAATGACGGTTAGGATGTAAGCAATGACGTCTCAGAGATTACACACGTCTAAGTGGCTCACAAAAGAGACTTTTAAAATGCCAACCACGTCAAAGTCTACAACCACCGACGTTGTAAACTACTAACAATGTCCTAAAATGTGACTCCTAGGCCATAGTAAATGGATTAAACATGACAGGTATTTTTAATTAACCGACGTGTAATGTTAAATTCACGTCGTTTGTTTCTATGTTCAAGCCGTCAAAATAATTTTCAACATCTGTGGTGACCTAAAGGGTCGTGGTTATGTTTTTTTTTTACGTCAGTTCAAGTAAATATACGCCATGTTAAATATTTAAGACGTCACTTGTTTTGACAAAAGTGACGTCTAATTTACCATGTTATATGTTTTAGACGTCAGTTTTTTTATTTAGTGAACGTAGTATTTGTTAACCACGACGGTTTCTACGTTTTACACGTCGGTTTTGTTTTATTTAGAGACGTTGATAAAAATATTTACGTCGGGTTTGTAGTTGTTTTTGACATTTAACATTATTTAAACGTCTGTGTTTTACTAAAACCATTGTCTAATATAGTCGAAAGTTGTCTTTTTATGCTTTTATGTATGAAATCGACGTCGGTTTTAGTGTTTTTATGACGTGTAATATACTATCCATGTCGGTTATTTGCCGTCGTTATTTCATGTGTTAAAAGATGTCGGTCGATTTCTCGTCGGTTGTAAAACATGATACACGACGGTGGATTCCCGTCGTCTATTTCGTTTTTTGTAGTAGTGTGTAAATGGATGTAAATATACATCACCACCATGGGGATGTAAAATAAAATGTATATTTACATCCATTTTTACATCCCTTGCAGGCGGGACCCACCCTAGAAAAAAGAAGAAAAATGAAGAAAAGTCAACATAAAAGGCTGGGACCCACGGCTACACCCCCGAATTTACACCCCCCCACTGGAGCAAAAAACATATTTACACCCCCCGGAGGTATAAAGGGGATGTAAAAGTGGCTTTACACCCTCGAATTTACACCCCCCACTGTGGATGCTCTTACAGGACTGACACCGCGGCTCCTGATGGCTGAACCCATTCAAAGGGCTGCATCATAAACCTCTTGATATGTAAGCCATACATAAGGACCCACCTGCCATTTCCATTAAACAAATTGAAAATTAGCATTTCATAAACTTTTTTGGGGAAAAAGAAAAAAAAAAGAGCTTATGGGTTTCAATGGGTTCGACTGATAGGATTCCAAGGGTATTTTAGTCTTTTGCAATCTAGCCAACCTACTATATTAGGAGGTTAGTTAGTATTAGTTGGGATGTTGAATTGTATTGTGTTTTGAGTAATAAAAATACTATATTCTCTCTGTACATTTGGGTTAAGGTCGAACGGGGTTCTAAGAAGGTACCTTTGTGTCCGTGACTTGATGCCGACCAAGCATTGGATTGTTCGGATACTTTTCGCAGAGTCGCTGCCAGTAAAAGCAAAGTTTCAGCCATGTCTATCTTTTTCAATATGTTTTGAATTGATTGCAATTTTCCTGTGATTTTAAGCTTTCTAGAAAACTAAGAACAGGGTTTGTGCTATTCGAGTTGCAGAGCGAGGATTAGTAGAAAAGCAAGCTTCTTTTTCTTTGTTTTCTGCTTCAACAGCTTCTTTAACCTTTCTTTTGGCTAACCACAACCATAAATACCTTTCTTTTCGATCAGCACGATATGCCGTTTTCTATCCCATTTTAGTATAGTAGTAAAAAGTACGGGGAAATTATCAAATGGCCTATAAGCTCAGCTAGTTAGAGCATCATGCTAATAACGCGAAGGTCGCAGGTTCGAGACCTGCATGGGCCATTCTCTTTTTCTTTTTTAGTTACTTTTTAGAGATATTCAGTCATATACTCATTCTCTATTACTTATACTAGCCTCTCAGCATGCGCTTCCGGGCCTCCGAGAGGCTTTTTTTTAGAAATTTTTTAATTTATTTTAGAATTAAAAAAGAGAATGGGTAGTTGTGTTCCATAAAAATAGGATCCATTATCTTATTTTTCTTTTAATTTTAATTTTTTTTAATATGAAAAAGTGTGAATTCACCATATTATCCTCATTTAATTAATAATTTCAATTCTTAATATTTGCATTAACCAAGGGCATTTTCTAGTATTTTGAATGTTTCACCATTCTCTGCCTTTTGCTTTATATATAGGCTTAAATGCAAAAATGGTCCTTGTGTTTTATTACGTTGGCCAATTTAGTCCCTGTGTTTTCAATTTGGCCAATTCAGTCCCTGTGTTTAGAACCGTTAGCCAATGTTATCCATTCCGTTAAATTTTTGTTAAAAAAATTAAAAACTATTTAAATATTAATTAAAAAAAATAACTATTTGAATACAATTTAAAGTTAAATGAATAAGAGCAAAACTTAAAAAACTAAAACAAAAAAATCAAAAAGAGAAAGACGCCAACTCTAATCCCAACCACCACCACCACCTTCAATCCCACCCACCAGCCACCATCTCCAATCCCAGCCACAATTCACCACCCTTCTCTCTTCTCTCTTTCTCCCAACAACAACCCACCACCCCAACTCCGATCCACCTCACTATCTCTCTCAAGAACAATCCTTACCTTCACGTTTTCCAATGTTTCAGTAGGTAGTGCCTTGTGGGGTTTTCCTTATATTAGTTTCTGGTTTCGTTTGTTTCTCTCCCTCTTGGTCTTGCCCCTCTGCTCATCACTCTCCTTCCCACCTCTCCATTCGCTAGGCAAATCATCCCCTCCCCGACAACATTTTTTTCCTTCAAGTTTCTTCTTTTCTCTTGTTATGATTTACTTTTAATGAATTTTTAAATTTTTTATATTAATTTTAAAAAGTTTATAGGTTTTTAAAAGACACAAAAATGTTTATTATGTGTATCTAACAACAAATTTAACGGAATGGACAACATTGGCTAACGGTCCTAAACACAGGGACCGAATTGGCTAAATTGAAAACACAGGGATTAAATTAGTCAACGTAGTAAAACACAGGGATCATTTTTGCATTTAAGCCTTATATATATAGATTAAAAAAAAATAGAAATCTCGAACTCAAACACAACTTCCTGTATATTAAATGGGTTTCGTGGAATTGTTGTTTGTGCAAATAATCTCACGGGAGAATATTCGCTTCTGGATCCTTCAACCTTCGATCTTCCTTCTCTCTCCTTCTCGATTCCTGTAAAACAGATTGGAGTAAATAGATCACACTCGGGGGGTGTTGGCCAAAGGCCCTCCGATGCCTAAGTTAGTTCAAGTGTTTGTAGGAAAACAATAGCTAAGCAAAGGGTACGGAGTTGTATGTATGGTGTGAACCGGGCGGCCGGAGCCATGTGTGGTGGCCGGAGCCGTGTGGAGAAAATATGGAGAATGGAGAGTGGAGAGGGAGAGAGAGCTTCGGGTATTTTTCTCGGGTATCGGGAATAGGTTTAGATGTACCTTGAATGATGACTGAAGTTATCTATTTATAGGAGCCTCGGGGCTAGGGTTTCGTAGCCTCGGGGCTAGGGTTTCGTAGAGATTGAGTCGAACTTTGATAATATCTGAATTATCTCATTAATTATAAGATAATATCCTATAATTAGGATATTATCCCTTTGATAAGATAATACCTGAATTATTGACATTATCTCATAAATTATAAGATAATATCCCTTTATTATGATAATATCCCAATTAATGATATTATCTTTATTAATTATGAGATAATACCATATAATTAAGATATTATCCAGATTAATTAATTATCCCAATAAATGGTTTAATTAATTAATTTAAGGGATAATCTTCTTTTCCACGTGGCGTGCTCTGATTGGAGACGAAAATATTTGCTCCCACAAATGCCCCCCAGCTTCTGCATGGCACTTGCATGGCATGTAGGAGATGAAATTATTTTTCGAGCTCTCCAACTGTATTTGGGCTATTTTTTGTGAGTTGGACTCCTTTGCAAATCAAATTCCCAATTAGAGTAGGCTTCTGACTGTTCATGGAGTTGGATCCCCAGTAGGAATGAGCTTGCAATTCCTTCTTGAACTGGGTTGTCCAGCTTGTATAAATGCAGGGCTTCTCTTCACTCTTTCTCACATCACAAACTTAACTTCTCTACTTTCTAGCTTGAGAAAGATCTTGGAGAATTTGTACTGCTTGTCGAAGAGAGGAGTTGCCGTGCATCCCAAGGTAAGTCGAGTACATATATTTTTTCTTCGTCTTCTCTTTTTCGCTGCGAGGACCAGCTGGGTAGGACCAGGCTGGTTGTCGTCGTGACTGGCGGTCGAAGACGGTTGGAGAGGCGGTGGCCTCTGGTGCCTGCTGAGCGAGTATCGGGAGGAAGTCGGTGGACTGCCCCCTGCCGAGGATGTCGAGAGATGGAAGTAGGATGGTCCAGACCCTGATGATCTGCCAGCTGGACAGGAGGAGTGTTCTGCTGAACTCCCTTTAAAGAGGAAGGCTGATGTCACGTCATCGAGAACTCAAGCTACTTCTTCACGGGCGAGGAATGTATTCTCCATTGAGGAAGAAGCCAAAGCTCCCTTCTGCTGAGAAGACTCACGTAGGAGCTGTTCCCTCGTCATCTGCTAGGGTCAAACATCTCGTTGGTGCAGATAGCAAGACGATCGGCAGTATGCGCAACATTAGGGATGTTCCTCTTAAGCCTTTTGCTGATGAGTTTGGAGATCGTGATCTGCTCCGTGAAGTAGTTCGTGTGCGATCTAGTTCACCTGGGAGGTCTGCTTATCCACCAAACTGTCATGATCCGGCTGTTTGAGTCATGAGCAATCAAGCGTGGAGTTGATTCGTCATTGCCAATTCTTTTGAAGGTGAGGCTGGTAGAGGCCAAGAAAGCAAGAAACTCATATGCCCGAGCGAAGGGTTCTTCTACAACGTTAGCGGTTGATCTCAAGGTGAACAAGTCCAACCTTGTAGGGGATGCAAACATGTTTGGCCTACATCCGGAGACGTGTCGATGAGAGTGGCCCGTTTGGCCTATGTCGATGAGGGTGGCCCATTTGGCCTACGTCCGGAGACGTGTCGATGAGTGTGGCCCGTTTGGCCTACGTCTGGAGACGTGTCGATGAGAGTGGCTCGTTTGGCCTACGTTCGGAGACGTGTCGATGTGAGTGGTGGCAGATGTCATAGATCAGGCATGTGGAGCTGTTGATAGCGTGGTTGATCAGGTGGATGCTGAAGAGGCTGCAGAGCAAGGATCCCCTGCCGGCGTTTCGGAGTAGATGAAGACTCCTTTATTTCTTTTCAGCTTTTGTAGTCTGTTTTTTTGTTTAGAATAATTGGTCTTATTTGACCATCTTCTTTTTATTTGAACTTGTCCGGTTGGTCACTTTGCTATGGAAATTTCAGTTATTATTTCAACTTAAATCTGCATATTGTCGTGTGAACTACTTGAGTAACCAGCTAGTGTCTTGGCTGTATTTCCCCTTAGGATTTTGGCAAAAGCCAGGGTCCCCCTTGAAGGACTCCAGGCGTATTCTGCATTTTCCGGAGAAAGCCTAGGACGCTTCTGGTCGTTGCCCTGCGTCTCCCTTAGGACGCTACTTATGGACAACTGTATGACTATCCTGCCTCCCTTAGGAAACGGATAGGAACTTGGATACCTCCCTTAGGAAATTCCTAACGCACCCTGCGTCTCCCTTAGGACGCTTCTTTATGGGCTATTTCTCCCGAAGGACGCTTCTGAACATTGTCCTGCGTCTCCTTTAGGACGCTACTTATGGACAACTGTATGACTATCCTGCCCCCCTTAGGAAACAGATAGGAACCTGGATACCTCCCTTAGGAAATTCCTAGCGCACCCTGCAGCCCCCTTAGGATGCTGCTTTGCGGGCTGCGTCTCCCGAAGGACGCTTCTGGTCGTCACCCTGCGTCTCCCTTAGGACCCTTTTTATGGGCAACTGTTTGGCTATCCTGCCCCCCTTAAGAAATGGATAGGAACCTGGATATTTCCCACAGAAAGCATGGAGACCTCCTTTTAAGAAATTCTTGGTGCACCCTGCGTCTCCCTTAGGACGCTGCTTTGCGAGCTGCGTCTCTCGAAGGACGTTTCTGGTCGTCGCCCTGCGTCTCCCTTAGGTTTTCCCTCATACTTTAAACTAGATCTTTCAATTTATACAGCACACTTTTCAAGTTCTTCACTTCCTCTTTTAATTTCTCATGCTCTTCTTCACGTTCTAAGCATATACGTTTATTACAACCTTGGTCATCTGAGGGATACACATCTTTTATACTATAGCCACCACCCAAGCCAAGGATACGACCATGACTTGGCCCACCAATAACCTCCTTGTATATATCTCAATCATCTACTTCATTCTCGTCTTCCGTTGCAGCAACCTTTTTATTCTCCATTTTATCCTTCAATGAAATAGTAGAAATATAAATATGGATATAAAAAAATGTCATGTGAATAAAAAAAATTTTAAAAAAAGAGAAACAAAGTAGGGGCAACGTACAAAAAGTTCTTTAGCCTTTTCACTTGGCCAACTTTTTTATCCTCCATTCTTAGGCTTACTTACATGTAACTTTTTGAAACAATCAATTGGGCTCGGTTCAATTCCAGTTCGATCAAGCTATTAAGATTTAAACAATGAAGTTTGTTAGGACCAAATTTGGAAATAACCACGAAAGGAACAGTCAACAAAAAGCAAAAACTAAATGGATATTTTTACCTCATCTTTTCTGTACTTTTCCATTGGAACAGAACTTGTCGCATGCACAATTGTGGATTTCGCCTTATTAGACTTGTTTCTTTTAATTTTATCCTGCATGAAAAAAGTAAATTATAACCTAATATCAACTTAGTGAACCCACATAGGGCATCTATAGATAAACCAAAGCATACACTAGCCAGTCATAACCATATTATTTTAAATTGAGTTTTTACCTGCCATGTAGGCTGCAACCAATGATCAACCAATTTAGACCAAACATCTTGAGATATCCCTAATGGGTAATGAGTGTATCTATCACAAGTAGTCTTGTATTTCTTAAAAACGCTATTTCTCAAAGACGACATCCAATCGGAATATCGCAATTTAATATGTTCTTCGAATGCCTCCCTCATCTCTTCTTCTGAGCATGTGTGTGTATATCATGTTGTGTTAAAGCGAACATACAGTAAATCCATTTGAGTTGATGGAAATGTTTTAAATGTTGGCCATGCTCTATCGATAGCTTGATAAAAAAGCACTTCTATAGTTTGCATAGCTCCGGTGGTTATAATCCTGAAAATTTAAACCAAATTTAAATAAATAAATAAAAATGAATCTACACAAGAAATGGCTAACTTTGCAGGCCTTATTCATTACCTTCCTGTACGTATTACAATTGGAGTGCCGTTAACATCTTTACCCTTAGCCTTCCCTCTACCTTTTTTTATTCCAACAGTTGAACCTAATTAAAAAAATACAAATATTTGAAGTACTGGGGAACTTCTACTACAACCAATTTTTCAGTGCGAATCAATGAGATATCAATGAAAAATGTGACAAGAATAAAATAAAGAAAAAAATAAGCAAGTGCAATGTTAATGTATACCATGTATGGCTTTTCAAGTGTCATGCCTATTGCAGATCAGTAAGTATGAGAAGGAGGTGGGGAAGATGACATGACTAGACAATAATTTGTGGCTGTCATTAGAAGGTAAGTAAATGAGATATATCAGATATCCCTTAAGCAAAATTTTTAGAGAATCTTTGTTCGTTATTTATTTATTTATATAATCGATCTTAACTATGCTTTTCACTTAATTAAATTTTCAAGAAAAGTAGTTGCTTTTCTAGGGGAGCATCCTTTAAAGATGTGTGTTTATATATTTTAAACCTCATATATATATTTTCAGGAAAAGTAGTTGCTTTTCTAGGGGAGCATCCCAGTCTTGAGGTGTGATTGGATAGATAACACTTCGGGCCTTGTAGTTGACGAACTTGGATTTACCCTTGTAGATCTGAGTAAAATTGGACATAGGAATGACCAATTTGTTATGGCTTCTCAAGTCAAACAAGTATTTTATATTGACGACCCAATGAATCGTGGTTGGTCGGTAGTGTTATCAATGCCTAATAGATAATATAATGATGTTATTGGTGATGATGTGCTAGGTGATATTAGAATTGAGTGTGAGCCATTTACTAGAGGGATATCAAATGTTGACACATTTGATGACCTAGTGGGTGAGTTTGGGAGTGAGAATATTAGAGATGGGTGTGAAGATATATGGATTGATTGATTGTTGTAATGTATGACATTAGTTATGCAGTTAATTGTATGATATTATTTCATAGCTCTGTATATCATTTTAATTCCGATCACATTTTCATTCTGCAGGCTTTGGGCACGACAAATCAAAAATTAAAAATAATGGGTTAAAGCTGAAAATACAACGGTCAAGTTACAAAAATCGCAAAAAGAGACGTCTACAAAACAACCAACATCGGGTTTTCACAACCGACGTGGAATGACAACGCAAAAATGAAATAAAAACCGCCATTTGAAAAAGAAAACACGTCGGTTAATTAAAATTAATTTCAAAACGGTTAATACATATTTAAAACAACGACGGTAAATAAAATAATCAACGACGAAAAATAAAGTATAACACGATGGCAGAGCTCAAACCGACGAATTTACTGATATAATCAATTGATGATTAACGTCGTAAAAACATTATTGCATGTCAGTTATAATTAAACAATTGATGTCTCGGAGAATACACACGTCAAAAAAGGTTATAAAAGAGACTTAACAAAGACTAGCCACGTCATGGAATAAATAAATAACCGACGTAGTAAGTATATAACAACGTTGAATAATTGAAATCTTGGGACATAGTAAAGAATAACCACGACCTTTATTTAACAATAACTGACGTCAAATCCATAACTCAAGGCGTTTCGTTACTTATTAACGATGGTTATGTTAAAAGCAATGACGTCTCAGAGATTACACACGTCTAAGTGGCTCACAAAAGAGAATTTTAAAATGCCAACCACGTCAAAGTCTACAACTACCGATGTTGTAAAGTACTAACAACGTCCTAAAATGTGACTCCTGAGCCATTGTAAATGGATTAAACATTACAGGTATTTTAATTAACCGACGTGTAATATTAAATCCACGTTGTTTTTTTCTGTATTCAAGCCGTCAAAATAATTTTCAACGTCTGTGGTGACATAAAGGGTCGTGGTTATTTTTTTTTTTACGTCAGTCTAAGTAAATATATGCCATGTTAAATATTTAAGACGTCACTTTTTTTGACAAAAGTGACGTCTAATTTACCATGTTATATGTTTTAGACGTCCATTTTTTTATTTAGTGAACGTAGTATTTATTAACCACGACGGTTTCTACGTTTTACACGTTGGTTTTGTTTTAATTAGAGACGTTGATGAGAATACTTACGTCGGGTTTGTAGTTGTTTTTGACATTTAACATTATTTAAACGTCTGTGTTTTACTAAAACCGTCGTCTAATATAGTCGAAAGTTGTTTTTTTATGCTTTATGTATGAAATAGATGTCGGTTTTAGTTTTTTTAATGACGTGTAATATATTAACCACGTCGGTTATTTGCCGTCGTTATTTCATGTGTTAAAAGACGGCGATCGATTTCACGTCGGTTGTAAAACATGATACACAACGGTGGATTCCCGTCGTCTATTTCGTTTTTTGTAGTAGTGCATGCTCTCATATTCAGAAAAGATGGTTTTGTTTGGGTTTGTTTAGGTTGCAGAAGGGATTCGAAGAGAGATGAAGTTGGGGTTTGGATTTGGGTAGAGAAGAAAACAGAGTAAGAGGATGAACTGGGTTTTGAGGGCAAAGCTGTGGGTTTTGTAGGTTGTTCTTGATCTTCTTCTTCGTGAGAAGAGGCGTAGGTAGCTAGATGGAGAGAGAGAGAGAGAGAGAGAGAGAGAGAGAGAGAGAGAGAGAGAGAGAGAGAGAGAGAGAGAGAGAGAGAGAGAGAGAGCGTTGAGAGAGGAAGAGAGAACTATGAGATAGAGTTGAGAGAGAGAGAGCTGAAAGAGAAACCAAAAATTGACCAAAAGTGTTATCTGGGAGATAAGTGGGCAATAAGTATGTATTTATAGGTTGTAGTTGCAAACATTTTGGGGAGGGATGGTATTTCCACTTAAAACTAACAAACGAGCGGCATTTAAGGCTATTTCCCAAATAAAAATGCAACGGAATTATAAATGTGATCGTTGCTTTAATTGGTTGCTTTCACACATTTCACGTTGATTACTTAGAAATTGAATTTAGCCTTTTTCAAACAACACATCCCTATGCGAATTCACATTGTTAATTTCATGTAGGTGGACAAAAAAAAAATTCATATAGGTATTCTATTAAGTTATTTACACAGACATTCCATGAAGTTTTGGAAATTATACTGACAACCTATGAGGTTCAAATTGTTTTTACAATACCCCTTCCATTAATTTATGTCAAACAATTGTTGATGTCAACAAAACATTTCTTCAAATGACAAAGTTTACTTTATATAAAAAAAAAACCTCAAGCATTTCCGTGAGACTCAAAAAAAGAGACTATATGCAAAAGACAAGAGACATACATGAAAGATGTCAAGAGAACTTTTGAGATATAATTTACGTTCAATCACGATGAAATGCATAAATTTTACATAATATAATTGTCGAAGATGAGTATGAAAAATATAACGATGAATTTGATGACGAGGATGACAACCCAAAGATCTACAAGAGCAACATCAAGAAGTTATGACCTCAAGCCGACAATCTCTTACGAGGTTCCACATGATACATGGCCTGTCACTGGGAACCCCATCCTTTTGAGTTATTATGTTGCATCATTGGCAGCCCAAATTTCCACACGGAATTTCTGTTTTAGAACTTATGTTGGAGTAAGCCTTAGAATTTGATAACTTGCACATCATTTTATATTTAAGCAAGCTCATGCTTAAATAAAGTGATGGAGCAGGCTTACCCAATCTAAATGGGCTTCAATAGATTCAAGGATCTCCCCTAATTTAGCTGATTATGAGATGCTTCTTCTAAAAAAGTAATTGCAGGGTTGCAGCGTCTCCTTAGTCATGTTCTAGGCACGACACCGTTACAGCCATGTCTTTGCATTTATGAACTCACTTATTCCATTTAGACCAGTAAGGGTAAATTTCATCATTCTTGAACAGTTTAGCCTTCAAAATGTATTTGGGTTGGTAAAGAAAATGACAGTAATAACATGTTAAAAATGACAGTACAATTATTAAAAATGTGAAAAATATGTCGATGGGTCTAGCCAAGTGGAAAATGACATTAACTTAAAGACCAGTAGTCTATAGTAGGCCTATAAATATGGCCCATTAGCCTAAAGTGGGCCCTATTTTCTGAGCAATGGACTAGCCCGGCCTGATACTATGGGCGGGTTTGGCCCGACCTACTATACAAAGGATAGGGCATGGGCCATGATTTTAAGCCCATGGGCAGCTCCACCTAGCCCTATGTTTAATTTTTTAATAAATAATATTTATAAAAATAAACTATTATTAATTATTTGCATTTATGTTTTTAAGAATTGAAAAAAATTGTAAGATAAATGATTTATTGTTTAATAATTAAATGCTAACGTTTTAAATTTAATACAACCAATCAATGTTCCAATATTAAGGAATCAAAGTCACCAATGGTGTGTTAGTTCGATTAGCCCAAACCTTTTATGTGTTCCCAAGTTATCCCGGGTTCAAACTCCTTTGGTACCGGTGTGTGTGTGTGTGTGTTTGTGTTTTCCCCTCTCTTTCTTCCTAACTATGCACCAAAAATTAAAAAGGAATCAAAGTCTATGATTTTCTCATTTCTCTAAAAATTGAAGCCACTCAAAATCCAAAAAATGAAGAACCACTACCAACAACTATAATCCTTATCAATAAAGATCATTGAATGAGTGTCATGATTATCTCTAAAAAAAACTCAATCAGTAACATTAAAAACTTTAATAGGAAGCCAATAAGTCTAAAAATGAAACATCAATCTATTTTCTTTCTATTTCAAAGCCCAACTTGGCTTTTCAGGATTTTTTTTTAATAGGAAGCTAATAAAAGTTCAAAACATCAAAACAATAGCCCATTTGATAGCGCAATATATACCCAGACAATTGGTCCACCCATAAGCCCAAAAATGTTTGACCCTTGGGCTTGGCCTAGTGCTAGCCTGGCCTGGCCCAGCCTGACCAGCGCAACACTTAGGGCAAAACAAGCTCGTTATTAGGTAGGCTTGGGCCATCCCAGCCCATTTTACAGGCTTAATTTTGGGAATATGTTTATACAATGGAAGGATCAATGAGGTCCACTATTCTATTCTCATTCCAAAGACGCGTGCTTGAAAATATTCCAGAAATTCATTCCATCATTACAGTTGCTAAATAGTATTGATTAGAGAAGTAGTAGCTCACATTTAATACTCAAAAAATTATGTACAAACTTACAAATCCATTGAGGTTCAAGTGTTTTAAAGAGCATAATCTAGTGTTCCTTCGACAACTCACAATCTCTAACAGTAATACCCCAAAGCTGTAGAAATCTTACTTTACAGAAAATGGACCTTCCAATGCATATTCAGGTGACATATAACCAATATATCATGGATATTTTGAAAATTAAATTAATAAATTTTGAAATGATATTTATAAATAGGTTATATTAGTGCCAACAAGTCATTTTTATTATGTGCCAAAAACTCGGGTTGTATTTGTTTCATTTTGGTTCCACTTGAATATTCTTGCCATACCAAAGTCTGAAATTTTGGGAACCATATCTCCATCTAGGAAAATATTGCTAGCTTTTAGGTCTCGACGAATTGTTATAAGCCTAGAATCTTGATGGAGATAAAGGATTCGTCTTGCAATTCATTCATGAATTTAATATGAATCTTAATCATCATTTTATTTAATATTCTTTCTATTTCATGGACCAACTGGACTTTTCATGAATTTTTTTAATAGGAAGCCAATGAAAGTCCAACGATTATAATATTTTAAAAAACTCAATAAAATAACATTAAAAGCCAAAAATAACAATAGCCCATTTGATAGAGCCGTAAAGGCCTTGCACATTTGTTCGCCTATTAGCCCGAAAATGCTTGGCCCTTGGGCTGGTACTAGGCCTGGATTATTTTAGATTGGCCTAGCCCATGCAAAACTTAGGGCCAAAAAAGATCGTTATTAGGTAGGGCTTGGGCCAACCCGACCCATTTTACAAGCCCAATTTTGGGAAAATGTTTCTCCAATGGAAGGATCAATGTTCTATAATCATTCCAAAGACCCTATTCTTGAAAATATTCCAGAAATTCATTCCATCATTATAGTTTCTAAATAGTATTTATTAGAGAAGTAATAGCCAGTATTTAATACACAAAATGTATAAACTTACAAATCCATTGAGGTTCAAGTCTTTTGACGAGCATAATCTAGTGTTCCTCCAGCCACTCACAAACTCTAGCAACAATACCCCAAAGCTGTAGACATTTGACTATACAGAAAATAGACCTTTCATTGCATATCCAAGGGACATATAACCATTACATCACCGATATTGTGAAAATTAAATGAATAGACTTTCAAATGATATTTATAAATAGGTTATATTACTGTAACTAAGTCTTTTTTACCATCTGCTAACAACTCATCTTGTATTTGTTTCATTTTGGTTCCCCTTGATTATTCTTGTCATACCAAAGTCTAAAATTTTGGGAACCATATCTCCATCTAGCAAAATGTTGCTAGCTTTTAGTATCGATGAATTTCTAAGTCCAGAATATTGATGGAGATAAACGATCCCTCTTGCAATTCCTTCAATAATCTTGAAATATTTTCATCCAATCTAATAGTGCTTGCTTGGACGGAACTACCATTTTACCAAAAAGGAAACTACTAAATAAAACAAACCCCCTCCTAATAACAATCTCTTATATCCACAATGCTATGAATTTGAAGTATATATTTGGATGCAAAAGAACATTTTTAATTAACAGCAAGAGAACATACCAAAAAGAAAGAAATCCAAGCTTTTGTTTGGCATGTATTAATAAAGAAGCATCTTTTCTTTTTCTTGAATGCATCAACCCATAGTCTAACAAGATTCTTGTGTTGTAATTTAGAAATCAGACTAATCTCTATTCTTTTGGTACATATCTTTATCTTTCTCTAAGTAATTGATGATAATAAGTTAAACACTTTGCAGAAGCTACGTGACATCATAAATTACCTAGAGAAAAATAAAGATATGTACAAAAAGAATGGATGTATAATTATCAAGGCCTTAAAATCTTAACTCCCATATGGAAAACTTGCCAGCTTTCTCACATTATTGTAAGCCTGTAAATATAGCCCAAACCCGAGCCCGACCTTATTTTTAGGGATATGGGCCGGCCAAGCCTAATAATGATTTTATTTAAATTCTTTCTATTTCAAAGTCCAACTTGAATTCTCATCAATTTTTTCAATAGGAAGCTAATAAAAATCCAACGATTATAATATCTAAAAAAAAATTCCATAAAATATCATTAAAAGCCAAAAATATCAAAACAATAGCCCATTTGATACCGCCATATAGGCCCTGCACATTTGTCCACCCATTAGCTTGAAAATGCTTGGCCCTTGGGCTGGGCCTAGTCCTAGATTATTTAAGATTGGCCTGGCCTATGCAAAATTTAGGGCCAAAAAAGCTCGTTATTAGGTACGGCTTTGGTTACTTATTTTTCCAATGGAAGGATCAATCACGTTTACTTCTCTATTCTCATTCCAAAGACGTCATGCTTGAAAATATTCTAGAAATTCATTCCATCATTATAGTTTCTAAATAGTATTGATTAGAGAAGTAATAGGTAGCATTTAATACTCAAAAAATCATGTATAAACTTACAAAGTCGTTGACGTTCAAGTATTTTGATGAGCATAATCTAGTGTTCCTCCCGCCAATCACAATCTCAAGTAGTAGTACCCCAAAGTTGTAGACATATGACTTTATAGAAAAAAGACCTGTCATTGCATATTCATGTGACATATAACCACTACATCAAGGATATTGTGAAAATTAACTTTAAAAACTGTGTAATGATATTTATAAGTAGGTTATTAGTTCCAACAATTCGAGTCGTATTTGTTTCATTTTGATTCCCCATGAATATTCTTGCCATGCCAAAGTCTGAAATTTTGGGAACCATATCTCCATCTAGCAAAATGTTGCTAGCTTTTAGGTATCGATGAATTATTCTAAGTCTAGAATCTCGATGAAGATAAAAGATCCCTCTTGTAATTCCTTCAATAATCTTGAATTGTTTTTTTTCCAATCTAGTTGTGCTTGCTTGGATGGGTAAGCCATTTTACCAAAAAGGCAACTACTAAGTAAAACAAACCCCTCATAGTAACAATCTCTATATATATATCCACAATGCTATGAATTGTAAGTATATATTTTGATGCAAAAGAACATTTTTAATTAGGAAAAAGAGAACATACCAAAAAGAAAGAAATCCAACCTTTTGTTTGGCATGTATTAATAAAGAAGAATATTTTCTTCTCCTTGAATGCATCAGCCCAAATAGTGTAACAACTATAATCCTTATCAATAAAGATCATTAAATGAGTGACATGATTATCTCTTAAAAAACTCAATCAATAACATTAAAAACTTTAATAGGTAGCCAATAAGTCTAAAAATTAAAGATCACTCTATTTTCTTTCTATTTCAAAGGCTAACTTTGCTTTTCTTGAATTTTATTTTCTTGAATGTTTTTAATAAGAAGCTATTAAAAATTCAACGAATATAATATCTTTTAAAAAAGGTCAATAAAATAATATTAAAACTCAAAAATGTCAAAAACAATAGCCCTTTTGATAGTGCGATATAGGCCCGGCCCATTGGTTTGTTCATTAGCCTGAAAATGCTTGGCCTTTGGGCAAGGCCTAGGCCTGGTTTTTTAAGATAGGACAGGCTCGGCTTGGCCCGTGCAACACTTAGGGCCAAAAAAGCTCATTATTAGGTAGGGCTTGGGCCAACCTAGGCTATTTTACAGGCCTAATTTTTGAAACATGTTTCTACAATGGAAGGATCAATGAGGTCCACTGCACTATTCTCATTCCAATGATGCCATGCTTGAAAATATTCCAGAAATTCATTCCATCATTACAAGTTCTAAGTAGTATTTATTAGAGAAGTAATATCTACTTAATACTCAAAAAATCATGTATAAACTTACAAATACAATGAGGTTCAAGTCTTTTGACAAGCATAATCTAGTGTTCCTCCGACCACTAACAATCTCTAGAAACAATACCCCAAAGTTGTAGACATCTGACTTTACAGAAAGTAGACCTTTCATTGCATATTTAGGGGACATATAATAACTACAACTTGGTAATTGTGATAATTAAATTAATAAACTTTGAAATGATATTTATAAATTGGTTATATTAGTGTAACCAAGTCATTTTTACTATCTGCCAACAACTCACGTTGTATTTGTTTCATTTTGGTTCCCCTTGAATATTCTTGTCATACCAAAGTCTGAAATTTTGGGAACCATGTCTCCATCTAGCAAAATGTTGCTAGCTTTTAGTATCGATGAATTATTCTAAGTCTAGCATCTCGACAGAGATAAAGGATCCCCCTTGAAATTCCTACGATAATCTTGAAGTGTTTTCTTCCAATCTAATAGTGCTTGCTTGGATGGATCTACCATTTTACCAAAAAGGCAACTACTAAATAAAACAAACCCCTCCTAGTAACAATCTATATATATCCACAATGCTATGAATTTTATGTACATATTTTGGTGCAAAAGAACATTTTTAATTAGTAGAAAGAGAACATACCGAAAGGAAAGAATTCCAAGATTTTGTTTAGCATGTATTAATAGAGAAGCATCTTTTCTTTTCCTTGAATGCATCAGCCCATAGTCTAACAAGATTCTTGTGTTGTAACTTAGAACTCATATTAATCTCTATTCTTTTTGTACATAACTTTATCTTTCTCTAGGTAATCTATGATGATAAGTTAAACAATTTGCAGAAACACTTGCGGAACTACTCCAATGGCTTAGGTGGGCTGTAGCACAGTGAAGTTTTTGGGGGAAAAAAATGAAGCCTATAAAAATGAGTTGTTTTAAATATAGCCCACTATGTATTAATCTATTAAAATTAAAAAAGTCCAATTCTTTATCTATTTAGTTGTAGGGCAAAAATAAAAATACACATTGCAATAACAAAGATTACAATTCTCTCAAGGATTGCACGATACAATTTGAATAGGTATGTACACTTTTAATTATGTTGTTGAAGTGTTTTTTCATCACATTTAATATGTATTTGTTTTATGTTAAAGTTTATTGAAAATTAGTCAATGAAGCTATGAACTAGTGTGATTTATATGATTTAATGTATACTTTTATTTATAAAAAGTCTATAGAAAAGATAAGTACAAAAAAAAATTGTTCATTAGATTTTAAGCTAACAACTTTAGCTAGCCCACCAGTTGAAAAATTCATGGTTCCACCCCTGCAGAAGCTACGTGACATCATAGATTACCTGGAGAAAAATAAAGATATGCACAAAAAGAAGGGAGATATAATTATCAAGGCCTTAAAACCTTAACTCCCATATGGAAAACTTGCCAGCTTTCTCACATGATTGTAAGCGTGTAAAATAGTCCAAACCCGAGCCCGACCCTATTTTTGGGGATATGGGACATCCCAACCTAATATTATTAGCACACTCAACGCAGCCCGTTGAGTAATGGGAAGGGCCTATGCTTGAACTTTTAAGCTCAAGGGTAGCCCGGCTCGGCCCGATAATTAAGTTAATATATAGTATATTTATAAATAAGTTAATATTAATTACTGTTTCATTTAATTAAACTATTTAAAAGAAATTAATGACTCATTTAATATGAATCTTAATCATGATTTTATTTAATATTCTATCTATTTCAAAGTCCAACTTGACTTTTCATGATTTTTTTTAATAGGAAGCAAATAAAAGTCCAACAATTATAATATCTATAAAAAAAAACTCAATAAAATAACACTAAAAGCCAAAAATGTCAAAAGAATAGCCCATTTGACAGCACCACATAGACCCTGCACATTTGTCCACCCATTATCCCGAAAATTCTTGGCCCTTGGGCTGGGCCTAGGCCTGTATTATTTAAGATTGGCCTGGCCCGTGCAAAACATAGGGCCAAAAAAGTTTGTTATTAGGTAGGGCTTGGCCAACCCGGCCCATTTTACAAGCCTAATTTGGGAATCTGTTTTTCCAATGGAAGGATTAATCAGGTTTACTGTTCTATTCTCATTCTAAATAGTATTGATTAGAGAAGTAATAGCGAGCATTTAATACTCAAAAAATAATGTATAAACTTAAAATCCATTAAGGTTCAAGTGTTTTGATGAGCATAATCTAGTGTTCCTCCAGCCAATCACAATCTCTAGTAGCAGTACCCCAAAGCTGTAGACATCTGACTTTACAGAAAATAGACATGTCATTGCATATTCAGGTGACATATAACCTATCATGGATATTGTGAACATCAACTTCATAAACTTTGTAATGATATTTATAAGTAGGTTATATTAGTGTCAACAAGTCATTCTTATTGTGTGCCAACAACTCGGGTTATATTTGTTTCATTTTGGTTCCCCTTGAATATGCTTGTCATACCAAAGTCTGAAATTTTGGGAACCATATCTCCATCTAGCAAAATGTTGCTAGCTTTTAGTATCGATGAATTATTCTAAGTCTAGAATCTCGATGGAGATAAAGGGTCCCTCTTGTAATTCCTTCAATAATATTGAAGCGTTTTCTTTCCAATCTAGTAGTGCTTGCTTGGATGGATCAACTATTTTACCAAAAAGGCAATTACTAAGTAAGAAAAACCCATTATAATAAAAATCTCTATATATCCGCATTGTTATGAATTTTTTAAGTACATATTTTGAAACAAAATAACATTTTTAATTAGCAAAAACGGAACATGCCGAACATAAAGAAATCCAAGCTTTTGTTTTGCATGTATTAATAAAGAAGCATATTTTCTTCCCCTTGAACGCATCAGCTCAATAGTCTGACAACTATAATCCTTTTCAATAAAGATCATTAAATGAGTGACATGATTATCTCTAAAAAAAACTCAATCAATAACATTAAAAACTTTAATAGGAAGCACATAAGTCTAAAAATAAAAGATCACTCTATTTTCTTTCTATTTCAAAGTCCAACTTGGCTTTCCATGATTTTTTAAAAGGAAGCTAATAAGAGTTCAACGATTACAATATCTAAAAAAAGTCAATAAAATAATATTAAATGTCAAAAATGTCAAAACAATAGCCCATTTGCTACCGCGATATGGGCTCGGCCAATTGGTAAGTCCATAAGCCCGAAAATGCTTGGCACCTGGGCAGGGCCTAGGCCTGGTTTATTTAAGATTGGACAGGCTCGGCCTGGCCCGTAGAACACTTAGGGCCAAAAAAGCTCGTTATTAGGTAGGGCTTGGGACACCCGGGCCATTTTACACACCTAATTTTGGGAACATGTTTCTGCAATGGAATGAACAATGAGGTCCACTGCTCTATTCTCATTCCAAAGTGCCATGCTAGAAAATTTCCAGAAATTCATTCCATCATTACAATTTCTAAATAGTATTGATTTGAGAAGTAATAGCTAGCATTTAATACTCAAAAAATCATGTATAAACTTACAATCTCTAGCAACAGTACCCTAAAGTTGTAGACATCTAACTTTACAGAAAATAGAGCTTTCATTAGATATTCAGGGACATATAACCACTACATAGTGGATATTGTGAAAATTAAATTAATAAACTTTGAAATGATATTTATAAATTGGTTATATTAGTGTAACAGAGTCATTCTTACCATCTGCCAACAACTTACGTTGTATTTGTTTCATTTTGGTTCCTTGAATATTCTTGTCATACCAAAATATGAAATTTTGGGAACCACATCTCCATCTAGCAAAACGTTGCTAGCTTTTAGTATCGATGAATTATTCTAAGACCAGAATCTTGATGGAGATAAAAGATCCCTCTTGGGCACGGCCTAGGCTTAGGCCCATTAGTAAGTCCATAAGCCCGAAAATGCTCGACCCTTGGACAGGGCCTAGGTTCTCATTCCAAAGCTCCATGCCTGAAAATATTCCACAAATTCATTCCATCATTACAATTTCTAAATAGTATTGATTTGAGAAGTAATAGCTAGCATTTAATACTCAAAAAATCATGTATAAACTTACAAATCCAATGAGGTTCAAGTCTTTTGACGAGCATAATCTAGTGTTCCTCCGGCCACTCACAATCCCTAGCAACAATACCCCAAAGTTGTAGACATCTGACTTTAATTAATGAACTTTGAAATGATATTTATAAATTGGTTATATTAGTGTAACCAAGTCGTTCTTACTATCTGCCAACAACTTACGTTGTATTTGTTTCATTTTGGTTCCCCTTGAATATTCTTGTCATACCAAAGTCTAAAATTTTGGGAACCATATCTCCATCTAGCAAAATGTTGCTAACTTTTAGCATCGATGAAGTATTCTAAGTCTAGAATCTTGATGGAGATAAAAGATCCCTCTTGGGAAGGGCCTCGGCCTAGGCCTATTGGTAAGTCATAAGCCCGAAAATGCTTGGCCCTTGGGCTGGGCCTAGGCTTGGTTTATTTAAGATAGGACAGGCTCGACCTGGCCCATGCAACACTTAGGGCCATAAAAGCTCGTTCTTAGGTAGGACTTGGGACAACCCGGGCCAATTTACATACCTAATTTTGGGAACCTGTTTTTGCAATGGAAGGATCAATGAGGTCCACTGCTCTATTCTCATTCCAAAGCGCCATGCTTGAAAATATTCCCAAAATTCATTCCATCATTACAATTTCTAAATAGTATTGATTTGAGAAGTAATAGCTAGCATTTAATACTAAAAAAATCATGTATAAACTTACAAATCCAATGAGGTTCAAGTCTTTTGACGAGCAAAATCTAGTGTTCCTTCGGCCACTCACAATCCCTAGCAACAGTACCCCAAAGTTGTAGACATCTGACTTTACAGAAAATAGAGCTTTCATTACATATTCAAAGGACATATAACCACTATATCGTGGATATTGTGAAAATAAATTAATAAACTTTGAAATGATATTTAGAAATTGGTTATATTATTGTAACCAAGTCATTCTTACTAACTACCAACAACTTACGTTGTATTTGTTTCATTTTGGTTCCCCTTGAATATTCTTGTCATACCAAAGTCTGAAATTTTGGGAACCATATCTCCATCTAGCAAAACGTTGCTAGCTTTTAGTATCGATGAATTATTCTAAGTCCAGAATCTTGATGGAGATAAAAGATCCCTCTTGGGCAGGGCCTCTGCCTAGGCCCATTGGTAAGTCCATAAGCCTGAAAATGCTTGGCCCTTGGGCTGGGCCTAGGCCTGGTTTATTTAAGATAGGATAGGCTCGGCTTGGCCCGTGCAACACTTAGGGCCATAAAAACTTGTTTTTAGGTAGGACTTGGGACAATCCGGGCCATTTTACACACCTAATTTTGGGAACATGTTTATGCAATGGAAGGATCAATGTGGTCCACTGCTCTATTCTCATTCCAAAGCGCCATGCTTGAAAATATTCCACAAATTCATTCCATCATTACAATTTCTAAATAATATTGATTTGAGAAGTAATAGCTAGCATTTAATACTCAAAAAATCATGTATAAACTTACAAATCCAATGAGGTTCAAGTCTTTTGACGAGCATAATCTAGTGTTCCTCTGGCCACTCACAATCCCTAGCAACAGTACCCCAAAGTTGTAGACATTTGACTTTACAGAAAATAGGGCTTTCATTACATATTCAGGGGACATATAACCACTATATCGTGGATATTGTGAAATTAAATTAATAAACTCTGAAATGATATTTATAAATTGGTTATATTATTGTAACCAAGTCATTCTTACTATCTACCAACAACTTACGTTGTATTTGTTACATTTTAGTTCCCCTTGAATATTCTTGTCATACCAAAGTCAAAAAATTTGGGAACCATATCTCCATCTAGCAAAACGTTGCTAGCTTTTCGTATCGATGAAGTATTCTAAGTCTAGAATCTTGATGGCGATAAAGGATCCCTCTTGGGCAGGTCCTCGGCCGAGGCCCATTGGTAAGTCATAAGCCCGAAAATGCTTGGCCCTTGGGCAGGGCCTGGGCCTGGTTTATTTAAGATAGGACAGGCTCGGTCTAGACCGTGCAACACTTAGGGCCTTAAAAGCTCGTTTTTAGGTAGGGCTTGGGACAACCCGGACCATTTTACACACCTAATTTTGGGAACATATTTCTGCAATGGAAGGATCAATGAAGTTCACTGCTCTATTCCCATTCCAAAGCGCCATGCTTGAAAATATTTCAGAAATTCATTTCATCATTACAATTTCTAAATAGTATTGATTTGAGAAGTAATAGCTAGCATTTAATACTCAAAAAATCATGTATAAACTTGCAAATCTAATGAGGTTCTAGTCTTTTGACGAGCATAATCTAGTGTTCCTCCGGCCACTCACAATCCCTAGCAACAGTACCCCAAAGTTGTAGACATCTGACTTTACAAAAAATAGAGCTTTCATTACATATTCAGGGGACATATAACCACTATATCGTGGATATTGTGAAATTAAGTTAATAAACTTTGAAATGATATTTATAAATTGGTTATATTAGTGTTACCAAGTCATTCTTACTACCTGCGAACAACTTACGTTGTATTTGTTTCATTTTGTTTCCCCTTGAATATACTTGTCGTACCAAAGTCTGAAATTTTGGGAATCATATGTCCATCTAGCAAAACGTTGCTAGCTTTTAGTATCAATGAATTATTCTAAGTCTAGAATCTTAGTGGAGATAAAAGATCCCTGTTGCAATTCCTTCAATAATCTTGTAGCGTTTTTTTCCTGTCTAATAGTGCTTGCTCTGGTGGATCTACCATTTTACCAAAAAGGAAACTACTGAATAAAACAAACCCCTCCTAATAACATTCTCTATATATCCACAATGCTATGAATTTTGATGCATAAGAACATTTTAATTAGCAGAAAGAGAACATACCGAAAAGAAAGAAATCCAAGCTTTTGTTTGTCATGTATTAGTATAGAAGCATCTTTTCTTTTCCTTGAATGCATCAGCCCATAGTTCTACAGTTTACAGAAGTTACGTGCACCGTAGATTGTCTGGAGAAAAATAAAGATATATATAAAAAGAATGGAGATATAATTATCAAGGCCTTAAAATTTTAACTCTCATATGGAAAACTTGCTAGCTTTCTCACATGATTGTAATCTTGTAAAAATAGTCCAAACTCGAGCCCGACCCTATTTTTAGGGTTATGGGATGGCCCAGCTTAATATTGTAAGCAAGCCCAGCGCAGCCCGTTGTGTAATGGGAAGGGCCTATGCCTGAACTTTTAAGTCCATGGGCAACTCAACCCATTCCAATAATTAAGTTAATATATAATATATTTATAAAATAAGTTAATATTAATTACTGTTTCATTTAGTTAAAATATTTAAAAGAAATTAATGACGCATTTTATATGAATATTAATCATCATTTTATTTAATATTATTTTAAAAGTAAATTTGTTTTTATGACTACATTTAATTCATAATGATTGCATTTAATTTATTATCATGGGCTCTTTTGATAGAGACATATAGGCTTGGTTCATTGGTCCGCCCATGAGCCTTGAAATTCTAGGCCCTTGAGTAGGACTTGGGCTTACCCTATTTAAGATAAGGTGGGTCCGGTCGGACTTGTTCAAACCTTAGGGCTGAAAATATTCGTGACTGGGTAAGGCCTAGACTAACCACACTTAACCTGATCCGGCCCATTTTACATGTCTAATCTCAGGATTGAATTTTCATGGCACATTGACAATGTGTGTGTGAAAAACTCCCTCCCTTTGTAGTTTAGATTATTGTTTATATTCAAAAATGTGAAAAATATATAGGAAACAATAGTAATGAATAGAGATTTTGATAATAGTAATAAGTACCGTCAAAGATGTAGATACAAATAGACAAGCTAATAATTGATGCAGGAGCATATGGGTGGATCAAAATAAATATTTACCATTTAATTAGTTATTTCATGATATATTGTTATTTTCTTATTTAGGTTGTGTTAGGATATCTTTTATTATTTATGTGTCATTTTATAATTAATTAGTTTACTTTTGGACCAAGTAGCCTTGGTGCCCAAATCTTGTAAAGCCTATAAATAAGGCTAATGTAATAGTTGTAGGAGAGCTGATTTTGATGCATGGATTTGTTACGATATATGTGAGTTTGCCCTAGGCCTAGATTTTGATGCTCATGTATCTGGTTAGTGACCTATGTTTGGACCCTGATCCCCATCAATTGGTATCAGAGCTACAGCTCAAGATCTGCTTTCTCGGGGAGGTTTTTTGATGGAGGGTTGTGTCGACAACTACAACGACTTGGAGAAAATTAGGAGGATGCTACGGCAACTTACGGAATACATCGCTCGCATCAAAGCTCAAACCCGGATAGGTAAGAGTTCTGACATGGAGGGATGCGTGAACCATTATCTGAACCGAGTAGCTTGAATCGACACTCTAAGCTGTGGGAGCCTCAACGGGGAGTACGAGGGAGATAGCCCCTTTCATTGTTGCGCTCCATTGTGTGAGTCAAGTAAAGAGGGGCACACTGATTCTCATTGTCTCTGGAGGTGAAGGAAACATGCATCTAATGCTTAGAAAATGAACTTTAGCCACAACCTATACAACAAAAACATTCTAAACGGCGGATTCATTTTGTTTATGCTAGTTGAGCTAAACCATTTTCATTTTAAACCAAGTATCTTAGCCTAGTCTCTTTGAACACAAATAGAATAGGGGAAAAGGGAATAGATCTTTACTCTTGATGACCTATTCTTGATTTCTCAAAAATGAACACCTTTGTTGGAAAGGCCTTTTCTTTCTCTTGATTTTGACTCCTTCACCAGGCTCCAAAATTGGAGTCCTCTACCTCACCACACCAAATGCTCCTAGAGATGAAGAGAAGGCAATCAAGAAGTATGGATGCTAGTCTACTTCTTGATTGGACCAATTTTTGGTTTATAGAAGATGAGATACAAAGATGATCACTCATCAACCAAAGTAGGAAACCAAAAAACCCTAGTTAGGTTTTCTCCAACACTTAGCTTATATAGGACAACACAAAAAAGCAATGGGTGGGTATTTGGGGGTCCATTTGGTCCATGGGTCATGTCATCTTATGCCACTTATCCCTTGGGCCCAATACCCTTTTGGGCCATTTTGTCTCTTTTCTTTTAAATCATATTTAAAAGCCCAATCCAATTTTTCTTTATGTCAGTATTAATTTCATATTTAATCTTTTAATTATAATTTAACTATTAAATTATAATTATAGTCTTACTTAATTGACCCGGTTGAACTATTTGACTTTGGTCAATTGCTCTGGTCAACATGTTGACTTTTGACCGTTGACTTTGACATTTGATTATCAACCATTGACTTGTGTCTCCTCACTTCATTTCTCCTCATTTGTACATCTAATCACATTCTTTGAGTGTGCAAATCCGTAGGTTCTCTTTAGCAAGAAGTGGGTTGACTCAACTCCTCAGAGATGATATACGAATTAAATTCCACAATTTAATTCTTCATATTAATAAAGGTTAATTGAAACCTTTTAGGACATCTACAAACCATGGTTGTCGCCTAGCAGCAAGTCACGGTTATCCGAGCTAAAATGAGACGTTATGAAAGAACTTATTCAAATTGGAATAAACGTGCAATTGAATCCTTCTCTTATGTCAATGCTCCTTATTCACATTATTAGATCATGAAATCCGATTGTCAATATCCTAATGTAAATAATTCATTTTATATGATTATCCTGGTAAGATTTGAAGACTTCTTCTTTCAAGTCTTATCCACTACTCTGCACAGAGATTTGGCCAATCATATCTTGGAGTATTCTCTCTCCTTTACTAAGAGTAGAGATTGCTTGTTGTACATTCATTTGCTTCCATGACTCTATTGAGAATCTTGATGAGCACCTTTAAGCTATGCCTAATTCAGCATGACCGTATAGTGTCCTCAAAGATTAACAACGTAACCACAAAAACATCTATGATACCTCAGGTTTAAGGATTAGTTTGCACCATTACAATTTATGAGTTCCAGCTTGACATGTGAGTAAAGACTTCCATGCTGTAACTCATGTGTTGGATCGCGTTCAGTGTACTTGTTCTTCTATAAGCACCTACACACATATCAATGTGTCTTCACACTTAATGACTTGAGACCTAGTCATTCCCTACATATAGAGATGATACTGTGTGTACTGGTCTTTGCGAAATATTGATGCCCAATCAATATTCCTATGACCAAGAACATATTCAGGATTTAGGGATGATGAGAAGTCTTCATGTATGCGATCTCATTACATAGCTCTCATATCCACTTGTGTATTCCTTGGACTATGGCTGTTCTACGTATTGAAAGATAATATAGGATGATTTAATGTATAAAACAATCTTTCTTGCTCATTGATAGCATAATATGTCTTTTTATCAAAGATGTCCTTAACTCTAACTATCACATAATTAGTTGGCTTTAAGGGCATATTTCTAACAGAAGGTACAAAAGAATTTAGTAATTTCGGTGCATCTTGTTCTTCGTCAAAGTTATTAAATTTAGATTTACCTCAAAATTTGATCATCGTTTAGAAGATGATTATGAAATTTGTTTTGGGGTTGAGAAAACTTATGAAAAAGTACTTGGTTAGTGTAAACAAGTTGAATCTAGTGTAATCTTGAAGGCGCTGGACTTAGAGGAAGTTGGGTATATGCACTTTTGAAGCAACACAATCAAGACACAATTGAAGGAAAGATTGCCGAGAACTTCGTTGATCTTGTCAATTTAATGACATTTGGATTGATGACTCTTTAGGATGAGAGATTGGTTGAAGAAGATAACTGGAACTATTCCAGAAAGGTTAGAATTAATATGAAGCAATTAAAGATTCTATTCGGATTTTCCTGAATCAAAAACTTGAATTCGATGAAGAATTCTTTCCAACCAGGGGAGTCTGATGCAGGAGCATATGGCTGGGTCAAGATAAATATTTACCATTTAATTACTTATTTCATGATATATTGTTATTTTCTTATTTAGGTAGTTTCAGGATATCTTTTATTATTTATGTGTGATTTTATAATTAATTAGTTTACTTTTGGACCGAGTAGCCTTGGTGCCCAAGTCTTGTAAAGCCTATAAATAAGGCTAATGTAATAGTTGTAGGAGAGTTTATGTTGATGATTAATGAAATAGTTTTTTATGGCATGGATTTGCTACAATATATGTGAGTTTGCACTAGCCCTAGATTTCAGTGCTTGTGTATGTGGTTGGTGACCTATGTCTGGACCCCGATCCCCATCTATAATGATTGTTGTATACATCACTTGTGATATAAAGGAACCAAGCTACACACATTGTCATACATTAGGGTTCACCAGAATAAGAATTTAACAGAACAAAAAGTAGTGATCCAATTACAAGTAACAAAATAAAATAACATATAGCTCGATTGACACACATTGTTTTTTTTTTTTTGGGGTCATTTTTCTTCTAACAATGGATGGACACATGATCACTTAAACAAATAAAAGATTTTCTATTTAAACCCCACACTTCTCGTAGTTCACCCCAACTTTTAATTTAAATTTTCACAATTTCTAAGAAAACCCCACTATCTTCCCAAACTACCCTTAAATACACCCCAAGCTGAAAAAATAAGAAATAAAAGAGATTTTCTATGTAAACCCCACAAGCTACCTCTAGAGGAGGAAGTATGTTGTATAATATATCTTTTGGCCTCACCAAGCTTTTAGACATATCCATCAACAAGTTGTTTTCTTCCTTGCTTAACCGTCGTGCATATGAATGTCCTTCAAGATACTCAGCAGAATGATGGTTATGAACTCACCATACAACCTCAACTTTCCACTCATCTCCAGGACCAATATTTAACCCCTTCAGCTGAAACGGGCAACCACACTTCTTTGTACTAGTGCTTTTATGACACTTTTTTTTTTTTTGGTGATCAATACTAACATCTGGTTCAAAATTCATTGGTTGTTCGTCATCTGAATCTACATTTGGCTTCTTAATATAATGTCCACCTCTCTCACAACCTAAAGTAACTCTAGCCCTCCTCGTTATAATTTTTCTAGCTCCATCAGACCTTTTAATGACAACTACTATGCCACACTTTCGTCCTTGCACACGACTCCAATTCAGCAATGCTTCTCGACTATTAAATATCTATATAAAAGCATATATGGTAGTTGTAAAAGATTATCAACCACTCAGAAGTTACAACATCATAATAATAGTTTATTTAGCTCATCAGTTGTGAATTGTTTAGTTGTGTCCAAAACACTTTCTATCATGGTATCATGGCTTGGAGTAAAAGTATTTTGTTCTGGCTCCCAGAAAAAAAAAAAAAAAAGTTGCATCAATACCAAAAGTGTGCAGGACCTTTCACACTCAGTGTACTGTACCAAAAGTGTGCAGGACCTTTCAATTCCAAAAGTATTTTTATTATTAATATTAATAATATTATTAGTATTATGGTGATGAAATTTGAAAAGAGGGGGAGGGGCATGTGCTTTGTATTTTTACATGGGTAAAGATGGATCCACTTGTATTGTACCATTCAGACTCAGTGTTGCAATCTAACCACCTGTGTCGCTTCCCTGGGTTTCGTGCCTTTTGAACATGTATGTCAATTAGTATAATATGAAGAAAAATTCAAGCTACCCAATACTTTCTAGAGAAAGAGAACAGCTTTACCAAAACATCAGGTATAAATTTTAAATCAAAAATCAAAACAACCAAGCAATCAACAACCAAGAGTACCAAAAAATAAAAAAAGCAATCAACAAAGGGAAGAGAATAAGATCATTACAGCGAAACAATCAACAAGTCTTTCCATTAGCTCCCTGCAGATGTCAAAGAAGTTGGCTCATCAATGTTCTACATCTTTAAAAGAGAAAAGTAATCTGGCAGTAGGATGTAGAAGAGTTTGTATTTTTCTAAAACTTAATTTGAAGAGTGGTGGGGTGTGTGTATAGATGTATTAAGTTGGATGACCTTTTTTGTCTTTTTACACAATAATAAAACTTAAAACTTAATGATTTAAGTATTGGGGTGAATAAAGAGAAATTCGGGGTTTAAATAGAAAATCTCATAAATTATTATGGTCTTTTTGTTTTTGGATGGAGGTGGGCCCTCCCTGGCTCATAGGATGATTGACCATATTATATTGTTTTTTGGGCTTATAGTTAAGTTGTAATTGTTGCATATGTGATACTCTTTTTTCTACTCGAAGTTTTATTTCATGTGGTTTTCTTCAAGAATATTTTAAGGAGGCGACTTCTTACATGCTGACTTCAGGGGTTTGCTGTTGAGTTGAATGAAATATCACTTGCTCAAAAAAAACAAATAAATTGTTATGCTTCATAAAAATCAATATGTTGTAGTTGTTTATCATTAAATTATGAGATTCGTTTCAGCCAAAAGCTCCTCTGCACTAAACCCTACTCCCATAATTTTAAAAAGATAAAAAGAAAAGGTGAACATGGACTGGATCAAAATTTTTAGCGAAGTATATTAACCAACCTCATTAGATCACTTTCCTTATCTCATAAATCCATGGACTTGTCAAATAGGTAAATGGTCACACATGGACCGTTACTTGTGTTGACATATTTGCCTTTTGTGTTAACCTAAATAATTGGTTTAAACGAAGTTTCCATGAAAGATTTCATCTAATGATTGAATTTTAGGGCTTACTTCTAACATATGGTGCATATGAAAAGACTTTGTGAGAGACATAAATTTCCTGCGCTTCTGGAAAGACTTTTCTGATCTAAGAAGAATGACATGAGAAACTTCCATAGCACACCGGTGTGATGTGAGTCAAAGAGTCTCTAATGTCTAAGTTAAACTTAGAAAGAGATCAAATCCGGATAGAGTTCTTAGTTCCAAGTTCACTTACCTTGTCCGCAACAATAGGAGACTCGTTAGGCAATATGGCGTGAGCCTATTGGATCTGAGAAAACTTGTTATCCCGCACATCATGTCAATTAGTCGTTTCACTAGGGACGTGGGATAATTAATGGGTTGATTACACGTGTTCTTTGGGCCATTACTGTAGTAATGGTATTTGTGACTTGTGACTCGGCTGGATTTGTTGTACATATTTAATGTGGGAGCAAATTTCCTCCCACGAGAATATTCGCCTAAAGATTCCTTTGTCTTCTTCACACCTCTCACTCCCTGCAAAACAGATCGGAGTAAAAGGACCACACCCGGGGGGTGTTGGCCAAAGGCCCTCCGATGCCTAAGTTAGGTTGGGTATTTCAAGGAAAACCGGGTGGCTGGAGTCGTGTGTGGAGGCTGGAGCCTTGTGTGAGGGAGAGAAAGAATATGGTGGCTAGGGTTTGTGAATGATAATTTCTGCAGAGTTTCAGTAGGAATTTAGACGTACCTCAACCCTTGTATGTGGCCATCCTTTTATAGAGGTCTCGGGAGCTAGGGTTTCAGAGGAATAATTCCGTAGATGGAAGGGAATTATTCCTCCCCAATTTGGCGAGATTTGACTAATTAAGGATTTGATTTAAATCAAATCCCTAATCAGGATATAAATCGAATCAATACCTAATTTAATTAGGTAACTCCCCAATTAATTGAGAATATTCGTAGGAATCAAATCAATCATCAACCTAATTAGGTAACATTCTATTTAATTGGGTAACCCCCAATTAAATTGAATAATTCCTAATTAGGTCAAATAATCCCCAAATGGAAGGAATTATTTGACCTAGGTTTACAAATTAATTAGGTTCCCACATTTAACCCAGTAAGTTGACCTTCTTGACCTTTCTTTATTTGGCCATGATAGGCTTAAATGGACATTTGAGCCCTGATCTTGGCCGGGTGCAAAGAAAAAAAACAAAACAAAACCAGTTGAGTTTTGAAAGAACCCAATATTATTAGTCAATGGCACTGGATGTGTTCGATGATTTCTGTGTGTCTTTAAAAGTTTCGAGCACTTGTATTTGAAGGTCTTAACCTTCAAATATGATAAGATCTCGCCCAAAATCCAAGTCAACAAATTCCTTTTGAACCCAATCTCTAGGTTTCCTGATCATGCAAGATTTCTATAGTGAGTGTCTTATATATGGCCTTTAGGTGAGGTTCTATTTCTTAACCGTTGGATCAAATTGGTTAGCTTGATCCAATGGTTAAGAGATAGAACCTCACCTAAGGGCTCGTTTGGTATGTCGGACTGTACTGACTAATTTATGTTGAATAGTATTAAAATGTACCGGAGAGTACTGACTGTTTATTCATAATATTATAAGGCGTTTGGTGTTGTTCCGAATAAATAGTCTGACTAAGTTATACTGTGTTTGGTGCTGTTCCGGATAACATCAGATCAGACTATATATATATATATATATATTTTAATTCTTTGATAGTTTAATGAAAATTTAAATTCTTTGATAATTTAATGAAAATTTAAATTCATAGGGAAAGGAAGTAATTTAGTGGGAAGTTAAAAGGGTTTTTAATTTACTTGATGCTTCTTGCCATTAATCCCATATATCCATCCATCATCATGAATTTGCCTAAATACGTTTTAGTTAATTTAGTTAACTAAAATTTAATTTCCAGCATTCACCAAATTAAATTGAACAATCCACTCATCCACCAAACTGAAGATTGAATTTTGGTAAACTGAATTATGAACCAAATTCATCCAAACTCATCCACTCCCCAGCAAACAAACCCAAGCTTTTTGTTTGCCCTATGAACCATTGAGATTCAATTCAATGCAAAACGTAGACAAATAAATAACTCCATGACGCAATTACATTCCTAACTTAATTTCAACAAAATTTAATAAAAGAGGAAATATATAAAGAAAGAGAAGACGAAGACAGGATAAGAGAGAAGAAGCATATTGGAGAGAGAGAGAGAGAGAGAGAGAGAGAGAGAGAGAGAGAGAGAGAGAGAGAAAAATCTTATTACAAAAGAAAAAAATAAACCAGGAAACCTAGCAACAACTACTACTAAGAAGCAACACCCAAAAAAGTTTTGATGAAGGTAATGAGAAGGGTGAAGAGAATAACATGTAGAGAATATAGTAGAGAAGAACCCTAGGGAGAATAAGATGAAAATAGAATTTTTTGCGTGAACCTATGTGTTCTTTTTTCCTAACCGTATAATTAAGTGTGTATTATCTAAGGTTCAGTTGAAAAAACCCTAGCCCCCTCTCTCCCAAAAAATCCCTCCTAGAGCCGTTTTCACTTTGAGGGGGGAGGAAGCCATTGTTCTTCTTCTCCTCTCCCCTCTTCACTTTGTTATGATTTTCCTCCAACTATCATAGGTGACTGCATCTCAGCGTCGGATCTCCACCTAAGTTTCGACATCGGATCTCCATCTGCGTTTCGGCGTCGGGTCTCCACCATCATCCTTTTTGCGGTTTCTTTATGTTTGGAATAAGTCACAGAGACTCTGGGTTCTCTGTGTAGTTTTCACCTCTCCTTTGTGAGAGCTTTTTATCTCTCATTTGTGAGAGTTTTATTTGTATTGTTATGGCTTGGTTTTTTCAAGCTTTATCTATTTTTGATTATTCTGAGTTTGCAATCTTAGTTGGGATGCGTATGCTAGAGTTTATTCGATCCTGCGTGATCGTTAGTGGAGGCACACCAGATTGTCTTAATTTTGATGTTAGACCGCTCCGTTATTGTAATCGCCCTTTGTGGCTAGTTTGTTTTGGCCCCTTGTGGCTAATAGCTTTTTTGGCTGAATTATGAATGCAATCCTAGAATTTCTCAAAAAAAAAGTGTGTATTATCTAAACCGGGGTGTGTAAGTTGTATTAGTTAGTTAGATAATGAGAGTATTAAAAGCCCATACTCGTTTAAAACAGTCTGGGAATTAAATAACGCAAGTTGACATCAAACAACTAATCTGGACTATTTACTCCTATCTATAATTTAATATGGTGTACCAAACGAGCCCTAAAAGTCATATATAAGCCCTCATTATAGAATGACTCCCTGATCATGTTATGATACAGACTTGATCCCCAAGAAAAGTTGGCTACAAAGTATCCTGAAAACAAGATCCAAACTTTATGGTTTGCAAAATTGGGCCAAGCTCCATCAAAACTTTATACTCTTCTCATCCCAAATGGGCCGTTGCTTACCAAAATCCAATTCAATGCAAATACTGGGCCTAAGTACAAACTCATTTAATACAAATCATCCCAAAAATTATAGGCCAAGACAGGGGTTTGTGTTTTTTTCTTTCTTTTATAATTTCATTGTTGAAGTATTTGTTACAATGTTAGAGACTTTTGAGGGGTTTACTGATTTACTTTTTAAAAAGAAAATATTTTTAGGAATAAAAAAATAAAGTGAGTGGAAAAATAGAGATCGCAATATACATTTTGAAATTATTAATTGGTTTGTACTCCGCCTCTATTATTGGTGAGTCCGGACAAAAATTATCAGTATTCATCTAAACAGAACTTACGACAAATGTATATACTAGAAAAGATGCTTTGAAGAACCCACATGTTACAACAAAGACAAAATACCAATTATTATTATTATTTTATGAATAGTTATATTATATATGATATATAAGAGGTATATAATTAGTAGGCATGCTAATTAATTATTAATTCATTCTATATATATATATATATATAATCTTATTTTGAAGAAAAAGAAAACGTTAAAAACCGACGCACATGAAGGCCAGGGATCAAAACTGTACAACCCACGCTCAAATAGCACAAAGGAAAGCATTCATATTAAAGCCAACCTGAAGAAAGCAACAACGCCAAGGACAGCCAACACACCTTTTGATAAGGAAGATTAACTTCTTTTTTTTTAATGAAAAAGTAACATTCACTATTATATCCAATATAGGAGCTCAAATTAAAAAAAAAATTATATATGACATGGACTTTAAAAACACACCAAAAGCACATATTTACAACATAACAAAAAAGCTTTTAACTTCTTTTAAATTACAAAACTGCTATTGATTTCTTAAAACAAACCCAACCTCAAAACCTCGTAAAAAAAACCCAAAATAATCAATAGGGCATCAAAGTAATTTAATAATCAAAATTAAATTCAATAGGGTAAGCTGTCATTTTTTAGGTTTGTTTATAGGAATTAAATGGTGTAGGCTTTATCTATATTATTAGTGCTAAGAATGGGTATATAACTAAATATCTCTTTTAGTAATTTGACTTCATATACCTTCTAATCATGAGAGGCCCCAAAGGTTATATCACGTGGATGTATTCAAGTATCACATAATAATTTCACATGAATTGTTATTAATGTAATTTTAAAAAAAAAAAGATTAACAAGTGAATCAAAGAGCCAGTGTAATGATGTAAAATTAATAAAAGTTTCCTATGAAAAATTGGAAAAATTTATAAGTAGAAAGAAATATATCTATAGCCTAATTAATTAAGGGTAGGTACAAAATGTTTCATTTTTTATACAAAGAAACAACCTCTCGTATGCTAATGCCATCTTTCTTGCAGTAAACATGGAATTTGCATATTCTCGGCATGCCTTTCCTCTTTGGGCAGCCCTCTTTGACCCTTCCTTCACACCCAATTCCAAAGCCTCCAACAACGACTCTACGTTTGGCGAAAACATAAAGCCAAACTCATCATCCACAACAATCGTACCTTTGATGCTTGGAAACCTTGACGCCATAACCGGCTTCCCGCTCATCATCGCCTCCATGAGAGTCAGATCGAGACCCTGGGGTCGCAGCGTCGGATTCACAAAAATATCGATGCTGTTGTAAAACGCATGTAACTTAGATGGACTCATAGACCCAAGAACTAGAACTTGAGGCCCCAAATCCTTATACCTTTGCTCCCATGGCCCCGAACCGGCCACGACCAAATACACATTCGGGTACTTTTCGATGAGCTTGGAGAATGCTTCATAAAGTATAGGATGGCCTTTGTCCTTCACCAATCTACCAGCCACTCCAAACACCAAACTCGCATTTTTCGATATGCCGATCAACGACCTAAACTCTTGGCCAAGTTTATGATCTTCGCTAAAGTCAGCTTCATTGACACCATTAACAATCACATGGACTCTTTTATTTGGTATTTGGTACACATCCCTTAGCATCTCCCCACAGCTATCACTTATAGCAACATGATGGGCATAATTATGGAAGAACCTTATCTCATTCAACACCTTTGGCACAACCCCTTGAATGCTTCTGTTGAAATCTGGGGAGATAGGCTCGGTAGGCTTACGTGTCAAGTCTTGGAATATGCCTGAGTGCAGGCTCTCAAGAGCTATCCCATGCCATGACACGGCCAGGTTTGGGAGGTTCCGGGCCAGCCAATGAGGAAGCGCCACGCTTTCGGAGTGAACCACGTCGAATGCTTCACGCTGGTTTTCTTCCAAAAACTGCTCCCATGCTTTGTTGTAACGCCAGCGCCCGGGCTCGCCCTCGTGGAAGTGGATGTGTGGAGATGATGAGCTAGTGCTTCCTTGTTGAGTCTCGAGTAGTTTGAGCTCTTGGGGGAGGACTGGGGAGGTGAACACGTGGACTTGGTGGCCGAGAAGAGAGAGGGCTGTGTGTAAAGTGTGGGCATGGCGTTCCATGCCTCCTGGGACGGTGCCGATAGGCCATTTCCTCGAGAACACGGCGATCTTGAGGGAGACCGGTCGAGGACGGTTCAGAGGGAAGGAGAGACGGTTCCAGGCGAACTCCGCGGTTCGAAGATCGCCGGACCAAGGTTTGGGACGGGTGGAGAAAGTGGTGCAGAGAGAAGTTGTGGTGGGTGTGCGGAGGAGAAAAAGGGCAGGGATGGTGAAGAGGACAATGAAGAAGAGGGTGGTGCAAAGATTTGATTGGGAAGAGGAAATGGGTTTCTTGGGTTTGATAATGTTAGAGGCCATATTTTGTTGGGAATTGAGTGGGGAAAGGGAGAAAATGGGGTAGGTTAGGTTTTGGTAGATCGATGTTTGGTTCCTGTGTTTTGAATTTTATAATTTGTATTGCTGGATGGGAAAGTGGGGGAGGTGCCCACGCACTGAAGCAAGTGCGTCGACTGGTTGGAATTTCTTTGAGTGCGTTTCTCACGCCCCTTTTCTGAAAAAATAATAATATTCATGTGCCATATGCATGATTTTTGTTGTGACTTGTTTTAAGGGTTTGACTGAATTATAAATTAAATTCTCCCGCAATAATGAAAACGAGACAAATTCTATTTCCGCGGGGCAGTGAGGAAAATTGGAGCTTGATTTATACGAGAGTTACATAATGAGCTAGGAATAATGACGGATTTACAGAGGGACAAACGTTTTACATAATATATTAAGAACTGTGACGGATTTATAAAGCGATAAACGTGAGCGAGGATAGTTTCAAAAGCAAAAAATATTAGAATGAGATGGGTTTAATAATTAGAAAGTTTAGGGGTCCAAATAAAATTGGCCTAGACAAAGAGAGACGACCTGTCACATGTGATGTGGTTTGGTTGCGTTTGACTTAGAAGACTTTAAGTAGACGCATCTGCATGTGGACTTTGACTTAGGGGAGGGGTCACATAACGCTAATTCAGGTTTTGGGGTGATTTGCGAGGCACGTATTTGATTTAAATCCATGGACATTGGACTTTTTGAGTCCCCTGCTTAATTCCTTCCACTTTTGTTAATGTTTAGTCAACCATATAATATTTTGCTTTGCAACGAAGCAGTCATTCCCTTTGCTTTCCCTTTGCATATCCTGCCAATTCCTAGGTATGTATTTAAGTGTATACCCGTTTGTAAATAATGATCACATGCTGCTTCTTATACTTGAAGAAATATTTTGGATTTTCCATTCGTGTCAACTACCATTCAGGTTATACGTACAGTGAATGATTTCACTACTACTCTTCTGTAAAATAAAAAATACAAATAAAATTACACAATTATGGTCATAAAATAAAACTTACCGTGAATAATTTCACTACTAATCTTATAAAAACAAATAAATCTAAATATTTGATGGGATTGAAAGAAAACTAAATCTCACTTTTTGAGGTAGTGATTTCAGCTGTGTGATCTTCCTATGAGATTCTACCCTATTGAAAGAAAAGTTGAATTTCTTAATAGCTCAACATGCAATATGCTTTGAGTCAAAAGACAACTGTTGTTGGCGTGAGCCATAATTACTTAGTTAGGATTCTTTGTAATTAGCTAATTCCTTTTCCTCGTAGGAAAGTCAACTTGTACTTGTATATACGGTGGCGAAGCTAGGAATTTATGTGTTGCGTGGCCAACATATAAATCAAACAAGACATTAAAAAAATTCAATTTTTCAACATCAACAATATTTGGAAAAATAAAAGGCAGAAAATAATTGTTTATTCAATTAGGTATCAAAATAACACTCGTCATTCTTTCACATCTCGAAAACTATCTATGATTGAGTCAATGCTAAACTTTTCTACAATTTCCCTTTCAATGTACATAAACAAAGAGTCTACGAGAAATTCATCTTCCATCTTGTTATGAAGCCTAGTTTTTACTAAGGAAAATTAGGTATTAGACATAATTAACTTTAATAATTAGGATTTGAGATATTGGGTATTTTGGTTTGAGTTTTAATACCTAGAAAATTATTGTTATTTTGGATTAGGCCAAAGAGGAGGCCCAAATTCGTTGGGTCTGTCTAAATAATAAAGGTAAAATACAATTGTACCCTTTTTGTTTAAAAGCCTTCCAAAATCAGATCTCACCCTTTCTTTCTCTCTCTTAACAGACGCGGCACAACGACTGCCTCAAATAAAAATCCTCCATTTTTGACCACTGTCCTAAACGAGTCTTAACTTTGTCTTCGACTACGTCTCCGTTTCCTACATATCTCTCTTTCTCTCACCCAATTTGCTCAGAGAAAATGGACGCCATCGATTCAGTAGTGGATCCGCTCAGAGAGTTCTCGAAGGACAGCATTCGGCTCGTCCAGCGGTGCCACAAGCCTGATCGCAAAGGTGACTTTATACGTATAAATATTCAGATCTATATCTTTCCAGATCGGGTTTAATGGAAATTACAGTTTTCGATTTTGTTATCTGTAATTGATGGATTTGATGATCAATTGTGGTGTAGAGTTCACAAAGGTCGCGGTCCGTACAGCGATCGGGTTTCGTAGTGATGGGATTCGTTGGGTTCTTCGTGAAGCTGATCTTCATCCCCATCAACAACATCATTGTTGGATCTGTTTAGGTATGAAATTATATCTGAATCTTCGTCTGATCGAATTCATTGATTGAAATTATTGAGATTAATTTGCATGCATTTGATGTCCACTAGTTGCGCTTGTGACTTCTTGCATTTGATATCTTTAACATTTTAGTCTGGTATGTGATGTTTTGTGACTGTGACTCAACTATGTTTATTGCACATACATGGATCAGGAATAAGAACGTTCATATTTCACAAGATTCTAAGCCTGCATCCAATGTTGGAGATGACTCTGTGTTGACATCACTTCCAGAGCCACAAGATATTGCAGAAGGGGATCTAGAACCATCTCTGAATAGTGACCCTTCATGTTCGAAAGACTCTTTGATCTGGAAGGAGGAAAGTTATGATGCTCCAAATAGTAAGTTCATTCTACAATCTAGGATCATTGCTAATGTTTCTTCATTTGTCAAGGACGAGCTTTGATCAAACTTGGATTCCTGTGTGTGTTATAATCATCTTTGTGCTGCACCATGTACCTGTGGAACACAATCTCTACTTTACCACACACTTTCTAAAAGTAGTATTTGGGGTCAGTTGATCTGTGGATTTATTTCAGATTGACACAATTATACATGGATAAGGCCCTAGGTTTTGGTTTAGGTTCTAAAAGGGTAGGGTGGGTTGAAGTTGGTCATGGGTTCAAATCTTTCTAACACGTGTATGTGTGTGTTGCTTGGCGACTAGCTTTTGGTGATTTAATTGATGCTTCTATAATTTTTATTCTTCAAATTTCATTGTTTGAGTAATATTGAATCCATCAATTCCAATTACTGTGCTGGTTATTTATGATATGCAGTTCCAGAATGTTATACAAAGGTTGCGGAGTCACAGTTTCCGGTAATTTTCTTTTCTTTTTGGAATAATCACATTATATTTATGATTTTTTACGCTTGTGATCTCTGGTTTAGCCTTTTGGTGCATGAGTTTGAACTTTTGAGTGTTTCACCACATTATGAGTAATTATAGGGTTTGGGGTAATTGGCCATTGGTTTTGCCTATGTAGATGAGGGGATGTTGTAATAGTAAGATTTTCTTCTTGTGGCATGATCGAGAAGTTTGAGTTCTGGTTTTACCATGTTGTGGTGTGTTCTACTGCCTCATGTGTGTTTTACTTTAAAAAAAAAAACTGTTCTATTGCATCAATATCTGTCGTTGAAACTGTTATATTGCAAAAGTTTAATTCTTTGGATTCTTTTAGCATTCAAGAATGCCGTTCTCTTAGCTCTTCTGTCTTACATTTCATTTGCATATATCTCTTTTTGCTCTTTGTTTCAAAATCACGAGCCAACTAATGCTTTCGTCTGCATATATCCCTTTTTGCTCTTTGTAGAAAATAGAAACTGCATTGCAGAAAACGGAATGTGCAATGCAAATAACAGAAACATGAATAACCTATTTTACATTCTAGGTGGTTTTCAGTCTGATTCCCTCTCTCCCAACATGTTTTGAATAAAAAAAAAACTATTGTTTTGTTTTGTTTAACTTTAGAGCTGAGCATTTTTGCCCAGGCTCAGCATTTCAGTGTCTATTTTTGTATTGCAGTTTTTGTTTCTGCATCGCAGTTTTTGTTTCTGCATCGCAGTTTTTGTTTCTGCATCGCAGTTTCTGTTTCTGCATCGCAGTTTCTATTTCTGCATCGCAGTTTCTGTTTCTGCATTGCAGTTTCTATTTCTGCATTGCAGTTTCTGTTTCTGCATTGCAGTTTCTGTTTCTGCATTGCAGTTTCCATTTTAGTACTTTCATCTTGGTTCCTCCATTTTGCTTCTGATTTTTTTTTAATTTTTAAAACCGTTGATCGTTTATATAAATATTGTTTAATTGAATAAATATTACAAAATCAAGTTTGGTGTAGTGGTTTGTGAGTGAGCCCTCTTCTTTTGAGGGTCAAGGTTCGAGTCCCTTTAATGACACAAAATCTTCTTTTTTTTCAAAAAGTGAATAAGGGGCGGCAGGTGGCTGGTCGGAGGTGGCCGGCGGCGGCTGGTCGGAGGTGGCTGGCGGCGGCTTGTCGGAGGTGGCCGGCGGTGGTTGGCCGGAGGTGGCCGGCGGTGGTTGGCCGGAGGTGGCCGGCGGTGGCCGGCGGCGGCGGCTGGTCGGAGGTGGCCGGCGGCGGCGGCTGGTCGGAGGTGGCCGGAGGCAGGTGGTTGGCCGGCGGTGGTGGTTGGCTGGATGTGGACATGTGGCATAGTATGCTTGCCTTAGAAGGAATGGCATTGTGTGTAATTTTGATATTTTTTAATGATATTTTTGTAAAATTGGGTACTCATTTTGGTCTTTGGCCTTATGCTAATTAGATGAAATTGTATTTCTTTCTACTAAATTAGGAAACTATATTATGGTTTAAAACTAAAGCTCCCTTTTTACTATACGCATAGCAGAAAATAATCGCTCTGTAGTTGCAGTAGAAACATGAAGAATAAGCACAAGCACAAGCACTCTATAAACAAGTGGATCTATTGTTGATCTTCTAGTCATTACCATCCATTAAGATAGATAAGAAATTGTTGACAAGTTTTTGAACTCTAGAACTCGAATGATGTCACTCTCAAAATGTTGAAGTTGTCTTCTCAAACCTATCTTCTCATGTTCTTCAAAGTCTTGCGGGTAGAACTTATCTACCAATTGACAAATATCATCAATTCTAAAAGATTTATTCACTTCATGAGGATCCAAAGCCAACCCCAAAATAAGCAGCTCTGTTGTTTGATCACTAAATCAGATATTTAATTCTTGGAGTTGAGAATCTATTGCAAGATAAAAAAATATCTATCATGTAATAATGCTTAATCATAAAATCATCTTGTTAATGGCGAGCTCGACCTCGTCTTGCAACATAATGAGCATTCATATCTAGGATATCTATGTTACGTGCTTCACAAAAAGAATTCACCTTGGTAAGCAAAGAATCTCATCCATCATCTCTTAATTCTTGGATGAGTTCTTTAGTGGAAGAAACAAGATTTATGACATATATAATGTCTTGGGATTGACATTGCAAAGCTTGACAAAGATCATTAGTGATATCCACAAGTTCTTTCATAAGATGTAAGATAAAGACAAATTCATATCAAGTCAATGCCTCATAAGCTACATCAGTATCTCCTCGTTGAGAATAAGTAGTTCCGTTATCAATTATATTAATTAGAACTGTGCATGTTGCACTGAACATATTTACCAAGCTAGTAATTGATTTCAAATGAGAACCCCAACAAGTATCACCAGCACGTTGTAAGGTGCCAATTTGGTTCATTCCTTCCCAGTCTTGAGCTCATCAATTGCAATTATGTGCTCAATTTTAGCAGCTTAAGCATTTTTTTGTTCATCATTACGCTTGCATGAAGCACCAACAATATTGACAATATAAGTCAATTTAGTGAAAAAGTGGTGAACATGAATAACTTCTCTGATGATGCAATTAATGCCAATTGTAATCGATGTGCTAAACAATGAACATAGTAAGCATATGAGCAATCATTCAAAATCAAAAGTTGTAACCCATTCCATTCACCTCGCATGTTACTTGCACCATCGTATCCTTGTCCTCTAATATTTTGAATATTTAGTGAATTCTGAGACAATATAGAGTATATACCCTTTTTCAGAGTTAATGCCTCAATTTTTGACACATGAACAAGCCCAAAAAAGGGCTCCTGAATAAGACCTTTCTTTGTCAACAAATCGCAACACTATAGCTATTTGCTCTCTCTTAGATTCATCACGTGCTTCACCAACAATTATACAAAACTTTGATTCCCCAATTTCTTCACAGATCTTTCTTCACTTTAGTTGAAAAAACATGAAAATTTTCTTTTTGGATCTATGGTGATGTGTAAGAGGCATGTTTGGGAGCTTTATCTAAGACAACTCCAACAACATTTTCATTATATGCAGCCAATATTTCTAACATTTGAAGAAAATTTCCACGATTGATTGAATTCTTTTTTTTCTTCATGGCCTCTAAAAGCACATCCTTGGAATGCAAAGCCACCTAACTGCTTCAATTGTTGCCTTAAGTGGTAGTTGATTGTCTACAATTTGTTGGGAAGAATAATTCTCAACGACTTTCTATATATGCTGGGATTGATTCATCAAATCCAAAAGCATGATATTTCGGCAATTTTATGAGGGGAGTTAGGCTCGTGATTTAGAAAAGAACAATTTTCTCCATCTCTAACTTTCTTCCAACTTTGAAATCCCTCAAGAGTGAAAGCATTTTTCCCTGAATGTCCAGATGGTTTGTTAAAAAGATAGCCCAAGTAGACAAAAAACTGCATATTTCACAGGTGAATATTCTAACCACGAAGGAAATAGTTTGAACTATGAACTTTGAAACCTACACTGATGAGTTACTGATCTTGATTTTGGATACTTGGAAAGTATAAGTTCGTATGGACCGGTGTTAATGTAAGCTCGTCAAATTTCGTCACTTTGATTAATATGATAATTCCATATTTGTGGACGTAGCCCTTGGTCACGCTCTAAAGAACTATTATCAACTTCATTGTTAGTAGTCTCAATTCTTAGGGATCCAGAACAATTTTCAGATATTATTGTCTCAATATTAGAATCAGGTACAGATCAGATAACTTCAGATATTTCAGTATGTTTTCTTTTGAAAAATCCATCAATTCTAGGTTGTTTCTTCATCTACAAACCAATTAAATTTTTTATTAAGGACAAGATTCATAAAACATACCACAAAAAAAAATTCATATTCCATGCATAGAACATATAAGATACGAAACATATAACTATAAAAATGAAAACTTCAATTTTCACTCATATAAACATAAACAAATATATTCTCATAAAAAATAAATAAACAAAGGAAAAAAATCATGACTATGTAAAGTTATCTAACCTGGAATTAAAAATTTGAAGTAGGAGGTTGGAGAGCAAACATTTCTTTATTGTGAGTAGGCCACAAGAAATAATAATTATGTATATTTTGGGGGGACCCAGGCCCCTTCAGGCCTTAACAAGCCTCCGCCCCTGTGTGTATATATATCCTCCTCTTGGAGAAATATAATATCAATCACAATTATTCAATCTTGTGTTTAGTTTGAGTTGGTATTAGAGCCGGTTAACCTTGGTCTCTTAAATAAAAATACAAACCCTTTGACATACTCTAATCGCAAAACAATATATTTATATTTTATTTGAGTTTTCAAATTTTTTTTAATGAAATTTTATTCAAAAATATTACACAAATAATGGAAACTGAGTTTAATTTAAGCAATATATATCTGGTATATATTTGTTTGATATACGCCGGATTGGGCTATTTTGGGCCTAAAATGGAGCATTTTGGATATTTTAATTGGGTCTTTTTGGGTCTAAAAATCTAATCTTTTCCATACTTTTCTAGGCCTAGTTTTGACGCTTATTTTGAAGCCTTTTGAGTCCAAGCATTTTGAACCCAAATAAGCAAATTTAAACCCAAGCATATAAAGTTAAAATGTAGTTACAATCCAAAAGAAAAATGCAATATAAATTTAATTAAAGTTACAAAATGCAATTCCAACTTTCAATTATGGTTCTTGTTCTTATTCATTATGCTTATAAGTTATTATGCTTGTTTGAATGATTGATCACCATTAAAACTTGTATGTTAGTTATCTTGGTTCGAATTAAGGCATATGGTTTGATCAGTGCATAATTACATATTATTTTGTACTAACCTAGCTTATCTTTTGCTATCAGTTTTGGATGAAAGTTTTGCTTTTAACTATCTTTCATCTTGGTTTCAGTGTATTAAGCTTTAGGACTCATGTAATGCATTTTGGAGTCAAGATAGCTCAAAACTGTGTTTGCAGATCTGTCAAATTCACGATCGGAATGTACATGCTTAGGAAGAACCAACTAATGAGCCATACACCATTGGAAATATGTGGAAGTCTAGTTTTTGGAGCATTTTACGATTCATGATTCCAAATCTTCTAGAGGAAGTTATGGAAGTTTTGGTTGCATATGACATCTTAAGGTGAAATTCGGAAGTATCTGCGTTAGTGTACCAACAATGATATTTGTAGGCCTTTTATATTTTTTCTTGAGATGGGCTACATATGATTAGAAAGATAAGACAAATGGATTCAAGATCCATATTTGTCTAGAATTTTATGAATGGAGGAACGAGCCCAAAACGTGCCAACAAGCAGACTGATTTTGCTGACCTGCGTGCACCAATCCTGTTCACACCAGCTAGTCCACAGCTCTCATGGCCACCCAGTCTCAACCATTTTTCTCTCACCATGGTGGCTCTTCTAATCATGGCACTAGATGTGGCCGCAACGGTGGTCTTGGCGATAGCGGCCGCGAAGGTCGGGGCTGGATCTCGTTGTAGCATAAGTTCTAATCATGGTCTTCCAATGGCTCCTTTGGCCCCTACCGTGGTTGGCAATAGTAGTACAATCTTGCCTGGGCTAACAACTAGCAGCAGCAACCCTCAGCCTCCATGGCACCCTGGGTCCCAACCCTAGTCACCATCCTCATGGTTCACTGTCAACAGCAACCGATCCCAGGCTCCTGGCATCCTGGGTCCCCCATGGTGCCCTACGTGCAAAATTTCCCAACACACTCACGCAGCTTGTCCCCACTGCTTCCACAGCCCTGAAACTTTTCCTCCATTTGCGGGTGCACAATTTCTCCAATCTCCTAACAATACCTACAATCTCGACATCGGTGCCACCCATCATATGACTGGTAATGTCACCAACCTTCAGAACCCCCAATCCTACATGGGTAATGACTCCATCTATTTGGGTAACGGTGATTCTCTAACCATTTCATCCATTGGTACTATTCCTGTTTCTTTAGGCTCTTCTGCATATTCTCTTCGTAATGTTTATCGTGTTCCTTCTCTCCGTACTAATCTTCTTTCCGTAGCTCGCTTTGCTTGTGATAATTATGTCTCCTTTGTATTTAATCCCAATTCTTTTCAAATTTATGACTTACAAACTTGTACTCTTCTTTTTCAAGGCCCATGTAAGAATGGTCTCTATCCTCTTTCCTTTCCAACCGCCTCTCCCATCAAGCATGCCTTCACTTCTATGAATTCCACTTCTTGGCATCGTCGTCTTGGTCATTCGTCTTTCTTCTTTATTAGTTTTCAATTATATAAGGAATTTTGTAAGACTTTTGCCCTTGGCAAATCTACTCAATTACCATTTTCTATTAATGAAATTCATGACCACTCTCCCTTTTTTATTATTCACTCTGATGTTTGGATGTCCCCTGTTACTTCTAAAACTCATTTTTGGTATTATGTCTTATTTACAAATGAATATTCCCGATATACATGGATTTATCCTGTGCGTCATAAAAGTGAGGTCTATCACCATTTTCAAACTCTTGTTTCCATGATACATAACATCATCAATTCCTCCATCAAATTTCTTCAAAGTGACAATGGCACTGAATATGTCAACAACTCTTTTACTTTCTATTGTAAAAAATTAGGCATTCAACAGCAGTTCTCTTGCCCCCACACCCCACAACAAAATGGCCTTGCTGAACTGAAACACCGCCACATTGCCATAATAATTCGAACCCTCCTCACTGTAGCCCATGCACCTCACACATTTTGGGTTGACGCAACGCTCTGCTGTACACCTCATGAATCTCCTACCCACCCCAATCCTATCTTGGCAAACCCCATACATCAAACTCTTTAACTAACCTCCTGTCTATTCTCATCTTAGGGTTTTTGGATGTTCTTGTTACCGACATCTTGGTGTTTATACAGAAAACAAACTTGTCAACCATACCACTAAATGTGTGTTCCTTGGCTATAGTACTCAACATAAAGCCTATTGCTACCTTGATCCCTCCACTAGCCGTGTATATACCTCTCGACATGTTTTATTTAACGAAACAAGTTTTCCTTTTCAACATTTGCAGGTCTCATCCTTCCCGAAGTATACTAAAATTAATTTCCATCCTGTGGTTTCTACCTCTCCTTATCCAACACATGCGGCCACTCCAGGACCACCTCTACCTATGCACATCCCACCGACGCCCACACAAGACATTGCCACGTCCGGCACCTCCATCCTTCCATAAACCGCAGTCCCCACTTCACGGCACGGCACATCACATGCCTCGCAACACCCTCTAGTCCACTCGGCGCGCCTATTTTTGAGCCAATCCTTCCACTCGTCTCACCGTTTACTTAGATGCCAATTGGGTTAGGTGCCCAGACTCTCGCCATTCGACAACTGGCTACCTCATCTACTTGGGCTCCAATCTTATTTCCTGGTGCTCTAAAAAGAAGCCAACAGTTTCACACTCTAGTGCAGAATCTGAGTACCGTGCTCTTGCTCATGCTTGCGCAAAATCTTCTTGGCTCTGTTCTTTGTTACATGAACTGGGTGTTCAACTGCCTTTTCTAGTTCTCATGCATTGTGACAATCTCAGCACAACTTATATGGCAGTAAACCATATATTTTATGCTTGTACTTGCCACATTGAACTTGACTACCACTTTGTTTGCAAGAAGGTGGCCCTTGGGAGTCATCAAATCTACTTCATCCCCTCCATTGATCAACCTACAGATCTTCTCACTAAGCCACTTCACAAGCCACGACATCATCTCTTATGTTCCAAACTTGTTCTTCCAAGGCCACTCAGTTTGCAAGGGGGTGTTAAACCACACACAGTCATCAAGGAAGAAGAATCTGAAATGGATTCTTCTTAATCACAATAGTTGACTTGCTCTTCAAATATTTTGTAATTACTGGCATTCAAGGCTTTTCATAAAATTATGGAAAAATATGTATCTTGAAGCTCTTTGTCTTAGCTTTCTAACCATATGTAGCCCATCTTAAGAAAACATCGGAAAGGCTTTCAAATATCATTGTTGGCACAGTAACGCAGATACTTTTGAATTTCACCTTAATCTGCCATGTGCTGCCAAAACTTCTGTAACTTCCTCTAGACGATTTGGAATCATGAACCGTAAAATGCTCCAAAGACTAGACCTCCACATATTTTCAATGGTGTATGGGTCATTAGCTAGTTCTGCCTAAGTACGTACAGTTTGATCAGTGAAATTGACAGATCTACAAACACTGTTTTGAGCTATCTTGACTCCAAAATGCATTATATGAGTCCTAAAGCTTAATACACTGAAACCAAGATAAAATAAGGTTAAAAGCACAAGTTTCATCTTGGTTTTAACAAATAGCTAAAGATAAGCTAGGATAGGACAAACTGATATGTAATTATGCACTGATCAGAGGCATATTATTATTTCTCAAAAATAGAATTATTTAACTAAAAAAGAAATTTAATTCATCTCAAAAACAGCCTACACATAATCAAATTAAAGCTCCACAAACAAAATTAATTCAATTCAACAATTTAATTAACCCTAAACAGATCAATTCAATTCAATTTAACCTTAAAGTCCATCAAATTCAACTCAAAAACAGCCAAACATAATCATATTAAGGCTCCAAAATAGAATCAATTCAATTCAATATTTTACCCTAAAAAAACTCAAATTCAACTCAAAAATAGACTAACATAATCAAATTAAAGCTTAAAATCAGAATCAATTCAATTCAACATTTTAAAACCCTAAAACAGATCCATTAAATTCACATTAACCCTAAACAAATCAATTCAATTCAACAATTTAAAACCCTTAAATAGATCAATCCAATTCAACATTTTAAAACCCTAAAACACATCAATTCAATTCAACATTTTAAACCCTAAACATATCAATTAACGAAACAAAATTGCTTGATTAAACCCCAAAATCAAAACCCTAATTCAAAGTTCAAACCCTCAATTTCAGAAATTAGGGTTGGGTAAAAAATTTACCTGAGGAGGAGGAGATTGTGTTGCAGAGAGTCCGCTGGTAAACTCCAAATCGATGTCACTTGAGGATGACATGACTCGACGAAGAGATGAGACGAGACAAAGAGAGAGAGAGAGCAAGATGAGACCAGAGAGAGACTGAGATGATGAGAGGGTAAACGAGGTTGAAAGAGGCAATGATGAGTGACCTGAGAGAGGCAGCGGGGTTGATTGAGAGAGGTGGCGAGGTTGACTAAGAGAGAGATGCGGCGAGGTTGGTTGATTGAGAGAGAGAGTCAAAGAGGTTGAGAGAGGCTGTGGAGGTTTTTGTGAAGTGTTTGAGAGAGAGAGAAGTGAGATCGATCGAGTCTAAGAGAGAGAGAGAGAGATGAGATGAGTGAGATTGATCTGATAGCTAGGATTGATTGAAAATAATACATCCTAACCGTTAGATTCATGTAAAGGTTGTTAGTTAATATTAAATAATTATAAATATTTAATTAAATATATTTGCGGTATACCGCAATATTTGGATTTGTGGAACCACATCGACAACGGCGCATTGTGGTCGGTCCAAAAAACCGCACATTGCAGTCAGTTTTTGCGACATTACAGTTTGGTTGCGGTGAAATTATGGTCAATATTTGAGGTATCTAATTGACAGAATGTGTGTGAGAAACCCCTCTTCCTAACGTTGGCCAAAAAAAAAACTAACATTTGTTCGGTGTCATTTATAATTTTGAAATCTTGTCCCTTTATAGTATAAACGTCTATTTACATTAAATAAGTTTCATAATAATTTTGAAATCTTGTATTTTTTAAAAAATTCTTATTTGTTATTTATATTTGCACTAGTTATTAAAACAAATGAAAAAGAGAGATGAAGAGGTGGGTGGGGAGGGGGGTGGAAGAGTAGGATGACTGCCACATCTAGAAAGTGAGTTTTGTGTGTTTTTTTTATATAGCGGAACAACTTGAAAGACCGAAGGGCAAAAATGTAAGTTTTGTGATTTTATTATGTTTTAAATTATTTATTTAAATGATATATCACTTTACCCTCACTATATTATTTTGTTGTCTCTTATTACCTTATTTAATCAAAGATATTTTTTGGGTTTTTTCATGTTTCATCATTTGATGTCTTTGCTTTTATATATACATGGAGTTTCGGTTGAGGGATCCCTCAAACAAACTTTTGTAGGGCCCACTCCGTATTGTACTTCACTAATCCAAACCGTCTATTTTGTAGATACTTATTTAAATATCATCTCTACACAAAAATTAGACAAAGTAGACGGTTTTTTGTAGACATGATCTTTGAATGAGTATCTACAAATAAACGGTTTAGATTAGTGAAATACAATCCGGAGTGGGACCTACAAGGGGTGTCCCTCAAATAAGCTTATTTGAGGGATCCCTCAATGAAAGCTCATTTCAAATATATATATATATACAGTTCCTTTTTATTGAGGAAAATTATTTGAAAGACACCCATTAGGGTACCCTACAAATTTTTTTTCAATGATCCAAACCATCTATTTTTTATGTCTACATTCATAGATCATCCTTACAAAAAATTAGACAAATCAGAAACCGTTTCAACATCCAATTGTGTCCACAGTGCTTCAAAAAAGTACTAAAATTTCAATAACTTAATTAAGTGGTCAAATGATATCGGATTCGAATGATTTTTTGTAGAGATGATTTTTGAATGAGTATCAACAAAATAGACGGTTTGGATTAATGAAATACAATCTGGAGTGGGCTCTACAAGGGGTGTCCCTCAAATAAGATCCCTTATATATATAGTCCCATTCTGTTAAGGGATCCCTCAAATAATTTTATTTGAGGGACACCCTTTAGGGTCCCCTACAAATTTTTTTTTCAATGATTCAAACCATCTATTTTTGAAGTCTACATTCATAGATCATCCTTGCAAAAAAATTAGACAAATCGGAAACCATTTTGATATCCAACTGTGTCCTACAAAATCAATAAACACATTGCTTCAAGAAAGTATTAAAATTTCAATAATTCAATTGAATGGTCAAATGATATCGGATTCAAATGATTTTTTTTTTTTTTGGTAGAGATGATCTTTGAATGATTATCTACAAAATAGACGGATTGGATTAGTGTTTGTACCAAAATTTGCACTTTTTGGCCAAACTCTCCATGCTAGCCAAAATACATTTGGACTTATTTTTTACTCATCAGCCCAACTAGCTATTCGGGCTCCACTTGCCAAAAATTGGAAAAGAAGCCCATATCATTCCAAGAGATAAAATAAGCCAAAATAGCTTTCCCAAGTTCCCAGATTACATATTTTGAAACTTGAGGTCTGACCTTCATTAACTCAAGACCATATCAATAGAAAGGTAAAAGCAAAAGTTATCTCCTATAGCCATTTAAGTCTCAGGAACTACAGACCCGTGTGGTCTCATCAGTTAAGATATTTTGAAGCACAAGTTACAAGAATGGCTAGAAGGTATTCAAAAGGAATTCTTAGAGAAAGCATGCTGAGTATCTCTGCAAAACATCCAAGTGCCTTCAAAAGAGGGATATTTTCTTCACAAGTTACAAGGAAAAGATATTCATCACAACTGATATTTTCCAGGAGATATTTTCCAGATATTTTTAGGAACCAAAATTCCTATAAATGCAAGGGATGAGAGCTGAAAAAAGGACACCCAACAATCAACAAAACAAATACAAAAGAAACAATCAGTTCATTGATCATTCTAGCCTTCAATAGAAGCAAAGCCAACAAAGGTACCAAGGACCTTCAAAGCTATCCTTGAGATTCTGCTCAGAATTCCCAGCCACTCACAACTCAACTTGATTATAGCTCTGCCAATTTCAACATTGGTATCGATTTCCAGCTAATATTTATTAGTTGAAGGTCCAGTCCAGTCCAGTCCAGTCCAGCCAGTCCAGCCTGACAGTCCAGTCCAGTCCAGTCCAGCCACACAATCCAGTGCAGTCCAGCTTGACTAAAATAGTCTCAGAAATGGCATTCTAGGCAGAATTCGAAGTCCAATATTTTGATGTATTTCCGGACTTAGCAGTTCCTTTCATTTACTGTATTTCAGACAGTTCTCCTTGAACTTGTTTTTATTTTCAAACACTTGTATTTTTGCTTTACTTCCCAGTTTTATTTAGATAAATTATGAAGTCCTTACCAGTCTAAGGCATAGAAAAGAACTTACTTGGGAGATATTCCTTACCCAAATTCACAATCGTTTGTTCAAAGTCAATAGCTTGGGGCGCAAGTTATTTTTACTCTCAAGTCTGTTAGAATTGAAAAATTGCTAACGGTGGCACGCTCGACACATAAAGAAAATTAATTTATTGACCAACCATGGTCTTTGGATTAATGGGGAACTTTACCCTACCATCACAGGTACTAAACACAAAAAGGGGTGAACAATTAGTGAAATGCAATACGGAGTGGGCCCTACAAAAGACGCTCATTTCTTCTATATTTTTATTTTATTTGTCCTTTTAAAATAAAGTAGTTGTGTTTTGAATTTCTTTTTTTTCTCAAATGAGGATAACTTTGGGTTGTTTTAATTAGTAGAGTTAATTAGACTTTGCACCCCTATATTTTGGGGGATGTAATTATTTAGTCCATATAATTTAGAATTGCTATAAAGAACCTTGAAGTTAAAAATTGTTACACTACTAGCCTCTTTGTCCGATATATTAAGTTAACCTATTGTCACGGCCCGCATGTTGAAGGCTCAACCCAACAACTATGGGGCCAACCTAGAGGATCCATTTGTGAAGGTCAAGCTCCATAAGAGAAGTTTAAGGTCCAGCCCATCAGATGGATCATGATAGACCTCTTAGCCCACATGTCTAGATTCAATGTACAGTAGTAGATAGACTCCGGTTGGTGACAGTAGTAGGTAGATTCCGGTTGGTGAGATTGTCTCCTAACCCTCTATTGTGGTGGTAGGTATGATAAGATCTCTATATAAGGGGGATGTCTCATTGTGTATCCTCACCTCACAACTTGTAAAGCATTGAGTAGTAATACAAGCATATATTCTCACAAACTCTCTTGAGTGTTCTTTAGCATTCTTATCATTTTTACTCTTGTTATTGTGTTCTTGCTTGGTTCGATCTTATTTTGTAGGAAGGAAGGCTGACTTAGCTTGTTCGAGAGGCGATCAAGTCTAAGGCCGCAAGAAAAACTCCGAAAAAGTCATCCTATTAAAATGAAATAGTTGTGTTTTGAATTTCTTTTTTTCTCAAATGTGGATAACTTTGGGTTGTTTTAATTAGTAGAGTTAATTAGACTTTCCACCCCTATATTTTTGGGGATGTAATTGTTTAGTCCATATAATTTAGAATTGCTATAAAGAACCTTGAAGTGAAAAATTGTTACACTACTAGCCCCTTCGTCCAACATATCAAGTTAATCTATGTATTGTTACAGAGCACTCAGACGTCAGTTAAATGATGTATGAATTAAGGAATATCATATGGACAAAAAATAAGAATTTTTTTTAAAAAGAAAACTTAACAGCTTCTAGAGATATAGAGAAGGATACTACAAAAAAGAGATATAGAGAAGGATAAAAACTGGCCCACACATGGCAACACTATGAGGTACATTTAAGCAAAATATGAGCTTAGTAACGGCCAGTTTGAGATTGACGTCACTTTTTAACCTAATTTATCTCTTAGTTAATCATACATGTGAAATACATTGGTAAATTATTCCTTCATGAATATTCTACAAATACTCCCTCAATAATACATCGACCAAAAGCAGCCTCATTGATTGATTCTCTATTGACAACCCAATTTGTTCTCTCCCTCCAAAATTTAGAGAATAAAACCTAATTAATGCTTTATCTTTTGCCTCAAAACAGCAAGCGATAATAATTCTCTTAGTAGAGTTGCGTCGAACGGTTATGTTCAAAATGGTCATAGGCGTGTCTGGTTCTTAAGAATAAAAGCACACTTGAAGCCAGCCCCAGAACAGAAATGCATGCCCACCACACAAAGGTTAGGAAATAGCAGTCCCTCCCCATGCACACTACTGAATCACCAAAAGTTAAGATGCTTAGGCCAGAGCTCGCGTTTGAATCATAAACTATTGCGGCAAGAAGCCCGTAGACGAGTGAACCGATTGGTATGTTTGTAATGAGGATGTTGTGGTTGACGCCTACGCTGTTTGGCCCAAACAACTCAGACGTGATGGAAACAGCGGCAGCGAAAATGAATCCAGAGCTCAGTCCGATTAGTGCAGTGCCGGCGTGCAAAGCAAGGCTACCGCCTGAGGAAGCAAGCAACATGAAAGCAATTGGGGTAGGCAAAAGTGCAATAGCCAGCCACCCTGTCCTTGCAAAGTAAAGCTTCCTGCAAAATTTTGGTGACAATATTTTGTTAGCCTAGTTGATCAACATGTAAAAACCACAGAAGCTTGTTGAAATGAACATATCCCCTTGGATTGTCTTTTCAGACAAACTATTAATTACACATCAACGCACATCACATGTGATCAACTAATTTTGTCTAAATAAAAGCGAAGTAAATGTACATATTCGGATTACTTACGCACGTATGTAGTCCGGTGCAGCTGAGAGCAGCCGGCCAAAGAAGGAGAAGGATGAATAAAGCGTGACAAGTGTTGTAGTATTGGAGCTCTGTCCTAGTGATTGAGCTATCTGCCCCAGATTGTTACTGTACACAAGACCAATAGTGCCCCCACAAAAATATGCAACGTAGTATAGCCAAAAATCCAACCTTCGTACAAGCGCTCGTGCTGTGTGGTCTTCCCCAAGCATTGCCAACTGATCCTTGCCCACAATTTCCCCACAACACCCTGCGCTCTGATATCCACTCTTCTGTCTAACTGACAAAGTTGTAGTCCCATCATTATTATTCAAGAGTTGAGCAACCGATCCATTCCCATAATTAATACTGTTCTCGCGTGTAAGAAGCTCTTTATGAAGCTCGAGATCATCGACATCAACAAGAACGAAGCCCGAGCCTTCAAGGCGGATGCTAGAATGAATAGCTCGATGAAACCAGTCACGAGCGTAGACAATGCCAGGGATAAATAGAGGGAAAATGAGTAGGAAAATGGCTCCAACTAAGAAGAGACGAGCTGTTGCTGTATCATATGAGGTTGAACCAAAGAGAAGAAGGTAAATTCCAGTTAGAACAGCCAAGATATTCAAAAGGAGAAAGATGAGGGAGTCGCGGCGAACTCCATCAGGTGGAAGAGGGTCTAGGGAGGGTTGGCGGATAATTGGGATAAAGGCGGCTACAGAAGTGAGAAGGGGGATAACAGCATTCAATATGAGAAATAAAGAAGTAGAGGATGAATCAATTGCATCAGCAGCAAGGTTGTACAAGGCTGCACTTACACCATTGAAGCTTACTGTGAGTGATATTGCTAAAGGTTGATTGGCTGGGAAGTTCCGAATGCAAAGAACGAAACACACAGTGTTGAACCAACAGATGCTACACCCAGCCAACAAACACAGAAGAAACATCTGCGTGAAAATTCAAACATAGAAAACAAAAACAAGATAAGTTAGCTACACCCATGGAAAAGAAAATTATACTAAAAGGGAAAAGAACAGAAGAAAATACAAAAAGAAATCCAGTCATCTATCTCATGCAATTGAAATGTACAAGTAAAATTAGTATGTGACACTGATAAACAGTAAAGCTATGGATCTTTCACATGCAAGGTCTCAAAGTTTGGTATGAGGATTCGTTGTCAAAGAGATGGAGCACCAAACAGGTTTGTTGATTATAATTGTGTGGTTTAGATGTCAAGATCATGTTATTAAAACAGATGCAATGTCAATGAAAGATAATTACATTCTAGGTCATCAGTGGAATTAGAATCATCAATCAACTGCGAACGAAAAAATTTCAAGATCTGAATTTTAACATGGAGCAAGAAACTTTAGGACTTAGTAATTACTTATTGTTTTTGTCTGTAACGAAAAATTCCAAGAAAAAAACGTTTACATGCTCAACAGCAAAAACAAAAGCCATTTGGTATACATCATTATTGATCTTGACCTTGAATCCTAACTCTCAATCAATTGCTGTAAATCAGAAGAAAAAAAAACAGAATTTAGGCTGGAATTGTCTTCTCAATAATTTCTTAAGCAATTAAAAAATAATTCGCACCGATATAGATGAGTGTCGAGAGACCTATGATCAACTAATACTAACCAATAGACATTTGGAAATATCCATGATTCATAGTCATGAGTTGAATGATTGTTGAAAGTATCCCACGTCGAAGGATAAAAGTTTAGCTTAAGAGCTTAAAAGATGTTGAGCATCTTCACCTATATATTGTCACGCGATTTTTGGATGGATGTTCAAATTCTAATATTAATAGCCAACTGAATTCAAATTTTGTTGTCCAACATATTATTGTCCCTCAATAGAATAAAAACTGACAAAGGTAAAGTATATTGTGTAATTTTTTCTATCAACAAGGGGAAATTGAACTCAGGTACGAAATATCCAACTAGTTAGTAGTGCCTTTAAGCTATTTTATCCCATTTTATTTTGATCTATTTGGACATGCGTGCCCGTAATTTCTGATTGTAAATGCACTCTTTTCGTATCAAAAACAAAACCTAGTTGGTAGTGTACCGTGTCCTCTTTAACTCCAACTGAAAAATAAAAATAAAAACAAAAATAGTGAAAGACAAATGCAAAGATAAGGCAAAGAAAGGTGAGGAAAAGTGAAAACAAAAGCAAATATTGACAAGTCTAAGAAGTTACCAAGTAAGCTCGTTCCAACAAGTCTGGTCATCATATTCAAAGTGTTATTGTACAAATATTACGGCCCAAATTGAAAGCAGATTTTGAATTGAAAGCAGATATTTTAAAGGAAGCTTCTTCCAGGTTCCAACCAACTTTTTTTTGGTTTCACATGGAAAAAATTTCTTGATAAATTCGCAATTTGAAATTTTGGAGAAAGATAAAACAAAACCAACTTTGTTCATCATGTAAAAGCCAAATAATTTTTAATATAAAAATATAATAATTCCGTAAGTTTGTGTGTCACTCTGGCTCCACTTAAATTTGGGCTCTTTTTGGAAAGAGTTAAGTGGGCCCACTTGATACTGATACCTACCAAAAAGTCCCTAGAAACTGCTTAAAATTTCCATCAGGCAAGTGAAATGGTCCTCTAGTGGGCCCCCCGCCCTCAGAATTATGAGATCTATCTATCTATCAACGATGACTATGCAGCCTTTTCGTGGAACAGTATCTCCTATTAATAAATTTGAAAGAATCTAGCTATAAAATAAATAAATAAATTGTCCAAAAAGAAAAAGAAAGAAAAGGTTTTTTGTTTTTTTTCCTTTTCTTTTGTTTGTCCAACCATTTTAACTCTGAAAAGAATAAAATATTTAAGGAAAAAATAACGGAAAACCTCTATTTTGGAGGAGAGCAGGGATTTCGGTTAGTTGAACTCTAACCACAAACAAAGCAACATGAAACTTCCAACAATTAAAATTAAAAAAAATTGAAAATAGCATGAATTTGTATCAAACACAGAAAACCCAGAACAGAATTAAGAATTAAAAGAAGAAAAAAAATGTAATGAAATCCCAATTTACCAAACAACATAAAAAGCATGGCAATGGCATAGAATGTTGTAGAAATTAGAGAGAGAGAAGATGAATAAAATTACCAGGAAATAAGGCAAGGAAATGATTTGCCTAATGACAAGCCACTGAACGCCATAGCCAATGAAGCCCATGAAGGCAGCAATGAAAAGCACAACCCACAAAGGAAAATACATCAAAGCCAGCCCAGAAGACCATCCCAAAACCTTCCCCAAATCAGAGGCCGTCGCCAAATAATTCAGCTGCACCTGAGAAATCCCCAGCACAGATTTCAACGCCGAAGAATACGACGAGAAATCGAAATTCGTCCCTGTAAATGCCTGAATCCAAATTGTCGCCACCAAAATCATCCATTTTCTCGACTGCCCCGCCATCACAAATATTATTGCTCTCACAAACCGGTGGCTCCGCCTCCCAAAACGATCAGCTGCCGCGGAAACGGCCCCGTTTCGCCGCGAACAAGAACACAACGGTTGCTGCTGCCTGCTGCTGTTTGTGCTGTTGATTGGTTTGCGTCTCTCGGTCTCTCTACGTGGCCTCATTTATAAACGAATAATCCTCGCATATTGCATTGCTGGGGCCCACGCAATATTGTCGCTTTCGTAATAATGATGCTTGACGTTCGCTTCTCTCTCTTTTTTGTTATGTTTTGTGTTTCGATCAGATTCAAGATTTGTTGGGGGGATTTTTACTATTAATGATGAGGCTGTGATTCGTGGTTACTTGGGGGCATGTGATCATGTGATCATGTGATATAGCATCCAAGGGCGAGAGACCACTTGGCTTCGATGAGGATCACTGGTCGACTCCTTACGTTGGTCTGGTTCGTTTTATGAAGTTTTTGAATGAAACCGCAACGTAACATTATTCATGGATGACTTATTTTGGCGAGAATATACGAATTATAATATAAAGAGCTTGTAGTTTAAGTGATTAAAAGCTCTGACTCTTGCACTCGAGGTCTTAAGTTTAGTTTCTCTCTTCTTCAACATAGTTGATAAAAAAATAAATCTATTAGCTATAATCTGATTGGATAACATGATTGATATGTCATAGACCTAAAATATAGTATTAATAAATAAATACACATATTAATATAACTTAAGTAAATTAACAATAACACATAACCCTATGTAGGGGCAGTGGAAAATCACCTGGAAAGGCTAGAATTTGCCCCTCTTATGCTGCTCACCATTTGTTCGATTAAATGTCTCAAAGAGGCTTTTCTGTTTTGATAGCTAAAAATCGCATCTACTACGACAAGACTCCTTCAGATGTGTGTCTAGTTAGCATTGCATACTTCTTTTTCTGGCACAAAAACGCTACGCAAGGAAGAAGATGCGAGAGGAAGAGGATGCGCGAGGAAGAAGATGCACCAGGAAGAAGATGTGGGCTGTTGCTTTTGGGTTTCTCATTAAAACAATGTTGTCTTAGTATATGAGTTTCATTTAAAATAAAACGATGCGTTTTGCTCCAATCTTCTTAGGATATGAAAAAGGTATGTTTGGTGGAACAGTCACCGAATTAAAAAAAAAAAAAAGAATGGAACGATGGCTGCTCTCCATCCCTTCCTTTCAAGTCATGTCATCATGAGCAATAGTAATCATATTATTAGGTTTTCTTATTTTAAATGCAATGATGCCTTTTGTCTGTAGTAAAACCTTTTTTTTTTTTTTTTTTTTTGGAACATCTTAGTTATTTGATATTACATTAGCCTAGCCTAATATGAAAACTTAAACGTTTTTCTTAGAAAAAAAGGGTTACACTTGATCTTAAGCGACCAAAAGGGTATCGCCTTTCAAAACTTTGGTAGGAACTAGGAGTCTGAGGCTTGTGGGAGGGTTAAAATGAAGGCCATGTACATGTAGCTATGAAATATGGATGGTATTAGTTGGTTGGTTTTTTTGTTTTTTTTTTTGAGCTTTTAGCCTTTTAAATATTGACTCTTCTCTAAAAAATTTCTAGGCCTGCCACTGTGTTGGGGTGTATGTCGGTTCGAAACCAATACAATTTAGTTAATTCGCATCCGATCCAATATAAATTGGATTGTGATTTTTCACTCTGATCCAAACGTATTAGATGTTTAAATCCAATCTGACCCGATCTAATTGATATTGGATTGGACTGGATTGGATTTGATGATTAGGTTTGATAATAAAAAAAATAATAATGAAATATTAAATGTTTAATATAATCAAACATATTAATAGACATAAATGTAAAATATAAATGAAATATTAGAGAAAAATACCTACAAGAGCAAAATAAACATAAAACTAACTAGATTGGATTGGATTGGATCCATCATCCGATCCAATCATATCGGTTTTGAAAATTACGGATCCAATTCAATCCTCCAAATTTTCGAAACAGATTAACATTGAATTGAATTGGATTGAATTAGTTTATTTGAGTGAATTGGATTGGATCTTGTACACCCAGACACTATGACCATGACATCAAAAAATTCATAATTTTCTTGATCGTACAAGGAGGGGGTTTTGGTTGTGGGCCATTGTATAAATATTCTCACTTGTTTCAGGAGAGGAATGAGGATCACAATATCAGAATATATCAATCAATTAATTAATTAATAGTCGGAATAAAATAGGTTGGAGGCCATTCTGTGCGTCCTATTCCAACCTAAGAAGCAAGCTTAGATCACAATCTATTAGACTTGAGACCATGCACGTGCATGTATATTAGGAATTTCGCATTGAGATTTAGATAGTCATTACCTCCCTTAAGCCTGCCCTCGAGGTTAACTACTCTACTCGTATGCACATGCAAACACTCAAGATACATTGAGGAGCACTTCCAAAAATTTGTCTTTTGAAGGGGAAATAAACAAATTAATTTCCTCATCACTGTTACCTGTATTTGGTCGTGCCTTTGTGGAATATTGGAACATGATCTAATAATACCTTTCAATAAATCCAAGGATTCACAATCTAGAACATGATTAATTTGAAAAAACACGTAATCTAAGCATAATTACATAATTACATATGTACAGGAGTTGCATGCACACGTACAGATTTACTCCAAACCCTGTACGTGGAAAAATAACACACTTTTATTTTATTAGAAGCGTGTGACATCTCCTCTAGTCATTTATCTCAGGAGCTGTATTTTTTTTTTTTGGTTCAATCTTTCAAACGGTGGATGTTAAATCCACTTCATTAGTGACATTTTGCTTGGAGGTTTTGTGGGCCTCAATTTGGCATCTCCTCTAGTCATTTGTCATATAAGATAGAGATGCTTTTATTATTATCAAGAACTCAAGAAAAATACAAATAAAAATTCAAAGTCCATAAGAATCACAAGAAATGATATCCGATCGATTTTCAATTCTTTACCTCTTGGGGCGCAGTACTAATTCATGTTGATAAGATGTATCTTTCTTTCTTGTTGTACTCAAAGTCGGAAACGCAGGGTTATAAACATCTCACCAAAGGTTTCTTATCCTCCTACGCAAAGGGATTTGCTTCACACAGCATCCACCAATCCTACCCTGATCATCACCACTTGCCAAATAGTTCAAGGACTTTTTGGACCAACATATCAGATTTTCTGAATGCTTTCTTTCGAATGTTTTTCTTTTCAATTTCATATCATATTTGAAGGTTTCCCCATTTCATAATTTTATAAGTTGTGTCCAAAACTTTGATTAATAATATCAAACCACAATATATTATTACTGTTGAGAGAGTATTGTTCTACATCAAGAAATGGAAATTGAGTTTCTCGTCTCGTATTTTCAACTAATTTTGTGTTGAATTGTTCTAAATCTAGCTATGTAACGGTGCGTATCAACGTCATGTTATCAACTTGTTTTGCTTGAGTGACTCTACACTCAGTAGTGAAAAAATCTTATAGCTTTTTTCGTGCCCTAGTTAATTTTAGATTGAATGCTCTCTAATTCTATGAATGATCACAAATCAATCTAGCTGGCCAGTTTTTATTACCATATGTTATTCCTTTTTTATTTTAAACAAGATGGAAAAAAAAGGAAAAAAAAAAACTTAATCATCAACCTTTAGAATCCAAGCTTTGTCGAATAGAGACATGTTGGCAGGTACTGAATTATTTGTCTTAATTTGCAAGATTGAAGAATCAATTCCACAAACTCCTTCGCATTCATTACCTCTAATCCAAAATCAGCTGCCAAAACATAAATAATACAAAAAATAAAAATAAAAATCTTCGGAAGCACATGCATGCTGTGGTCCAAGCATTCAAGTTTTGTCAATATATTTGGATCTTACATCTCTCCTTGCTTCCAGGGGTGGAAATAGTTCGTAGCCTTTAAAAAAAATAAAAATAGACTATATATATTCTAATGTGATTTACCCCATAATAATCTTGTATTAATTTGTTTGCTCAATTGAGAGACATAATCCCTTCATAAACATTCACGACTTTGACTCTCTACATTTTCATATGCAATAACAAAATATTTCAATTCTCTCAAGGATTGTAGAGCACAACATGAATAGATACAATTTCAATTATGTAGAACACGATGATGCATGGGCTATTGTTCTTGCGGGGCTGAGAAAATAAATATATTTTTGAACCATGTTGCAATAATTAATGGAAGTTGCCAGAACCAACTAGCCAGGAGTTTCCCAGAAATATGTATTCGATTTGGGAGGTTGGTTTGATTGCTTTTCATTAGAGTTCAACCTTAAATTTGGCATGGCAAATTGGAAACATGGACACCTCATCAAAGATCACGGGTCACTTAATTATACAGCTAACCTGGCTGCTCAGCCATGCATGATATATATGCCAAAGCCCCACAGCGCATGCAGTAATGGCAAAGATGACACAACTTTTTTGTCTTCTTCAAAATATATGATTGGGGAAAAAATTAGTGTTAATCTTTACTAGTTAGTAATCGGTAAGGAGGAATTGAATTGAGTAGGAGTTCGATTGCGAAGGAGTATAATTTGAATTCCCAATGAAGCTGTTTACTTTAAACTATCTGGAATTGGGGTAGGAATGGTATTGACTCCCTATAAATTGTTTACTAAATTCCCCTTAATCTGAATTGAAATAAGTTTGATTACTAAAATGCGCTTATTCTCAATAACTTATTTTATATGTAAATAAATTGACTGGCAAATTTGAAATTTTAAAAATTGTGTGAGGATTTAATAGGTAAAAAAGATGAATTTCCAATGGGTTAGTTCCCTAAGAATTAGAATATACCACATCACACCCAAGAGTCCCATTCCTTCAAAATCAGGAGTTTTATGCGGGCTCCACTTGCATATTCCATTCCTTTATATGAAGTAAACACATGAGTAGTCCGTGATAATCTGATTACGGATTAATAAATATGCCATAAAATCTTAAGATTATAAGAATCGGTGGTATGTACCACTTGTACAAAATAGGGCTTATTAAGAGGGTATATATGACGAGTTCAATTTACTGCCAAACAAGTCAAGGAAGGCTTCATTGATATCCCATACTGATTACATCAAAGCACACCTAATCATACATATAGACCAACATACACAAATAACTCAATAAGAGCAAATGGATATTATCCTATAAGCTTAGCGTCTAGAATATCTGCTAGAGCCGTTTTATTTTTGCACATAGCTTATGGATCACAAAGAGCCCAAAGTATACAAACACAATCCAATAACATAAGGATAACATCTATAAGCTTAGCTTCTAGACTATCTGCTAGAGCCGTCTTATTTTTACACACAGCTTATGGATCACAGAGAGCCCAAAGTACTTACAAACACAATCCAATAACATAAGGATAATATCTATAAGCTTAGCTCCTACACTATCTGCTAGAGCCGTCTTATTTTTACACATAGCTCATAGACAAAGTTTATTTTTGCTACATCAATTCTTGGAAATTGATGCAACGGGAGAGTGCATCCACGAGCTTCTCAATATCGTGCCTTGTGTGCATTGCGCTCAATGTCACTCGTAACCTGAGAAAAAAAATATAAATGAAGATGTAAGTTTAGAAAGTTAGGTTTCAATTCCCCAACTCTAAGTGACCGCTAATGAAGAATTGCAACAAACCTGCATGAGTTGGGTGGCACTGATGGAGGCCTAATTGCAGTGACATGGAAACCGTATTTTAGCAAACTCCTGTTCATCGTCAATTGACGATCGTAAAAAAATGCAGTTAGATATATGTAGTTGTAGTATGATCGATCTCTAAATTAATCACACATAAAAAAGATAATAGAGAGGGAAAGAAACAAAACTGGCTAGCTTGTAGAGCCTTCTCTTCGCTCCCTACGACAAGAGAGATTATGGGACTTTTTATGGGGATCCCAGTAAGAGCATGAAAGTCTTCCACCCGATTCCAAATTGCCCGTCTACGCCATGTTTCCTTTCTTGCCACAATAAGAGCAGCTGCAAATTTTATACTTGTAGTGTTAACACATGTGAATAATGCATGCATGATAAATTAATGCTAGGGTTTTACCATGGGCAGCAGCAGCAATTGGTACTGGCGTAGATGTGGAAAATATAAAAGAGCGACCCCTTGATTGTATGAGCTGCTTCCACTTTTTGCTGTATTAAAAGATGAAGAGATCAAACATGTGCAACTATAAACCCTAAATCTCAGAATTTGTATATTAATATTGTTGCTACTAATCAAGGGAAAATAAAGCAAGAATATATATAATTACCTGCATGCAATGAATCCGCCTTGGCAACCAACAGCTTTACTCAAAGTGCCAACACATATATCAACATCTCTTTCACAGTTGAATTCCTCAGCTACTCCTCCTCCATTTTTTCCAAAAATCAGTGTACCATGAGCCTGAACAAAAAGGTAGGTTTAGGATTTTTAATATCTTATACCTATATAAAGAGCATTTCAAATCCGCCTTGATATTGTAGGGGCCCAAGACAAACCAAATTCTGCACAAGAAGCCATATAAAATATGTGATAAATTGGGGCTTAATTGTGCTAAAAAATTTAAGGGCTTCCTAGATCTAGATCTAGAGCGATTAGTTGTCATTAGGCAAAGTTCTCCTCGTTTTGCTTTTAGATGCAGGTCCTTTGACTCTTTTTTTTTTTGGTGTCGATTTTACCCTTTTGAGGTAAATAAGGAAACACATTGAAAATCCAAATTTAGTGCATTATTTCATTGTAATTGAATTTCAAAATTTAAAATTTGAATTCTTTCTTTGTGAATATTTACCTAATATGTGGATAAAATACAATTTAATCAATAAAAGTAAAGACCCACATATTATACTAATAGATGAGGCAAGCACCCATATGAAATTATGTACCTATGCATCAAGTAAACACCCAAATATTGAAAACACAATATGTTTAATACTTATCAAGTTGATTCGTGGTGTTTAAGCATAGCAACAAATAAAAAACTTGAGAAAAACAATATAAACAAGAGAACTATTGATGACGTTTTTATGTACCTAATATGAGCTAATGTGCTTTATATTAATATATGTATATATATAGGTAGAATTTTCTAATGTACCTGGTTACTAGATAAATATAAGATTATGTACCTAATTACTAGGTAAATGCTTGACCAAAAAAAAAAATTACTAGGTAAATGTGAGATTATGTACATAACTTACTAGGTGAAGATAGGATTGTACTTGATTATTGGGGGAACTATGAGATAATATATAATTTACCTGACATATAGGTATTTTGTTATTTTCAATAATATACCTTTTTTTGGTTTCTTCAATTTACCTAATAAAGAGGTCTTAAACAATAAGAAAGAAAGGCAACGATTTTTTGGGTTAAAAGAAGAAAAAAAAAAAAGACAACACTAATATACAAAATCATGGATGCAATTAAAAAAAGAAAAAAAAAAGGCAACGTAATTAATATACCAAAATCATTATGGTCATAAGCACTTAATTTGTTAATTAATTATGGTCATAAACAATTCTTTCCCGTAATTATCACATAAATTACAGTTAGTCGATTTAAAGCATAAAGGGCAACATTGGAACAAAAAATAATTTAAAATAAAAATGAAAAGATTACATTAGAAAATGTTAAAAAAAGAATGTAATCCTATCTAGCACAAAAGTCAAAGGAATTGTATCAAAATCACAAACTCCAAGGATTATAATAAACTTCTTAATGAGAATTTGGATCTATATGAACTTTTTTTTATTTTAATAAATATAATCTTTCGAAAAACAAAAAATTTTAATTTTTTTTTTTGAGCCAATAACAATTCACTTATTTTATTCTCCCTCTCTCTCCATCTCTTTGACAACTTTGTTATATGGGGCCTTAAAAGTGCAATTCTCCCTCCCCTCGCTCAAATATGTACGGTAAGAAACGCCTTTTCTGCACGTGCATTAACACTTGTGAAAGCATAATATAAATTAAGTAGATCAACCAATTCAAGACGGTCCAACAACTCTACCTGTTTTTATAATTAAATGAGTAGTTGTTACTTTAAATTGAGTAATCAGAATGAGTCAAAAAGAAAAAGAAAAAAAAAACTGAACATGTTCTGTAGTTGCCGATAAAAGTAGGAGACAACCCACCTTCAATAATTTAAGCCTTTTAGATATTTTTTTATAAAATAATTATAAAACTCAGTTTTTTAAATTAAAAAGAGAACAAAAGAATGACAACAAAAAAAAACCCCAAATGGTACACACGTGTGCTATAAGGGCTATTGTCTATTAAATTAAATAGTTATGTGGGCCTCTTAACGTGGAGAAACACTTACATATGAAATGGAGATAATACTATTTTGCAATTTCGAGCCAATCACAGTATGTCACGCGTGATAAATTTTTCATGTGGCAGACTGTGATTGGCTGAAGATAGCAAAATAGTGTTATTTCCGTTTCATACAAGTTTTTCTGCTTAATGCGGGGGCCAGCTTTCTTCATGGCTGACCCTAGAGGACTTACATCATCAATAACTAACAAAAAGTCATGCTCTTTGCGTAGCTCACTACTACATTTTAGCCCTTGCGCGACGGTTTTTTGCGCGACGGAGGCTAATTCGTCCCATGAGAAGGTTTTGCGCGACGGATTACATAAAGCGTAGCGCAATAATGTGCGACAAAATTAATCGTCGCGCAAATACATTTTGCGCGACAGAAATAAAGAGCGTCGCATAAAGTAACTGCGAAAACGAGCGGAAAAATTTATTTGGCGGTAAACTTTGCGCGACAGTATTGATCGTCGCGTCAAGGTAGTTTGCGCGACTAGTTAAACCATTCGTCGCGCAAAAAAAAGGCGCCAAGAATGGAGCACTGTCGATAGCATTTCTCGCCAAAAAATTGCGCGACAGAAGATTGCGCGACAGAAATTTCGTCGCACATTGTATGGGCGACGAATTATTATGCGACGGATAGAAGTACATCGTCGCGCAAAAAAATGATGTCGGCAGTACTTTGCGCGACTGGGAAATAACGTTTGCGCGACGGTGACGTTTTTTGCGCGACAGATTTTGAACTAATTTTTTGTCGCGCAAAAGGTGTAATCTTGCGCGACGATAATCTACTCCGTCGCGCAAACTCGTCGTCTATACTAAGCTGAACACGTCCATGGCAGAGGCAAACTGCAAAAAAAATTGCAGTTTGCCTCTGCTGTTCCTGCGTCTTTCTCAAGAGATTTCGAGCCACAAAACTCGTTATTTTCATTTCGTTTATGAGTTGAGCTACTTCTGCCTCCGATACGGTCTTTGGGTATGCATTTTTTATCGTTAGTGTAAAAATTTTACTGTAAATTCATTCTAACACCATTTATTTCTTTGTACATAGGAATATTATATGTGATTAGAGATTGGAGGAGAACGATTTAGAAGGTATTTTCGTTGTTTTATAATATAAAATTTATTACATTATATTTATATTGATTTATGAAATTATGTTTATAATATGTTGTTAAATTATGAATGTACGTTAATGTACGAAGTTAATTGAAATTAACTTTGTACATTTTTTTTTTTGTAAAGCTTAGTTCCCGTTCGAGGTTAGTTGGACCGCGCATGGGTGGGTAATCCACGACTAACGGTCCAATTAATTCTTGAATTGTCCCATATTTTGGACAGTTTGGAAATGCATAGTCATGTCACGTAGTTTACAGCTACAGGATTAGGTTTCGATTGTGGAGATTTCGGTGTCGTCTCGGTACGTTCTTCGGGTGGTACGTAGATATTTTATATCTACGGTACACCTCAAGAACTGTACCGAGATGCTGCCGAAATTTATCCACGTCGAAATCTAATCTCATGTAGCTGTAAATTACATGACATGGCTATGCATTTCCGAATGGGATAGGGCCCTTACCGGAGGCATAAGGAAAGATTTTGTACGAATACAACATGATTGTTGTGTTGTGATTGTGGTTCCAGGAAAGATGAGCAGGAGGTGGATACAGAACCGGAATAGGTGCGCAGGCGAATACTTGGATGGAATCGAGGATTTTATTGACTTTGCACGGACACACAACCCAGGTGCAACTAGAATCCGGTGTCCTTGCAGGAGGTGTAACAACATGTTGTGGGAGACAATTGAACATGTTCGATTTCATTTAGTAAGAAATGGAATGATTGAGACATACAGCACTTGGAACCATCACGGGGAACAAGTAGACATCGCTTCGTCTTCAGGGGCCACAAGAATGGACAATGTTGAACCTATTGTGGATCCTAATGAACAAGTCAGGGATATTATACATGATGCTTTTCCATTTGCATCGACCAGCAGCACTCAGGAAGGAGAAGATGATGTGCCTACACCAATGGACAGTGCAGAGTTCGAACAGTATGAAAACCTGTTAAGAAATGCCAACCAGGAGTTATACCCGGGGTGCGAGAGCTTTTCCGTTCTGACGGCGATTGTGGAGCTAATGCACGGGAAAATAAAGTATCGTATGTCGAACTTGTGTTTCGATTACTTTTTGGGGGTTTTCAAGAAAATGCTTCCAACAGACAATTGTTTGCCGAAAGATCACAGACAGGCACAGAAGATGTTGAGTGGTCTTGGACTGGGTTATGAAAAGATCCACGCTTGCAAAAATAATTGCATGTTATTCTATAAAGAGTATGAAACGTTGGATACATGCCCTATATGCAATGAATCGAGGTTCAAACAGACATCTCAGAATAGAATGAGTAAGATTCCACAAAAAGTCATGCGTTATCTGCCCCTGAAACCAAGGTTGCAGCGATTGTATATGTCGACGCATACTGCCACAGACATGAGATGGCATAAGGAAAAACGGGTAGACGACGATGTGATGCGGCATCCTGCAGATGGGGAGGCATGGAAAGATTTCGATCGAACGTTCCCCGAGTTTGCTGCTGATCCCCGAAATGTGAGGTTGGGACTTGCGACTGACGGATTCAATCCGTACGGGGTTCTAAACCAACACCACAGCACTTGGCCAATTTTCGTATTTCCATATAATTTGCCCCCTTGGAAATGCATGAGAAAAGAGTACATGATGATGACTATTTTGATAACTGAGGATCCTGGCAGGTCAATCGATGTGTACTTAAGGCCGTTGGTTGATGAGCTCAAAGATTTATGGACAAACGGGGTGCGCACGTACGATAAATCTACTAGGAAGATGTTCACTTTGCGGGCGGCAGTTATGTGGACTGTGAATGATTTTCCCGCATATGCAATGGTTTCGGGGTGGAGCACAAAGGGTTATATGGCATGCCCTGTATGCAAGGAAGATGTAACTTCCGGTTGGCACGCTGGAAAAGTGTGTTACCTTGGGCATCGAAGATGGTTGCCATGGGACCACGAGTGGCGGGAGAAGGATATAGAGTTCGACGGAAAGAAAGAGCGTCGCGCAAAACCTAGAGAATGGTCCGGTGATCAGATCTTGGAACAGCTTAACCATTTGGATTTTGCTCCGTTCGGGAAAACAGTTAGTCGGACCAGACCTGCTACACATATGAACTGGACGCACAAGTCTATGTTTTTTGAGCTCCCATATTGGTCGAAACTAAAATTGAGGCACAATCTCGACGTTATGCATGTTGAGAAAAATGTGTTTGACACATTGATGGGAACGATTCTAGATATCAAGGGCAAGACAAAGGACACTCCGAAAGCGCGTCTTGATTTGGAAAGAATGGGCATACGAAAGGGTTTATGGCTGAAAAGGGGCAGTGATAAAGCTATACGGGATCTTGCATTTTTTTCCATGAAACCGAATGACAACAAAGAGTTTCTACAGTTCGTATCGTCTGTAAAGTTTCCTGACGGGTATGCTTCTAATATCGCACGTTGCGTGAGGGTTGACGGGGGTAAATTTACTGGACTCAAGAGTCACGACTGCCATGTGTTTATGCAACGCTTACTTCCTGTGGGGATTCGACACCTATTGCCGGAAGATGTAGTCAAGCCAATCATATTGTTGTCCAGATTTTTTTCCCAACTGACGGCAAAAACGTTGCGAAAGACAGACATTGATCAGTTGCGCCAAGACATTGTCCAAGTCTTATGCAAGTTTGAGATGATATTCCCTCCGGCTTTCTTTACGAGTATGATTCACGTGATGGTTCACTTGCCAGAAGAGGCATTGCTTGCTGGTCCAGTCAACTATCGCTGGATGTATCCAATAGAAAGGTATATAATAATCATCATTTGTGTATGCATCATTATCTCATGCTTACTACTTGCTAATTTCGTTTTATTATGGCAGGCTACTCGGAGAGCTGAAAAAAAGCGTACGCAACAGAGCGAAGCCCGAAGGATCAATTGTAGAGGCTTGGGTTCAATATGAGGCGCTTACTTTCTGTGGAATGTATTTAAAGGATGTGGACACGGCTTTCAATCGACCTCAGCGCAATAATGACAGAGGTCTGAGAAATGAGCAACTTTCTGTTTTTGCCCAAAGCGCACGACCCTTTGGAGATCATGTACGAGGAGAATCGTTTTCCAGAAATGACATGGAGGTAGCTCATTGGTTCGTATTGAACAATTGTGATGAGATATTGGCATACTTAGATGAACATGAAGAGATGATGAAGCGAGAACATCCATCACATTTGTATTCCAAGAAACACCGTGAATTGTTTCCACAATGGTTTTTGGAATATGTAAGTTATAAGTGTTTTCTAATTCATATATATATTATGCTATTACATTTTTCCAAACTAACCTATGAATGTTTTTTTTTTTATAATATTAGGTGAATAAGTTGAAATCAGAGAATTCCCCCACTTACAGTGAAAAGTTATATAACTTGGCATTCGGCCCACTCCGAGCAGAATTGTTCTCAGGTTGCCATGTTAACGGCGTCAAGTTTTTAGGTAATGCACGAGATGACAAGTTGTGTACGCAAAACAGCGGTGTCCATGTTCCAGGTGGAGGCGAAAGTACAGACATTGATTTCTATGGCAAACTCACAAATGTCGTGCAATTGCTTTACAAAGACCGATACCAAGTGATCATGTTTAAGTGTCGATGGTTTGATACGAACCCAAATAGGCAGGGAAGTATTAAAATCGATCATGGGTTACTATCTGTGAACATGAGCAGAACTTGGTATGATGACGACCCTTACATTTTGGCAAACATGGCAAAACAAGTTGTGTATCTAAATGACCCTAAAGCGGGGAACGATTGGAAAGTTGTTCAGCAAATGGATCAGAGGAACGTGTATGCTATACCAGAACTAGACCCATCGGACAACGACGTCGACGTCGTTGACCAACGTTTAGACTCTTCCATGGAAAATGATGCACATACACTTCTCGATACAAATGTTGTTCAAGAACCATTTCAGATTGACGGAGTGTCTTCAAGAGAAATACCGATTCAGTCAATTACAATTGACCTCGGTGATCTTCCGCGATACGATCCAACCATGGGGGACAACAACGACGATGATGTACTTATGGAGGAGGAGGAGGAGGAGGAGGAGGAGGAGGATGAGGAGGAGGAAGAGGATTGGGAGACGGATAGTCATGATAGTGATGATAACGAAGGTTATTATAGTTCATCTGATGAATAATGTAATTTATTTGTAATTTAATGAAATGTACATGTTTTCTCTTTGTTTCAGTAACTTTTCCTAATTAACGTCATATATTTGCATAGAGTTTTGTAACAAGACGAATGAATAAAGCTACGACAAAATACAAATATAGTATGACAATTATATGACGACCCTTATAAATATATGCTTTATCACGTCCCCTAAAACAAGTTATGATCATCTTTGCTTATATAGTAAATACAAATATAGTATCAACAAATATTTACACTAAATATCAATTTAATTTTTAAAAATAAAAACAACATTTTGCGCGACGAATTAATATAACGGCGTCGCCCAAACATATTTGCGCGACGATTATATCCGTCTCGCACGATAATGGTCTAAAAAAATCTACAAGTGTCCGGGTATAGTTTCGAAGTGTCTTGCGCGACGGATTAATACTGCGTCGTTTTTTTAACCGTTGCGCGACGATACTCTTCGTCTCGCAAGGTTAATTTTCCCAAAAAAACACAAGTGTCAGGAAAAAATTTAAAACTGATATTTGCGCGACGAAAAAATATAATGGCGTCGCCCATACACCTTTGCGCGACGATTATATCCGTCTCGCAAGAATAATGGTCTAAAAAAATTTACAAGTGTCCTGGAATAGTTTCGAAGTGGCTTGCGCGACGGAATAACACCTGCCTCGTCATTTAAACCTTTGCGCGACGGTATTTTTCGTCTCGCAAGGTTAATTTTCCCAAAAAAACAAGTGTCGGGAAAAATTTTTAAACTGATCTTTGCGCGACGGAAAATTTCTGTCGTGCAATATTTTTCCAGGCGAAATATTTACTTCGTCGCGTAAACAAATTTAATTTTTTTAAAAATACTTGTTTTCATCACACTTAGGAATTTTAACTCAGTATGCACTAGTATAAATAATTTGAAATGAAGATCAAACTCTGTCATTGGATACATATAGGGTGAAGGAGTGTATCCGTAAAAAATCTTCGAAATCGGGGTAAAATTTACCGTTAAATCGTGATTTTTCCTTTATAACCGTTGAAAACTTTTCTCCCGTTACGCAATCTATATACCTTTTTTTTTTTCGATTTTCGGCGTATACGATCTTTAAGTAGAAACAAACAAGTGTGACGGCTGGATCGATAAAAAAAGTTTTCTATAATGCGTATATGATTCACACAATATAGCCACTAACTGTTAAAAGTTTATATATAAACTTGTTAAGTATAACGTAAGATTTTGTGATATCCACTAGTGTAAATAATTTCAAATGAAGATCAAATACTGTCATTGGATTCTTGTTGGGTGAAGGATTGTATCCGTAAAAAATTATCGAAATAAGAGTAAAATTGACCGTTAAATCGTGGTTTTTCCATTATAACCGTCGAAAACTTTTGTCCCGTTACTTGATCTCTATACGTTTTTTTTTCCCCATTTTTGGTGTATACGATCTCTAAGTATAAGCAAATACGTTTGACGGTTGGATCGTTGAAACTAGTTTCGTAGAATGTGTATGCTATCAAAACAATCTGTTTCAAATTTTATACAAGAACTTGCGCGACGAAGGACTGACGTCGCGCAAAACGAGTATATGCGATGAATAAAAATTTATTCGTCGCGCAAGGTGATGATGTCGTTTAGGGTTTTACGTGATCAGGGTTCAGGGTTCAGGGTTTAGGGTTTAGGGTTTAGGGTTTAGGGTATGATGTTTACGCGACGTAAGAATTTGTTCCCGTCACGTAAGGTCGTGAAAATTTTGGCGGTTTAATTGCCGCTACTGCAACGACTTTGCGCGACGATGCAAACGTTGTTCCGTAGCGCAAAATTAATATTTTCAATTTTGCGCGAAAATTTTAATCGAAAACGCACCGTTTAGACACTTTACTGATTTGCGCGACGAAGTCAGTATGTTTCGTCGCGCAAAGAGCTGATAATAATTCGACAATTTCAGACCTTCTGGTTCATTCTCGCCGCCGCTCTCTCTTCTCTCTCTCTCTCTCCTCCGGCCACCACCTCAACTCTCCACATTAACGACCGGGCGATCACCGCCAACGAACTCAGACCTTTCCGAGGCGCCGCCGCAGCTTGATTGGGTTCGAGAAACCGGCGGGAATTTATCCGGTTTTGGGCGAATATCTCCGGCTTCGTTCTCCCTCCTCTGGCCTCCAAATCTGTCGAGTGAGGTATGGTTTTCCCCCTATTTTTTGTTATCTAGCTGATGGTTGGGTAGGATTTGTGAAATTTGTTGTGTACGTTGTCTAATTTTGTAACTAAGATTTTGGCCGGATTTCGGGATGAAATTCCGGCCACTTCCGGCCATTTTTTGGCCTATGTCCGAGAACAAAACTGCCTCTATTCGATGTCCTGAACCTAGGGTAGGAAGATTGGCCCTTCATTTTGAGATTTTTCCGGCGATCGTTATCGCTTTTTCACATCCAAGCGCTGCTGCCGCGTGTGGCAGCCCTATGGAACTGTAGCAAAATCACATTGTGTTCAGCAATGCGATCCCCTAGTTGTCATGAGCGTGTAGGTGTGTTCGGTTTCCAATTTGGATACCGTTTCAGCCTCGAATGGATTTCGCCTATTGTACGATTTAACGGTTTGATTTGTTCGGACCATTGGATGAAACCCAAACTCACGTATGATGTGCCTTGTATGTCTAGGATCGTATAGGATTCAACGGATTGTGGATTGGAGTCCCGGATACTCCGAAATCGCAAACCGTACACCAACATATATGCGTTAATTAAATTTGTAATATTGTTAAAATATGCTTACTTTATATATTGGTAAATTTGATTTATTTGTATGTTTGTTAACTTAGTATATATAATGACCCTAAATTGGAATAATTTTTATGTTTTATAATTAATGAAGAATGTTTTATATTTTTGTTATATTTTATTTGTTTTATTTGTTATATTTGTTATATTTGTTATTAGACGTTGACTATATTTTAAATGAAATGAAATAAATGTTATATTTGTTATTAGATTGTTGTATTCCAGTAACTATTGTTTTTAAACTTTGGTGCTTGTTTTTATTGCAAGATGTCTAACCTAATCAGCAGAAGTCATAAGCCGGTGCAACCTTCACGTAGCTTGCCTCCCCCGACTATGATGTCACCTCCCTCTTGCCGACCACAGCTGCCCGACTTGCCAGTGGGTCCCAGTGCCCCCCATGTGCCGGCGTCATCAGAGTCATCAGTGGCGCAACCTATGAGCGCCAGGCGGCGTCATCGCCTTTCCAGCACCACCGACGCCACTTCGAGCGGACCAGGTAAAGATTTCCTTCAACTACAGATGTTTTCGTACCAATATTTTAGTCAAATTTGTTAACTAACATTAATTTCATATTTCTTTGCAGCTAAGAAGAACACCCGGGGACCGTGTCGCCAGTTGGCTACATCGAAGGTCACCCGGGTGAACAACTCTCGTATCAACATCAGATACGACGATCGTCATCGGGCTGCCCCAACGGCAGACCAACATAGCTCATTGGCGCACGATGTTGGTGCAGTCGTTCGGACCTATTGTCCGATGAAATGGAAGTCTTGGAAGGTCATGCCTGATGCGGTGCATAATGAGATGCATGGACACCTGTCGGTATGTATCTTACATTTTAATTGTTTTTCCTTCCAATTTTATATATTTTAAATATTTAATGTATGTAATTATTTTATTGTAGATGAACTACAATTTAGAGAATGTCAACGATGAGTTGTTGGGGTACATCAACAGACTCTTCGCTGATAGGTACAAGCAGTGGAAGAGCGACCTGCACCACCACTTTCAGGCATTTGATGATCCGCAGGCTGCTCTTCAGGAGGGTTGCCCGAAGGAGCTTGAGGGGCGGGAGGATAGTTGGCAGTGGCTCTGTGGTCATTTTCAGGAGGCTGATTATGTGGTATTTTTTATATTAAGTTCAAAATTATTACACATTTCTTACTAATGTTTATTTCATTTTTTAATATTTCATTTCAATTTCAAATAATACGTTTTAATTTTTGTATAACAGAAGATGGCTAAAGCAAATAAGGGCAATAGGGAGAAGAAGACTCTTCTCCATCATTCAGGTTCCAGGCCCTTCTCCTATAGGATGGATGCGCGACGTCGGGTAATAATAAGTCGTTTTTATTTAATTTTTAATATGTCATTAATGTTAATTTCTTTTTTTTTTTGTACTAACATTTTTATACTCTTGTTCAATTTAGGAGGGGTCCAAATTCCCAGAGATTGACGTCTTCGGCGACGTTTATGTTCGACCTGGGAATGAGTTGGCGGAGTCCCTTCATGTAAGTAGTCTTTAATTTTAATGATTATTTTACGCGTTCAAGTTTCATAGTTATTATATAAATGTTTTTATTTATATTTTATGTTATGTTAAACAGACGACCATGATTGAGAAGAGCCAGTTGGTTCTTCAGGAGTCTGCCTCCCAGCTTCCTCCCGATACGCCGCTCGAGTTTGTGGCTCCTCCACAGGATGCGGGGTTTCAGATCTTGACGGACACCTTGGATCAGACTCTGGGGAGGCGGCCAGGGACATACTGTCGAGGGATGGGGAATGCCCGGCGGCGGGAACCTAGATCCCGTTCATCGTCGCAGTCAAATAGTGTTTTGACAGCAAAGGTGGCCCAGCTTGAAACCCAGATGGCCCAGATGGCTCAGATTATACAGTCCATGGCCCAGTCCGGCGTTCCCGTACCATCTTTTGTTCCCCCGTCCACCTCTGCGCATGGCCACCAAACCTCTGCCCCTGTCCCCAATGTCCAGACCTCCGAGCCGCATTTGCCAGACGAGGAAGTAGATTTAGCTTCATTGTTTAATTAGTTTTTTACTTTCTTAATTACATTTTAAATATTTCTCTTGTATATTATATACATTTATATTATGTTTTAAAAAACTATTTTCTCTTCATTACATTTCTCAATTGCAATTTGATTTAATTATAAAAATAAAATAAATCAAAATTCTTTTTTTCACATAAATTAAAAAAAAAATTAATTACTAATATTTGCGCGACGAATAAAGGACCCGTCGCGCAAATCACGTTTTAAAAAATAAAAAACCATAAAAATAAATCGTAAACGAAAATAATTCTCAGTTTGCGCGACGGAAGTATTTGTCCCCTCAAGAAAATGCGACAAACAAATATTTGTCGCGCAAGGGTTTGAGTCACGATCTTTATTCGTCGCGCAATATTTTTTGCGCGACGAAACTGTGTCGTCGCATTATGTTCTTGCAACGTCTGTTACTTTGTCGCGCAAACAGTAGTTCGACTGATTATTGTCGTCGCGCATAGTTCCTGCAACGCCTGTATTCTCGTCACGCAAAATATTGAGCGACGGAATATTTGTCGTCCCTGAACTATTGGCGCAACGAAGGGTTATGCGCGACGGTTTTTTATTGTTTTGTCGCGCGAAGGCTTTCGTGACGGTATTTGCGCGACTGATTTTGCGCGACGATATATCTGTCGCTCTATTGTTTGAGCGACAGATTTGTTCTTTGCGCGACTATTTTGTATTCGTCGCGCAAACGCTAAAATGTAGTAGTGGCTTCACAAGCTCAACCATTGGTGCAACGTCTCCGTCCATACTAAACACGCTGTAATGAGAAAATTGCAACTCATAAGAAAGAAAACAAAAAACAAAATCAAAATAGAAACACTATATCTAAACCAGAAATTGATTCGAACTGAAATGACATTATAGAATCACTAACCTATCAGTCACGACCACTTTCTTCATAATTTTGCAACTTGATCTATATCAAAGCACAAGCTATGAAAGAAATGAAGTATATATGTATATATATCTTATTATAAGAAGAGGCACACAAGGATTAAAAGAGAAGTTGAAGACTTACAACAAGGCATCAAGGTGATTCATGTCGCAATGTCTATAGACAAATATCTGTACAGACTTTTGCTTGTCAGCAATACGAATACCATCAATTATTGACGCATGGTTCAATGCATCAGAAAAAATGGCAATCTTTTCATCAGGTAAAGGTGTTTTGCCAGCAGCCAAGAGAGTGCCAATAGATCCCAAAGCTACCATCAAGGACGTATTGGCTGCAAATCCCGTTGGACAAAGAAGACAATCCTAGAGGATACATTGTAAACAAGATATATTAATATTGCATCATGTTCAACTGAATATACCTAAAACATGACGTGAGTAGCACATGACTACTTGAAAAAGAAATATCAGCTCATACCTCTTTCTCCTTCAAGTCTGCCAGGCTTGACTCGAGTAACCTATGGTAATCAGTATATCCACAGATTAAAGCAGAACTCCTTGGGCCCATTCCGTGTTCTAGGGCAACCTGGTTGAATATATATATAATTATATTATTGTTGCATGGTTTTCAAAAATGATGGTAAATTAATGATACAATCTTTGCAGAAGTTGGTAGTGTCATCAAAAGAACCTTAGCTGCAGCTTTTCCAATAGTAGGATGTGAACCCAAGCCCAAATAATCATTCGTAGAAAATAGTAGCAGCTTTTTGAAACTCTGGGTACCATCATCGTCTCCTATAAAATTCAAGAAACGGGACTCGTAACTTCAAATTTGAAAGAAAAAAATATTCTAAAACAAGTGAGAAATGGTTGAACTGAACCCTACCTGAACTGGGAATGTCATGGACCCATTTTTGGAATGTGGCTTCAGTAATTTGAACCCGCACAGCGGATCGATCCCATGGTTGCAGTTCATCGAACACATTGAAGTCATCTTCAATAGGTTTTTGGGCTTCTAGAGCTGGTGCACTATGGAGGTGAATGGGCCTGAGAGATCCAACGAGTTGCAGGTGCTGGAGTTTCTGAAGAGCCTCTTCAACCCAATGATCCCACGACCTCATCATCTCAAGTTGGGCAAATTCAAAGCAGAGAAGGGAAGATTGAAATATTGGAGAGTAGAGTAGTGCCTTTAGCTCTACATTCGGATGTAAGCACATTAAACCAATATATACTACCTGAAGAACCAATTGTTCCTCCCAATCCTCAATTTTTAAATAAAGATAAACTTTTTCATGACATAATTAGAATAATTAAGCAAGCTTCATGATTGCTGTTAACATCTCTCTCTCTCTCTCTCTCTCTCTCTCTCTCTCTCTCTCTCTCTCTCTCTCTCTCTCTCTCATCGAAAGACAAATTAGTATGTTGTTTTAACCAAGGTATTAAATGTCGATATTATCTCCGATATTATCCCGATAATATCGGCTTTTTGGGGGGCCGATATTTTCGCAACAAACCATTGTGTTATCGTCAATATATCGATATTATCCCAATAATATTGGGGACGATAATATCAACATTTTTATGAATGATTTGGGCAATATATCGCGATATTATCGATAATATCCCGATAATATCGCGATACGAAACCCAAAAATATTTATATACATGGTTTTTGTGAAAATCATTTTACTCCTTCAACACCTTAACCACCATATCACTTATGTTTTTGTGAAAATATGCTAAAATATTTATATATATATATATGGTTTTGTTTTGAATTCTTTTTGCAAGAAACAAATTTTCACATGAGATGAGTAGTAACTATGGTTATACTCATAACCAACCATTTTCCTACCCTTCATATCCCATTCCTGTTGGGATGGAATTAAGCGACTCATGGAAAGAATCCGGGACTCAATCTTCAAATAATTTTGCTTATGGACAACGTCAACCAATCTCGGATCCATATGGGTGGCATGTTAACAATTACATGCAAAACTATTTTGGGGATTTATCATTTGATGACTACTCTTCACAATATACTTACTCTACAAAAGAGATGATGAAGATAGTGAAAATTTTGAACCTCATAGGAACTCTATGTGGTACTAAGTCACTCATGTATCTTACCATGCAATGTATAAAGTGTAAAATATTGTAGTAATTCATTATATATAAATGATTATGGTGTGTTTAATCTTCTTTCATTAATTACTACATATTTTCTACACTTACAGTGTTTGCCAGCTCGCTATATAATCAACTTAAATCAGTTAAATCCATCATGCAATGGATTTCCTTCCAATTTTTTGTGATAAACTAATAGATAATTGACTAAATAAACATCCTGCAAAGTTTCAATAAAAATTTCCAAGTTTTTCTTACAATTTCCGTGGTTTTTATTCAATTTTTACCGATACCGATAATATCCCGATATTTCCATCGACATTTCCGTATTTTTGGACTTCCGATATTTTCGATACCATCGATATTTTAGACCTTGGTTTTAACAATCATTGATTAACGTGTTGTAATTGTTGTCGTGCTTGTATCATTTTATCGTCATGTACTTAGTTAGTTATATTTGAACTAGTTGAGATGAGAAAACATGATACTCATGTATGAACTAGTTCTATGTGGACGATTTTTGTCGACTTTTCCAATTTTACTTGCTTCCTAGAGAAGAGAATGATCTTTGCTAAAGAGGATAGAGAGAAATTAGTACAAGATGTGTGTGAGATATTTTGAAATAGACATTACTGCACCTGAGATCTTCAAATACCCTTCTTCTTCCGGGTATTAGACAAATGGTTTCTAGGGTAGGTTGGGGTTGATGGTAGAGTATTAGTGTGTTTAAAATTTATTATTATTATTATTATTATTTTTTTTTAAAAATAATTGAATAGGAAATGACTCATTTGTCCCCAAAAAAATGCCTAAACAGTTTAGCCAAAAAAAAATTCGACACTTTTACACTGTAACCCTATGACCCAAAAGAATCCCGGATCCGACACTAATGACAGTTAAAACAACAAAGTAATTTGTCTTTCGACGAGAGAGATATATATATGTTATGTCCTAAAAATTGAAAAACTCTGTAATAGCTTTACCAAAAGAAAAAAAAAAAAAAAAAAACTCTGTAATAAAAACGAAAGGGAATAGGAGAGAAATTATAAAGTCTTTGAACCTTAAGTTTGACTAACAGCAATCATGAAGTTTCAACCAATAAAATAACAGCAATCATGAAGCTTGCTTAATTATTCTAATTATGTCAAGAAAAGTTTTTCTTTATTTAAAAATTGAGGATTGGGGGAGACTAGGGACGATCTCATGAATAAGCAAATGGGCTATAGCCCTGGAAACTTGGTTTTTTTTTTTTTTTGACTAAATTAATACCCCAGCCTAGGCAATCAAAATAAAATCTTTTTACCTAACCCCACTGGACTGACTTTTCTTCTCTCTCTGGATGGCAAAATAGGATTTGAAATTGACTTTGGTGTTCTTGCTTGTATGAATTATCAATTAGGGATTTTGATAAATTGATTAGTTGTTGACGTGTTGATTGAAGATGTGATAAGGCCTAGTTTCTTATTTACAATTGATGACATTTTCTGGATTTTGATTAGATATTTAACCATTTAAGTATGTTGTACTAGCATTTTGAGGGTAAATGCTCATTATGTCATCGGTATATTTTTTTTGTCATTAATAAAATTCACTAGTATTGTCGAGTTTTCAATAGGTTTGTATGTTAGGAAAATTTAGCCAATACCATTTTCAAATCCTGAGTCCATCCCTACTTAGTTATATTTGAACTAGTTGAGCTTAGAAAACATGCTACTCATATATGAACTAGTTCTATGTGGACAATTTTTGTTGACTTTTCCAACTTTGCTTGCTTCTTAGAGATGAGAATGGGCATAGTTGGATTGTTGCGTTCAGCTATAATTTGGAAGTAGCACGCTTTCCTATATATATGCACACATATATGAGATCCGAAAAACTTTGTAACTTTCTTGACTCTACTGTGCTAATGTATTTATCAGGTTGCATTTTTTCTCAACTATCCTTGATTAATGATTCAAGGGCGGAAACACAGCCAGGACCAAGGTGGGTTGTAGCCCATGTAGCTTTTGAAGGAAAAACCTATAATCTATATTGGCCAACAACAAGAAGTCTAATTCCTTTTGGGGAGTTTTGAATAATAAAAAACCTATATGGCCCCATATGTGATTCTTGAAGGATTTTCTAATTTTGTTTTCTGTTATTTTAAACCAATGACAGGCATCCACATGTAGATCATAAACGTGTAAGCTACAGTTTTGATTTATTACTTCCTTCTTTTTGTTTTAAAAAAAATATTAGATTTTAAGCTAAAAATTTTAGCTAACCCACCTATTAAAAAATTCATGGTTCTACCCTTATAATGATTGTCATTGTTTTCGAGATTGTATAGTTTTGCCCAATCATTAGTTCCATTTGAACCAGTTGAGATGAGAAAACATGCTACTCATATGTGAACTAGTTCTATTCGGACAATTTTGTTGAATTTTCCTACTTTCTTTGTTTATTGGAAGAAAGAATAGGGAAGTTAGATTGTTCCCTTCAACTTTAAATTCAGAAGTAGCACGGCTTTTAATATAGACACACATATATGAGATGTGGATAACGTTTGTTGACTCTGCCTGTTAATGTGTTTCTTAAGCTACGTGTTTTCTCAACTATCCTTAATTAATGTGTTGTTATTGTTTTCGGGTTTGTATTATTTTGCTCAAACACACTTAGTTATATTTGAACTAGTCGAGATAAGAAAACATACTACTCATATATGAATCCGTTTTATGTGAACAAGTTTGTTGACTTTTCCTACTTTGTTTGCTTCTTAGCAGAAATAATGGGAGAAGTTAGAGTGTTGCCTTCAGCTTTAAATTAACAAGTAGCACACCTTTTTATACATGCATGTATAAAATGTGGAACAAGGTCTAAAATATCGATGGTATCGAAAATATCAGTAGTTCAAAAATACGGAAATTTCGATGGAAATATCGGGATATTATCGATATCGATAAAAATTGAATAAAAACCACAGAAATTGTAAGAAAAATTGGGAAATTTTTATTGTAACTTTGGAGGATGTTTATGTAGTCAATTATCTATTAGTTTATCACAAAAAATTGGAAGGAAATGTATTGCATGATGGGTTTAACTAATTTAAGTTGATTATATAGCGAGCTGACAAACACAGCATGAGTGTAGAAAATATGTAGTAATTAATTAAAGAAGATTAAACACACCATAATCATTTATATATAATGATTTACTACAATATTTTACACTTTATACATTGCATGGTAAGATACATGAATGACTTAGTACCATATAGAGTTCCTATGAGGTTCAAATTGTTCACTATCTTCATCATCTCTATGGGGCCATATGGATCCGAGATTGTTCACTATCTTCATCATCTCTATGCCACTCATATGGATCCGAGATTGGTTGAAGATGTCTATAAGCAAAATCATTTGAAGATTGGATCTCGGATTCTTTCCATGAGCTGCTCGACTCCATCCCGAAAGGAATGAGATATGAAGGGGTTCGAATCCCCTTTGTGTGTGTGCTTTGTTTTTTTTTTCTTTCCTTTTTTCAATTACATCGATATTTTCAATATTTTTGATATTGTAGCGATATTTTGACAAAATATTGCTGAAGTGTGAGCGAAATTATCAACATCGATATTTTCCGATATTATTGTCAATATTCTCAATATTTATACGATATGTGTATGGATACGTTCCGAAATATCCGTGACCCGAAAAAACGATAATATCCTCGATATTTTGTCGATATTTTCGATATTTTAGACTATGATGTGGACAACATCATTATCCTATTGTGGGAATATGAATTTTGGCATCCAATCACAAAGTGACATGTAAATTGGGGAAGATTCCTTATGTCAAATAATTGCGTTAATTAAATCAAATTTAATTAACAAATTATATTCGATTTAAGATAAGAATATCAATGAACTGATTCCCAGCAAATCTCCTTGATATTATCTTATCATCCCATTTCAAGAAAAGATAATTCACTTCTATATGGGAATTATCTCTACAAACCCTAGCAAATAAGGAGTCTCTATATAAAGATATGGCTACACACCACATATGAGGTAACTCTTAAATCCTTTTCTACCTCGGAAAACCCTAGAGAAAACTCTCTCTCTCTCTCTCTCGGCCACGCGCCACCCCGCTCTTTCTCACCCGAAGAGAAAGCTCCATCCTTTCAATTATTTCTGCATCTTTTAAAGAACATTTAACTTACTTAGGCATTGAAGGGCCTTTGGCCAACATCCCCCGAGTGTGCTCCATTGACTGAATATATTTTACAGGGATCGAGGACGAAGAAGTTCGAGTGAAGAAGAGGATCTTTCCCGAGTATTCCCCGAGATTATTTGTACAAATACTTACTTTGATAATGTTGAAATTGAAAAAAAAAATTCACAAAAACAGAAAAAGAAAAGATATTTGTTCAAAAAAATTTGTGGGATTGAATAAGGGCCCCACAACGTTGAACAAGTATCAAAAATATTGAAAGCAAGTTTGAAACATTAAAAGGGGTGGGTCTGAGCCCCACGCATATATTCATTTGTTTCCAACACAAATTGAAATATCAAAGAAATTGAGTTGGCTTTAGTTTCATGACAAAGAAAGGTGTTGCTTTAGATATCAACATCACTTCAACTCTAACTCTCCATTCAATAGCCTACAAAAAGGCATGACAACTTAAGTAAAAAAGAAGAAGCCGCAGGAACAAAGAGGAGGAGCAAGCACGCAAGAGGAGCATAAGGCAGAGAGAAGCATCGACATAGAGGAAGGACCCGTTGTCAGAAGAAGGTAACCTCACTGTTTCATCGAATGCTTCTGGGCACCTCAATTTGCAATTAAAACGAGAGGATTCTTGGCTATGATGACTTCTATCGTCATAAATAAAGTCAGGAATCTCTCTATGGTAGGGCTTCGCTCAAAGACTTCCAAGGATGCATTCAACATCTAGTACAATCATTCTGTGGGAGCAAATATTTTGGCCTCTAATCACAAGGTGCCACGTGGACAGGAAGAATATCTCCTAGGTCAATTAATTGAACCCCATTTATTTGGTAAATTAATTGATGCTAAAAATAAGGATATTATTTTTATTTAAAAAGATAATATCACAAATTAAGATATTATCCTAATTTGGAGATATCATCATCAAATTAGGAGATTTGATCCCGATAAAATCCCTAATGGATTCAATCTCTACAATTTGGTGAAAGAGTAAATTCCTTCCTAATAGAAATTATTCTTTGAAAAACCCTAAATGCCTAGAGCCCTATAAATACGTGGCTTCATTCAACACAAAAAGTAATTATAAACCTAATCCCGAAACCCTATGAAAATACCTGAAATTCTCCACTCTCTCTCTCTCCTAGCCGACCACACCATCACTGCCACTAACCACACCTCTCTCCTCTCTCCATATTTTCATACACGGCTCCAGCCACTCAGTTCTCCCCGAAGAGAAAACTCCATACCCTTTTTTAGCTATTGTTTCTCCTAGATACAATCGACCTAACTTAAGCATCGAAGGGCCTTTGGCCAACACCCCCCAGGTGTGGTCTATTTACTCTGGTCTTTTTTTATAGGAACTGAGGAAGAGAAAAACGGAAGTTCAAAGGGCAAAAGATCTTCAAGCAGATATTCTCCTGAGAGAATATTTGCACAAACATTTGGTGCTTTCATTGAGAGCACGAGTTATACTCAACATGGCCAGAAGCAAACGCATGAGAAGCAAGACCGCCATGACAGCTCAATCCACCACGGGTCCAAACTACCACTCTGCCTTGATGTCACGGACAGAGCCACCATTGTGGCTGCTCCTCCTCTCGACCCTGCAGTCGTGAGATCAATTACGGCTCACAATGCCGCGTAGGCTCCAGGCCACCTCTCTGCGAGCACAATTGTAGCGGCCTCCACCGAGCCTACCGCACAGCCACACGTGCAACCTCACGAACACGTCGCCACTAGTGTCACTGGAGTGCCCTTGCAGCCTCACGGACACATCGCCACTAGCGTTGCTAAGCACGAGATCGGCGACGATCTCTTTCATGGCCTCGTGGCTAGTTTCGTCCCACCTCACGGCTCCTTAGCCAGAATCTACTTGCAGCTACAAAACCTAGCAGGCGGATCCGACCATCATCACGGGGCCACCACCGCACAAGGTGGATCTTCCCACCTCGACAACCCCGTTGCCGCCATGAGCCACGACCCAGTTTTGGAACAAGTGCAACCATTCCCTCATTTGCCTCAGCGCTCGACGTACGCTCCTATGTGACCTCAAACGAAACCTTGGCTCGTGTGCAATTGGGTTCCACACAATTCTCTCATCCAGGTCGATGAAGTCAAGTAGACCTCAGTCTTAGGGTCAACCAATAGACCTAGAGAATGGAGGACCAAAACGACTTGGTGAGGCTGCTCCTCAACCAAATAGACTTGGTTTGAAACCTTGGCCTTGGATCACAGGGCGAAGAGAGAAGGATAGACGAACGCACCAGTGGGCAATTTGAGAGTCCTAAACAGGTCGGGTAGGAGCAAGTAGACAAGGAGAAAGACAAGAACGTAATCAGCATGCTGGCATGTCACAAGCATCCGGGAGCGATGCTCAAAGCCGAAAAAGTTTCCAATCTTGGTTGAGTTCAAGGATCAATGTGCAAGAAAGGTTAGGCCTGTGACTCGACATTCACGCCTGCCTGGGCCCACAACATGTTCATGATATGTTAGGCCCTCAGGGAAGTCAACCTAATGACCTTCGTAATAAGGTTCGTGAAGAAAGGCTCTCTGCAGATCACTCTTGAAGAACCATTTCCCGTCCATAAGCCATAAGGAATCCCTTGCAAGCGCAGTTCACTAATATGCCGCATATGCTAGACAACAGAGGAGGTCAACCCTTGCAAATCAACAAGGAAGTCAATTAGCGCCACCCGAATCATGAAGGTCACCAGCGTGACATGTAGGCCATGCGAGCAAAGGATGTTGACAAAATTGTGAATAATCGATGTCGAGACTTAAAGATCGGAGGAGATTTTGAAGATGCTCTACACAGGGAGGTGGACCAAGCAAACTCCTCACTATTCATCGCAAAATCGAGCAGATTACTCCCCAAAAGCAGTTCCAACGCCTTCTTTCACACACTTCAAAGGGGATTCCAATCTCGAAAGCCATCTAAAGCATTTCAAAAGTGTTATGATTCTCTACAATGCCGAGGACACATTGATGTGCAAAGTGTTTGTCATGACCTTGCGAGGAAAGCCCAGGATTGGTTCCACACCCTGCCATCTGGGTCTATCAGCAGCTTCAAGGAGCTAGCCTATGTCTTCACCAAGGAGTACACTTCTTATCAAACAATCAAGAAGAACCATGGCCACTTATTCAATCTGCACAAGAAATCCGATGAATCCCTTTGAGATTACATCAAAAGATTTAAGGTAGAAAAGGCAAACATTGAGGGTGCGATGACCGAATCGCATCCTCAGCTTTCAAGCAGGGTTTGCCAGCTGAGCACGACTTATACCGCGAGCTGACTATCGCTCCCAGCCAGACTCTAGCAGAGGGCTTTGTGACTGCAGAACGCTATGCACTCTAGGACGATGATCGAATCACCTCAGCCTTCAAGAAGGGCTTGCAAGCTGGCCAGCCAGCCAAATAGGCAAGTTAGAGAAGTGACAAATTCAGCAACAAGAGCGGTGCCAAGCGCAAGCCCCAGGGAGACACTCAGGCAGATGAAAGCTTCACCAAGTTTTCCATCCCCATACATCAAATCCTAGCCCAAGTGAAAGACAAGCCTTGGGTGAGGAGACCACCGCCCTTGAAAGGAGACTCGAATGAAAAGAATACCAGCAAATACTATGCCTTCCATTGGGGGGGGGGGGGGGTATTGGTACTACACGAATAGTTGGTTTGCTTGGAAAAAGGACCTCGAAGAATTGGTGAGAGAAGGTCACTGCACTGAATTCATAACAAAGCAAGCTATCCAGCAGATCGAAGACCGCGATACCACCATGGAACTTCCCCAGAAGGTCATAACGATTAACACGATCCTAGTCGACTTTGAGGAGTTAGGGCCGACCAGTAAAGAGAAGAATAGGAAGATTAAACAGGCCACTGTTATCTCCTAAATCTCAACCAACCTCCCATAAGTGGAAGATGATCCCGTGATCGGCTTTCAAAAGAAAGATTTAGTTGGCCTTGATCTATCGCACAACGATGCCCTCGTCATCAGCATTCAAATCGCTTAGGTCGTGGTCGACCGAATTCACACAGACGACGGTAATGCAGCCAACATCCTACAATTGGCGGTCATCCAGCAGATAGCCCTGGAGACAGAGATCAACGAATCAGCCAAGTCATTGATCGACTTCAATGGCATGACTACGGTTACCATTGGCACGATAGACCTCGACGTCTACTCCCCATCAGTAATCAGCTCGTAAAACTTTATGGTCATTGATGAAGTCTCCTCCTACAATGACATCCTGGGTAGACCATGGATTCGTAAGATCAACACCATCACATCCGCCACACATCAAAAAATCCTCTACCCAATACCTAGAAGCGGTGTCAACCAGATCAACAGCGATCAGGAAATGGCCAGAAAATGCTCAGATTTAGGGCTGAATAGAAGCAAGAAGCACAATTTCGTCCTTGTAAATCAAGCAGATCTGAAAGTAGCAGAACAAGCTGAGGAGAAAGCAGATCATGTTCCTGACATTCGAGCAAACCAGAAATGAAAGAGAATGGCTACTCCCTAATAGCAATCACAGAGTCATGACCAAGCCGAGGGAACCCATCTAGAGGCCTCTCTTGAAGAAGGATGGAAGCTCGAAGAGGACATTGAGCTAGTACCCTTTGATCCTGACAAGACAGAAAGAAAAGCCCTTGCTCCTAAGCCTAGAAGAAAAGGTAGAGCTTGCAACCTTCCTACAAGACAACAAAGACATGTTCACATGGTAGCCGTCTGACATGCCAAGCATTGATCCACAAATCATCTACCATTGCCTTCAAGTCAACCTAGCCAACAGACCAATAGTGAAGAGGAGAGGCAACTTCGCTCCAGAGCGATTTGCCATCATTGAAGCAGAGATTGACAAGCTCCTAGCTGCCGTTTTCATTGAAGAAGACTCCTACCAAAATGGCTGGCCAATGTTGTTCTGGTGGCAAAGAAAGACCAAGGCAAGTGGAGAGTTTGTGTAGACTACACCGACCTATACCGACCTTAATAAGGCATACCCAAATGACAACTTTTCACTGCCAAGAATTGATCAGCTCGTTGTTGGACAGATTTTACTCTATCTAATTCTCGCAAGTGCACGAACCAATTATAGTATAGGAATGCAAGAACGAGGTCGTTCCACAAAGACTTGGATGAAAGACACTTATTACTACTACTTAGACTCACATGTATCCTAAGGCTAAACAAAATTTAAATGAGGTTGTGTTGAGTTTGTTTGGAGTAAAAACTACAAAAAGGGAAAGATAATAGCAAGTGATCAGCAAGTAGATGTTTAGAAAATTTAGAGACAAAGGAGACAAGCACTAGGGTTTCAACTTCACCATGACAATCCAATTTCAAGCAACAAGTTAACAAGCATTTAAGTTGATCAATTCAATTTCTGGAGTTCGTTCTTTCTTATGTATGATTATTCGTATGGTGTTTGGTTTTAATCAAGTACTCAGAAAACACAACTTAGCTATGGTGTTTAGTCTAAGCTATGAATCTGAATCCATTAACCTTAAGAAGAACACAAAGGAACCAAGTAAACATTTAAACATGGTGTTTGTCCTAAATACATTACCCACTCATTCACTAATCGGTTCAAGAGTCATATGGTGTTTATGTAAACTTGAACTAGATAACCAACATGCATGTGTTCATAGTGGCTAGTTATTTAAACATGCATAAAGATTCAACTAAGAACAAGTGAATGAGACCTGAAAATTAGAAGTAATCAACAAGGGTAACATTAACTTGAAAACATGAAATTGTCTTGTCAGGTTACATTGAAACCCTAGCAATGGTAATTAGTTACACTCCATTAATGGAAAATGCATTTGAATCATAATAAACATGGAGAGAGTAAGAAAAACCCATGAAGAACGAATTATGTTGTTGTAGAGCTTCTCATAGCTTCCACCAATGCTGCAGCAAGAGATGAAGAGTGGTGTAGATGGTGTGGATTGTATGGATTGTGTTTGGGATTGTGAGAGTGTTTGAGAATGGCTGGAGTGAATTGTGGGGTTGTGAATCCCAGGATTTTGTGTGTCTTGAATGTGGAATGGATGTGGTATTTATAGGGAGAGGTGAGTGATAAATCTGAATTCAATATGGCTAATGCATACAACACTTGTATTAGAAAATCAGAATTGGTTGCTGCACTTCACCAATAAATCCCACTAGCAGCCATAGCTCATCTTCATGTCAGCATGACCAAGCTTCCATCCAGAAACCAATAGCTCATGCCTAGCTCACCATGACCAAGCATGCAATGAGCTCATCTACAAGTCAGCTTGATGAACAACTTCTTGGGCTTACGAATTGGGCTTGGCTGAATCAAATGATGACTTTAAGATGTCTATTTTGAAGTTCAGAATGTCTCTGATCCAACCACACAAGCATTGGCCCAATCCAAGCTAAGATGAAGAAGATAAGTTCGAAATGAATTTCTAACTCAGTCTCCAGTTTTTGCACGTTTTTGCACCATTTTGCTTCAAATGCCTCAAGTGGTACCTAGAGCTCAATGAACTGAATAACAAACACAAAATGGATTAAAAGCACAAGTTTTACCTAAAAACATAACCAAACAATAGGGTAGAGTGTTACAAAATGATATAGAATTATGCATTGATCACTCTTCAACTCCTAAGTTTCATGGACGCCTACTGCGGCTATAATCAAATCATGATGCATGAAGACGACAAAACAAGGACCTCTTTCATCATCGAAAGCTGGTGAACAAAATTTTCAAGGAGAAAATCGGCAAGACTATAGAGGTCTACGTAGACAACATGCTAGTCAAAGCTCCACAACGAGCAGACCACATCAAGAATCTTGTCGAAGCATTTAGCCTACTCCGAAAGTACAACATGAAGTTAAATATGAGCAAGTGCACATTTGGAGTCTCATCCGGCCGATTTTTGGACACTTGGTCACCCAAAAAGGCATCGAGCAAATCAAGGCCATCCTAAACATAAAGTCGCCTACCACAACAAAGGAGATATAAAGTCTAATGGGTAAAGTAGCAGCTCTCAACCAATTCCTCTCGAGATCTATCGAAAAGTACATGCCATTTTTCAAAGCTTTGAAGAAAGGACAAAGAGACAAATGGGATGAAGAGTGAAAAGTAGCTTTTCAAAACTTGAAGACCTACCTCACTTTACCTCCCCTGCTTTTAAACTGATACCTGGCGAAGATTTGTTCATCTACCTGCAGGTGTCCAACTCGACAATCAGCTCAGCTCTCTATTGTGAATTGAGCACAAGACTCAACTCACTCCCCCTAATGATCTTGTTGTTGATGGACTTTGTGACACACACAATGATGGATGAATCACACACACACACACACTTGAGACAACAACCAAGCACAAAGTGACACAAGAATTTATAGAGGTTCAGCAATTGCCTACATCCTCTTGGTGATCCCCTTGAGAAATTCACTTCATGAAAGAATAAGTTACAACTTTGGTTTTACACAGAAAAACCCCCTTAGAACTCTATTCTCTCCCCAAGCTCTCTTTTCTCTCACACCCCTTGCTCAACACTTTGATGCACTTGTGAACACTCTCACAACCCTTGGTGTTTCCCTCCTTGGTGTCTAAACTCTCAAGACCCCAACTCAGCTCCTAACTTGAACTGATTGCTCTCCCTCACGTTCTCCCTTGGTGAGTTAACCTCCTTTGAACACAATAGCTCCCAGCTACTTGACCACCTTGAGATTAACCACACCTTACTTCAACTAGCTTTCTCATCTTATAATGTCTTGCTTCTCATCCCATTACTTACACAGACCAATGGACATAAGATAAGGCACCATCTTGTCTTCCACGTTCCTTCCTTTAGTCACCCACTTAGACTAGAGGTTAGAACAAGTAAGTAATATAATCCCACTTCAGCCACCTTCCACTAAATCAGAAAATGGAGAATGGATTCTTCAAAACAAGACAACCAATTGGCAATGAGTGCTCTCCCAACTATCCAGCAGGTAGTCCACCTTCTTTTAACTCAGAAGTGACCCATTAAGCCTCTGAAATCTTGTGGAAAGCGATAGCCCTCGAAAACATAGTTGAAAACACGTAAGGAAAACATCAGCACAGCACAGCAGCGACCGATCGCGGATACCTTTCGATCGGTCGTCGCGACCATTTGGATACCTTGCGACCGGTCGCTGATACCTTGAGACCGGTCGCTTCCTGCGAATTTTCCAAATTTCGTTTCTGTGCAAAAACGACCGGTCGCCCAAACCTTGCGACCGGTCGCTGCCTGGGACACCTACATCCTTAAATGTGAGCCATTTCACAACAATCTCCACCTTGGCGAACCATTTAATCACCCGTGAACCATTGTTGACCTCTAGAACCTCTTCAACCTCTTAGAAATCGTTCTAGTAATTTCCAAGAACTCCACCATGGCAATACACCTCTTGCCTCAATGCACCTTTGTTGGAAGGTGCTCCACCCAAGCCTAAACTTGAGTAACCTGGACCTCTTGTGCAGAAAAGAGTTCCCCCTTGCCAAATTCGTTGCTCCTTGCTTCCTTGGAACCTTGAATCTTGGACTTCCCTTGATATGCAAACCACATACCAAACCTTTGTTTACTAAATCCCCACTTAGCACTCCTTGCTCTTGGATTTAAGAACACATTTCTTTTCATCAGTGCACCTCTCCAACTTTCCCGCTTCATGCTCCCTATAGCACTCCGAAACGTGGCTGGAACTTCTTGGTCCATCCATCCAAAACCTAGGGAAGGTTTGATGGGTTCCTTGGGCCCGGACCTTGCACTTGATGATGGCTCCACCTCAAGTTGAACCCCTTTGTGAGTTTGTTGTTGTTGCCCTCCTTCTTCTGCCCTTATGTCAAGCTCCACCTCAAATGGAGACTCCCATGACCACCTTGGCAAGAAGTTTCCCTTCAACAACATCCTCCACATCATCCCTTGTCTTGACTTCACCTTTGTGGATATTCCTCTCCACACTTTCTGCACCTTTGAAATCAAGCACCTTGATGATGAACTTGCATGCAAGAAGAACTTGCTATGACTTCCTTGAGGACTCATCTAGTCAACTTGTCTAGCACAACCCACTCTGCGTCTGTCATGGTAACCGGCTTCTTCTCCTTGCCTCCCAAAACAATGCAGAGATTTTCCTGTGTAAGGGCTGACTCCATCCTTCATTTGCTGACAGCTTGTGGTTGCCTCTGCTGCAGAGAACCGCTTCCACCTTTAGCTTCCTTGTCACTTGCCATCTTCAACACACTAGCAACTTGCTGCTCCAACACACAGCTCTGATACCACTTGTTGTGAATTGAGCACAAGACTCAACTCACTCCCCCTAATGATCTTGTTGTTGATGGACTTTGTGACACACACAATGATGGATGAATCACACACACACACACACTTGAGACAACAACCAAGCACAAAGTGACACAAGAATTTATAGAGGTTCAGCAATTGCCTACATCCTCTTGGTGATCCCCTTGAGAAATCCACTTCATGAAAGAATAAGTTACAACTTTGGTTTTACACAGAAAAACCCCCTTAGAACTCTATTCTCTCCCCAAGCTCTCTTTTCTCTCACACCCCTTGCTCAACACTTTGATGCACTTGTGAACACTCTCACAACCCTTGGTGTTTCCCTCCTTGGTGTCTAAACTCTCAAGACCCCAACTCAGCTCCTAACTTGAACTGATTGCTCTCCCTCACGTTCTCCCTTGGTGAGTTAACCTCCTTTGAACACAATAGCTCCTAGCTACTTGACCACCTTGAGATTAACCACACCTTACTTCAACTAGCTTTCTCATCTTATAATGTCTTGCTTCTCATCCCATTACTTACATAGACCAATGGACATAAGATAAGGCACCATCTTGTCTTCCACGTTCCTTCCTTTAGTCACCCACTTAGACTAGAGGTTAGAACAAGTAAGTAATATAATCCCACTTCAGCCACCTTCCACTAAATCAGAAAATGGAGGATGGATTCTTCAAAACAAGACAACCAATTGGCAGTGAGTGCTCTCCCAACTATCCAGCAGGTAGTCCACCTTCTTTTAACTCAAAAGTGACCCATTAAGCCTCTAAAATCTTGTGGAAAGCGATAGCCCTCGAAAACATAGTTGAAAACACGTAAGGAAAACATCAGCACAGCACAGCAGCGACCGGTCGCGGATACCTTGCGACCGGTCGTCGCGACCATTTGGATACCTTGCGACCGGTCGCTTCCTGCGAATTTTCCAAATTTCGTTTCTGTGCAAAAACGACCGGTCGCCCAAACCTTCCGACCAGTCGCTGCCTGGGACACCTGCATCCTTAAATGTGAGCCATTTCACAACACTCTCATCCAAGAAAAGCTGGAGGCACAACATCTAATATTCTACATGTGAAAAGCCCTCCTCAATGTAGAGACTCACTATCTAAAAATGGAGAGGCTCATTTTGTCACTTGTAGTTTCCGCAAGAAAGTTAAGGCCCTACTATCAAGCTCACTGCAAGAAATTTCTTTTGAGATCGATTCTTCACAACCCCGATGCTTGTCATGAACTCATGAAATGGGCTATCAAACTCACTCAATACGACCTTCTCTACCAGCCGAAGACTGCTATAAAAGCCCAGGCTTTAGCAGATTTTGTTGTAGAGTTTACTCTAACAGCCGAAGAAGAGAAGTTGGTTACAAAAATAAGAAAAATTCGAGAGTAGACGATACCTCCTCTGCCAATCCAGACTTGCCCAAAGACATGTGGCAATTGCGTGTAGACGGAGCATCAAATCATAAGGGAGTTGTAGCATGCATCATCATAATCACCCCAGACAGAAATTTGTTAGAACAAGCCATCAAATTAGGCTTTCCAGCTTCAAACAACGAAGAAGAATACGAGGTATTGCTAGTCGGATTGCGCCTAGCAAAAGAACTGTTGATCAATAGATTAGTCATCTACTTAGACTCCTAGCTGATCACAAATCAAGCTTCAAACGAGTACATGGCAAAACATCTAAGAATGATCCAGTAACTCGACAGAGTCCAAGAACTTTTAAAGGAATTGATTTAGATTTTTGAACACCTGAAAAAGAGTATCCAAAAATCGCAAATTAAATTACTCGCAAGCGCACAAATCAACAATAGTCTAGAGATATGCAAGTACGAGGTCGAACCCACAGGACTGGTAAAAATAACTTAATTAATTAAATCGTACTAAACTCGATTAAACAAACGATTGATTGATTTGAGTGATGAATTAAAGAAAACTTAAATTGCAAAAATTAAAAGAAAGAAAAATAAACACTCAAGAAAGATAGAGTTTAAAAGAAATCAAGTTATGAAGATCTAAGGTTATGAATCCACCAATGACATCCTATTTCCTTTTTCTTAGAGCCAATCACTATCCAATTATGATGCCAATGTTAAAGGTTGTTCTTTCTAAATTATGAAGTAAGCATGTCAAGGTCATAAATCGTGTATCCCTATATGCAATTCTACCCTGTTAAGGTGTTAAAATTTAACATATAAGAACCTGTTAAGATAAGAAGAATTCAATCAACTGGATGGGATTTCTCTCCTATAGCTATCTACTCTTTTTAATCTTAGTTCCAATAAACCTAGTGGATGGTGTTTCTCTCCTAGATTTATCCAATTATCTAGATGCAAAGTTCATAGTGGTGATCAAGCAATAGAATTTCAAACCTAGAATAAATTTCACACAAAGATTAAGAATTTACACGGAATATAATTGAATAACAATCAACAAAATACTTTGCAAATAATCATGAATGAAATTTAGTTACACATAGTCATAATAAAAATCATAAGAAAAGTCATGAAGAAATAAAACCCAGAAAACAATGGTGTTGCACACGCTTAAGCTCTTTGTCGTCTCTTGAATGGAAATTGTGTAAAAGGTGGTTAGAGAGAGCTTAAGGTGGCCTTATATAGTGCAAAAATAACTAAACCCTAATCTAAAAAGGACTGGAAAAACTCTCCTAAATAAAATCAAAACCCTAAACAACTAAGTAAACAAACTAGGAAAGAATCCTTCTTTGACTGGGACACACGTATAAGCTAACTTGCACGCAATATTTCAGGTCATTCCACTACCTAGTAAAATCTAGAAAAATTTGAGAAATGTAGATTTATTTCTATGCTTTCCAGGAATATATTACATGTCACTTAGAAAAATTGGGAAGGTGTTCAAATATTCAATCTCCCATTGCAACACAGTTTTGACTAGATTACATCTTAGGCTGTCTTGACTTGCAATTCTGGAACAATTGGCTTCATAGAAAATTATGAAAATTTGACACAATGATCTTCAATGTATTATCTTTCTTCTCCAACTGGCCTTGCACTAAAACTCCTCCGAAAAGTTAATTTTCCTTCAAAAACCTTTTAAGAGCGCAGAAAAGTTGAAAAATAAGGAAAGTAAAGTAACAAGGCTCTTTTTAATCACTTTCCCTACAAAAATCAAATATAAAGGGTCTAAAAATATGACAAATAAGACACTTATCAGGAATTCCCCACTTTCACTATCCAATAAGTTCCTCGGCCAATGAACATTCATGCAGATGCGTTGGCAAGCCTAGAATCAGAGTTGGACACCCAGTTCAGACGCTACATCCCAGTCGAACACCTTCACCGACCCAGCATGAAAGAAATAGAGCAAATTGACTCAATGCAGATTGATGAGGACCCTAGCTAGCAAGACCCCATCATCGACTACTTGGCAAAGGAAACCTGGCAAATGAGAACTCTGAAGCTAGGAAGGTCCAGCAGAAGGCCGTGAGATACTACATGCAAGATAACAAGCTCATTCGCAGATCATACTCCGACTCTCATCTCACATGCATAAAGTACCCTCAAACACTCGAGGTGCTCTTCAAAATTCATGATGGCGAGTGTGGTAACCACTCTGGGGGCAGGTCACTCGCCTAGAAGGCTTTAAGCATAGGCTATTTATGGCCTACCATGCGCCAAGACTTTGCCAAGTATGTCAAAAGATGTGATTGCTGCCAACGATACAAGTCGGTTCCTAACCTGTTTGCCGAAGTATACAATCCGCAGAAAAGTCTGTGGCCATTCATGCAATGGGCCATTGACTTAGTGGGACCCATGCCACCGGCACCTACCAAGAAAGATATGATGATCGTCGCCATTAACTACTTTACTAAATGGATCGAGGTTGAAGCTCTATCCTTTACTGAAGAAGCTGACGTGGAATGATTTTTTCTGGAGAAACATTATCTGCTGGTTTGGCTGTCCATAGTCCCTGGTTACTGACAATGGCTCACAATTCATCGGCAAGGACCCCATGTTTCCTCGCCTACGAAACTGAAGCAATCATTCCTTTGCACATCACTGTCCCCTCTATAAGCATTGAGGTGGGCAGTATTGATCAGAACTCTAAACAAATAAAACTCAACCTTGACCTACTTGAAAGAGAGCGTGAGAAAACCATTGTTCGAGTCGCTTCCTACCAACAACATTTGAAGTCTTACTATGACAAAAAGGCCAAGGTTAGACAGTTTCAACCAGGCGACCTTGTGCTAAGAAAGACTTTCATTACTACACAAAGACAAAGATCTAAGAAGATGAAATCCAATTGGGAAGACCCTTACGTGATCAGCTAGTTTGGGGGCAGAAGAAGCTATACACTTGACACCATGGAAGGGAAGGAGATTCCAAGACAATGGAATGCCTACGACCTCCAAAGATATTACCCATGAAACTTCCTCTTATCGGCTCAGTTCCTGGCAGATGACCTAGCCTTCCACACTTCTAAAGAAGAAAATCAGCTACTGGAAATTTCAGGTTTTCTATCTAGTAATTTTCATTTCAAATAAAGCAATGTAATCATACAAGTATCAATACAAGTTCAGCTTTTCGTTCAAAAGAAGTGTGCAGTTCTCCACGAAACGTCCTCCGAGACAATTGCCCATAAGTCGCATCCTCAGGGAGACACATGGCATAAAGCATTATTCGGGACCATCACCCATAAGCCGCATCCTCAAAGAGATGCATGGTGAAAAATATGACACGCCTTCTGGGAGGCACAGGTTAAACAAAAGCATCGCCTATAAGCCGTAGCCTCAAGGAGAGATGCAGGGTGAAAGCTATGACGCGTCCTCTGGAAGGCACATGTTAAATAGGCCATCACTCATAAGTCGCATCCTCATGGAGATACATGGTGAAAATTATGAAGTATCTTAAAGAAGAAGTAGAAAAGCACCCTTCAAGCAAGCGGTGGATAAACATTCAAACATCCTAAGGGAGATACACAACCAAGACACTAGCTAGTTACTCAAGCAGTTCACAAGACACAATGCAAATTGAAGTTAAAGAAATGACTAAAGTTTCCATAGCAAAGTGACCAACCGGCCAAGTTCAACAAAAAGAAGATGGTTAAATAAAACCAATTATTTCAAACAAGAAAGTAGATTACAAAAAGCTTGAAAAGATAAAAGAGTCTTCATCTACTCAGGGATTTCAGTAGGAGACCCTCGGTCTGCAACCTCTTTGGCGTCCACTTGATTAGCCGCGCCCTCAGCAACTCCAGTTGTCTGCTCCATCCTCCTCAACTGTAGCCTCATCGGCCTTATACTCTTATGCTCCCTTAATATCCGCAGTATTGATCTGCTCACTTTGAATAGGGAACAAGTCAAGGCAGAGCGTATCGATGTCTTCATCTCCAATGACGTAGTATGGAGCAGTTCTATTCGTGCAATCCAAGTAGCCCAACTTGTACGCATCAATGATAGCTTTAAGCTTGGATTTTTCAGTCTTGTGGTAGGCTCCAAACTTGGCCAGAAGCTTGTCATAACTATGGGAGATGTCAGCATTCTTGCGCTCAAGACGAAAGTAAGCCTCCTTTCAACTTTGCAAGTTAACCGTAGAAGAGTTGAGTTCATTATCCTTCTTAGCAAGGGAACCCTTCAGGTCAGATATATTCTCCCTCAGTTCATACATCTTTTTTTCATAACGGATATGCTCGATCGAGATCTTGCCAGTCATATCAGCATTTTTCTTCTCCAACTCGCTAAGCTGAGCAGAAAATGGGGCAATAGCAGACGAATTCGGGATAGTCTCAACAACAAAAACTACTCTTTTTGAAGCAAATGAACAACCGTTTCCTTTTGCTTCTCTAAGGAAAGACTTGAGAATATGCTAAAGTCATTATCTTGATGGATATGATCAACCAGATTGACACAAGTAGACGGGTTTGATAGGAAGTTTGTCTTTAGCAGATTAGACACACCTACATCTCCTGTAGGGTTGGACTTATTAGCCTTGGAATCAGCCGTTCGCATTTTTGAAGAACCCTTCACCCGGGCAGATGACTCTCTGGCATTCTTAGCTGCCGCCATCTTCATCTCCAAATGAGTCAACGACACCTACTCAACTCCATGCTTAACTGCTCGTGGCTCAACAGTTGGATCGCGATGGTTAGGCGGACAGTCCTCCCAGTTCGATCCTCATCCACTGACTAGTGCAGGTGACTTGAACTTCGCAGAGGAATACTAGCATCTCTTTGCCTCTTGACAGGTGAACTAGTTCGTGAATGGACCTCTTGACGAGGCAGGACACAATTTCTGAGCTTGTTAGTGGGAGACTTGAGTGGAACATCTCTAATGTTTCGTATACCCCAACCTTCTTGCTATATGCGCCGACGAGATGCTTAACCCGAGTAAACCTTACTTTAGTCTTCTCAGCAGAAGGGACCTCTTTAAAGGAATACTTGGTCACAGCAGAAGGAAGTCTTCGCTTCTTTCTCAACGGAGACACATCTCTCGCTTGCGAAGTCGTAGCTTTATCTCTTGAGGACTTGACGTTGGACTTCCTTTTTTATAGGGGTTCAACAGAGCACTCCTCCTGTTTAGCAGGTAAATCATCAAAGTCTAGACCATTATGCTTCCATCTCTCAACATCCTGGGCAGGGGGCAGATCACCAGTTTTCTCCTTATACTCGCTCAACACCCAGCGCCACTTGCGAAACCTCGCAGAGATGTATAGAGCCTGGCCGACCTTAACCATGTCCGGCCCAAGGTCTAGTTTCTTGCAAATATCATTCTTTGCAAGCAAAAAACAGAAGTTAGTCTGTCACACTTCAAGAAATTCAAATAAAGAGGAAGCAAATCAAACAGCAAAGTAACATACACAACCACCAACATTGCCTTCCCACCATCCACCGACTTCCAGCACACCAACATGCCATACATGATCTCCTTGGCTGAAGTTGTCGAACAACTTGGCATTGCACACTCGGACTTGAGCACAGTTCTCGTAGCCCCTCACTTTTAAGAAGTAGAAGAAATCTCACACCGTTAGCCCCAGCTTGAAGAAGCAATTCAGATTCTCAAAGCACAGGATCGCCCGATAAACATTCGGAGTACGCTGATTTGGAGCACACTCCATGGCGCTGAACACCTCTCTGAAAAGCTTTGACAATGGGAACGTGAAGCCCAAGGAGAATTAAAGGGGCGAAAGTTGATGATTCTAGCATCTGGATCATTTGCATCCACACAAGGCGCATCGCCAGTTGAAGAAACCACCAGCATGACATGCACATCAACATGAATGGCAGAATCATAGGTGGCTCGCCACTTTTGGAACTGGGCTTCAAACATAACACGATTAACCACAAATCTCTTCATGTGCACTTTGGAACCTCCCCACAAGTACAAGGGCACTTGTGAGCTTGGTGATCAACTACCCACCTTAAAATACATGAGGGCTGAATAGCTGCAGGACAAAAAGAAATTTTTGCAAGTCAGAATACATGGCAGGTTTGCAAAGAAAAAAAAAAAGCTTGTAGCAGAAAAAAAAAAAAAGAACAATCGGAGGCCCAAGCCATGAACTCACAGCCCAAGCCACGAACTTGTAGCCCAAGCTGTGAGTCCATAGGCTGAGATGCACCACGGCCAGCCCACATCGCGCCACCCCAAACGAGCCATGCTTATGTCAGGGCAAGGAAGAAGATGCGACAGCGGAAGCTGCTGCCAGTAGCCACCGCCACCGTTGGGAAGTGACACCGTCGCTGCTGGCGTTGAATCAGTAGCCTCCCACACTATCACGAGGCCTGGTGACTACAACCGGCCAGGCTCGCACCGGCTGGTCCTAGCTACAAGCGAAAAAGAAAAATAGGAGGAAGATCACAACAGTCGCTGCCGCCGACATTTGCCGTGATGTTGCCACATTCAATCCAGCCCCAACCCCCCCCCCCCCCCCCCCCCCCCGCGCAACTCCTCGCGATGACAACTCGCCAGGCCTGCCCCAACTGGTCCTCACCGCAAGCAAAAAATAAAACATAAAATCGCGGCAGTCGTCGTCGCAATGACAACTGGCCGACCAATCCGACTAGTATTCATGCTTGACTTACCTTGAGATGCACGACAACTCCTGTCTTCGACAAGCAGTACAAATTCTCCAAAATCTCTCTCAAACCATAAAGTAGATAAGACAAGTTTGCAATTTGGAGAAGAGTGAAAAGAAGTCTTGCATTTATACAAGTTGGGCATCTTAGGTCAAGGAGGAATCATAAGCCTATTCCAATTGGGAGCCCAACTCCAAGAAAAGTCAAAATCCTACTCCAATTAGGAGCCTAATTTGCAAGAGTCCAACTCACAAGAGAAAGCCCAAACGTGGTTGGTTGGAAAGCTCAAAGAACGTTTTTCATCTTCTTCATGCCTCACAACCGCCATGCAGAAGCTAGGGGGGCATTTGTGGAAGCAAATATTTTGGCCTCTAATCACAAGGCGCCATGTGGACAAGAAGAATATCTCATAGGGCAATTAATTGAACCCATTTATTTGGTAAATTAATTGATGTTAAAAATAGGGATATTACCTTAAATATGGGATATTATCTTTTTTTAAAAAGATAATATCACAAATTAAGATATTGTCCTAATTTGGAGATATCATTATCAAATTAGGAGATTTGATTGAAAGAAACATGCATCTAATGCTTAGGAATTGAACTTTAGCCATAACCTATACAACAAAAACATTGTAAATGGTGGATTCATTTTGTTTATACTAGTTGAGCTAAACCTTTTTCATTTTAAACCAAGTATCTTAGCCTAGTTTTTTTGAACACAAATAGAAAAGGAAAAAAAGGGAATAGATCTTTACTCTTGATGACCTTTTCTTGATTTCTTAAAAATGAACACCTTTGTTGGAAATACCTTTTCTTTCTCTTGATTTTGACTCATTCACCTTAAGGCTTTAAGATTGGAGTCCTCTACCTCACCACACCAAATGCTCCTAAAGATGAAGATAAGGCAATCAAGAAGTATGGATGCTAGTCTTCTTCTTGATTGGATCAATTTTTGGTTTATGGAAGATGAGATACAAAGATGATCACTCATCAACCAAAGTAGGAAACCAAAAACCCTAGCTAGGTTTTCTCCAACACTTAGTTTATATAGGACAACACAAAAGGAAATTGGGTGGGTATTTGGGGCTCCATTTGGTCCATGCGTCATGTCACTTTATGCCATTTATCCCTTGGGCCCAATAGCCTTTTTGGCTATTTTGTCCATTTCCTTTTGAATCATATTTAAAAGCCCAATCCAATATTTTTATATGTCAATATTAATTTCATAATTAATCTTTTAATTATAATTTAACTATTAAATTATAATTATAGTCTTACTTAATTGACCCGATCGAATTATTTGACTTTGGTCAATCGCGCTGGTCAACATGTTGACTTTTGACCGTTGACTTTGACACTTGATTATCAACCATAGACTTGTGTCTCCTCATTTCATTTCTCCTTATTTGTACCTCTAATTACATTCTTTGGGTGTGCAGATCCGTAGGTTCCCTTTAGCAAGGTAGTGGGTTGACTCAAATCCTTAGAGATGATATACGAATTAAATTCCACAATTTAATTCTTCCTATTAATAAAGGTTAATTGAAACCTTTCAGGACATCTACAAACCATGGTTGTTGCCTAGCAGCAAGTCATGGTTATCCGAGCTAAATGAGACGTTGTGAAAGAACCTATTCAAATTGGAATGACCGAGCAATTGAATCCTTCTCTTATGTCAATACTCCTTATTCACATTATTAGACCATGGAATCCGATTATCAATATCATAATGTGAATCATTCCTTTTATATGATTATCCTAGTAAGATTTGAAGACTTCTTCTTTCAAGTCTTATCCACTACTCTACGCGGAGATTTGACCAATCATATCTTGGAGTATTCTCTCTCATTTACTGAGAGTAGAGATTCCTTGTTGTACATTCATTTGCTTCCATGACTCTATTGAGAATCCTGATGAGCACCTTTAAGCTATGCCTAATTCAGCATGACCGTATAGTGCCCTCAAAGATTAACAACATAGCCACAAAACATCTATGATGCCTCAGGTCTAAGGATTAGTTTGCACCATTGCAATTTATGAGTTCCAACTTGACATATGAGTAAAGACTTCCATGCTGTAACTCATGTGTTGGATCGCATTCAGTGTACTTGTTCTTCTACAAGCACCTACACACATATCGATGTGTCTCCACACTTAATGACTTGAGAGCTTGCCATTCCCTACATAGAGAGACGATACTGTGTGTACTGGTCTTTGTGGAATATTGACACCTAATCAATATTCCTATGACAAGGAACATATTCAGGATTTAGGGATGATGAGAAGTCTCCATGTATGCAATCTCATTGCATAGCTCTCATACCCATATGTGTATTCCTTGGACTATGGTTGTTCCACATATTGAAAGATAACATAGGATGATTTAATGTATAAAACAACCTTTCTTGCCCATTGACAACATAATATGTCTTTTATCAAAGATGTCCTTAACTCTAACTATTACATAATTAGTTGGCTTTAAGGGCATATTTCTAACATTGATCCCGAGTGGACTCAATCTCTACAATTTGGGAAGGAATAAATTCCTTCATAATGGGAATTATTCTTTGAAAAACCCTACATGCCTAGAGCCTTATAAATACATGGCTTCATTCAACACACAATGTAATTCTAAACCTAATCCCGAAACCCTACGAAAATACCCGAAATTCTCCATTCTCTCTCTCTCTCTCTCCTAGTTGATGGCGCCATCACTGCCGCTGGCCACACCTCTCTCCTCTCTCAATATTTTCATACACGGCTCCGGCCACCCGGTTCCCCCCGTGGAGAAAACTCTGTACCCTTTTTTAGCTATTGTTTCTCCTAGATACAACTGACCTAATTTAGACATTAGAGGTCCTTTGGCCAACACCCCCTAGGTGTGGTCTATTTACTCCGGTCTTTTTTACAGGGACTGAGGAAGAGAGAGAAGGAAGTTCAAATGGCGAATGATCTTCAAGCGGATATTCTCCTGAGAGAATATTTGCACAAACACCATCTATGGGGATTCTTGGCTATGATGATTTCAATCATCATAAATTAAGTCAAGAATCTACTCCAAGGCGTACCTCCTCTAAAATACCTCCATAAAAATACCTCCACAACATCCAGCTACAGATTCACAACTAAGATGATTTCAATCATCATAAGATCAAGTCATAAGATCAAGTCATGATTTGCTTCGAGGTGTGGCTCTGCTTAGATGCTTCCAAGAAGTGCTCAACATCCAATTCACAAGCACTCTGTAAGGATTGCTTGTCATGACGGGCTTGTAAGTTTTTTTGTGTATTTTGTGAGTTTGCCTTTTCATTATTATGAGGTGTCATATAAATAATAGATAGAGTTATATTTAAATTAAGATATTAAGAGACTTTTTTTTTTTGGTTACATTAGGAGGAAAGAAACCCCTTGCGGTTCGGGGTTTCGAACCTGGGTATCAGGGGGAAGGGGGAGGACACCATTGTGGTACTTGCCCTCAACATTATGAGACTTTTATTTAGATCATGACTGAATGGAACAATTGTTGCATGAGGTGGATATCATTCATTATCTCCACGTTTTGGCTGGCAGTTGTCTCTTAATAGGAGAGTCAGTTGTAAAGCAACTTATATAAAAGGGTTGGTCTCTACTCTCATATTCATACGTTCATATTATGTATGCTTGTCCTATTGTAAGCCTTGACATTTTGGAATACTGAGAGGAGAAGATCTTCTTGTATATTTGATTATGGCTAATTCAAGTCAGGCTTATCTCTAATCATTCTTTTGTTCAATTGTCTTTCTGAGTTAAGATGTGGTTTAAGTGCTCAATTGGTTTAGAAATATTTTTCATATAGTAAACTCTTACATGTGGTATCAAAGCAGTCAATTAAGCCTTAAACTCATTTATTTTGGTTAAAGTTTATCAAAATTGTGTCGTTTATGATTAGAGTTTTTTATTTTTTATTTTATAAAAAGATTCTTTTTTCGATACGTTAATGATTATCCTTGTGATTTTATATCATTTATTTCAATGCACTTGTGATGCTAGCTGATTATTCAATTCGATCAGTAAACATTAGGAATCATATTCTATCTCAATTGATTTGTCTGATGGTTTTTTGATGACTTTTGTTGATTTAATTCAATTATCAAGATTATTATACTGGGTTGATTTTGGGATTGGATGGGCAAACTACCAAAGTGGTTTATCTGATCTTGTGCTATTTAAAATCAATTTTGATGCTCAGTTTGTAGTTTATAAGCATCAATAGGTAGATTTTCTTCCAAAGAAGTTGTCTACTGGGTTTGGCTATAAACTAATGTCCAGTGAGTCATGGAAAACTTGATTGGTATTGTTTCTTCTCACCCAAAGGTGTTGAATTTGTACTAATTCTTGTGCTTTATGCTTGGCTATGCAAATTTTTTGATAGTTCATTACATTTATAGAGTGATTTCTTGCCCAACAGAGTGATCAATTTCTATTACTTAAGTATGACTAAAGCATTTAGATTTAGTTTTAGTCACAATTATTGTGAACTTCGAAGCTTATGTTCTATTTCTATAATTAATGGCAGGTTTCAATATGTTAAACCTTATTAACATTGAGAAACTGAATGGGACGAACTTCAAGACATGGAAGTAACAGATTGACATGAATTTGGGATTACTTGAGTTCACCATAGCTTTTAAGGAGCCTAAGCCAGCATCATTGGCTGATGTCAGTAGTCAAGAAGAAAATGATGCTTTTAAGCAGTGGGAGAGAGCAAATGATATGTCTTTGCTTATAATGAAAAATTCAATGGAAGAGCACATCAGAGGTGACATTCCAGGCTGTGATCTTGCCAAGGATCATATGGCAGCTATGGAGGAAAAGTTTAAGAGGTCTAACAAGGCTGAATCTAGTTCTTATCTTTCCATTCTCACTTCAACCAATTTTGATGGAACTGGAAGCATGAGAGAGCATATTCTCAAACTTGTTAATGTAGCAAACAAACTCAACAATCTGGATTTGCAGATTACTGATCAATTCCTTGTTCATGTGGATCTCAATTCCTTGTCTTCCAATTATGAGCAAGTGAAGATCAACTACAATACCTAGAAAGAGACTTGGATTGTCAATGAACTTATTGCTATTTGCTGTCAAGAGGAGGAGAGATTGAAAAAGGGAAAAGCTGAAGTTGTCAATTTGGTCCATGATGTGAAAGGAAAGAAATCAGCTACTGCCAATAAGTTTGGAAATCCCAATTAGAAGACTGGTGCACCTAAAACAAGTTCAAATTCCAATTCAAAGAAAAATGCTAATAACTATGTCGTGCCTGCTCAAAACTCTAATGCTACCACTAGTTCTGGTCTTAAACCTAACAAAGACAATTTCAAAAAATGTTTCTTTGGCAAATCTGCTGAGCATGTGAGAAAACATTGCCGTGGTTTTAAGGCATCCCTCATCAAGAAAGGTATTCAATTTGTTGATGTTTTTGTTACTGTTGAAACAAATTTGGTTTTCATTCCACAAAACTCATGGTGGTTTGACACTGGTTGCACTGTTCATTTCACAAATTCCTTGCAGGGATTCAAAAGCCAGAAGGACCAAAATGGAGAGATCTACAAAGTCTTTGTTAAAAATGGAACAAAAGCAGAAGTAGAGTATGTTGGTATTGTTAAGTTTGAGTTGTTATCTGGTTTTATTTTAGTCTTGAACAATGTACTTTATGTATCCTCGATGAGAAGGAATTTTCTTTTAGTTTCAAAGCTTGTTAAGGATGGTTTTTCTTATATTGGTGATGATGAAAGTATTCGTATTTTTCATACAAATTAGTTTGATAAATTACTTGGTTATGCTTTCTTAATGGTGACTTGTGGCAGATTCAGTGTACTTATTTTCATGAATGTTTCCATATTGTTGATTCTGTTTCAAAGAGAATGCTCAATAATGACAGATCTTCTATGCTTTGGCATAGAAGATTACGGCATATATCAAAGGATAGAATGAAATAATTAATGAAAAGACAGATATTCCCAAGGATTTCAATGATTTTGAAACTTGTATTAATTATTTTAAAGGCAAAATCACAAGCACAAGGAAAATAAACTCAACTAGAAGCAGTAACTTGTTAGAGATAACACATACAGATGTTTGTGGTCCATTTCCAACAAGGAAAATATGTGGAAATTTCAATTTTGTTATCTTTATAGATGATCTTTCTAGATATTCATATTTGTACTTCATTTCTGAAAAATCACAAGTTTTAAACTGTTTCAAAGTTTTCAAAGTAGAAGTTGAAAATCAGTTGGACCAAACCATTAAAATTGTAAGATCAAATCATGGTGGAGAATATTTTGGCAGTCATAAAGAGGCTGGACAACAAAAAGGTCAGATCATGGTGGAGAATATTCAGTCAATTATGCATAAGCTTTATAGAACTTTTGTCGTCCATTATAGTCGACTACCCTATCTTGGTACATGTTGTTAATATTATGTTAACTCGCAATTGTACGGGGCAATTAGTAGTAAAGCAAGATAAGTACGAGGTCATACCCACGAAGACCGAGAAGTTAAAACAAGTCATGTACTTAGATTACCAAATTCAAGAAAGTAGAAGGTTATGTCTAAAACATAATTTAAAGCAAGAGTGGTTGTGATTGTTGAACAAAAGAAGCAAAATGAAATTGCAAACAAAAGCAAAGTAAGTAAGTGTAACAAAGAGTGGTTTTAAGAGCTGGAAAACAGATTTGGAGACTAGGGCATTCAAATCACCATAACAATTCAATTCTGGGTTATAAGGAGTCAAGTAACAAGTCTAATTCATATTCGAAGATTGATTCTAGCTAAAGTATGATTAGGCCATGGTGTCTGTTTCTAACTTTGTGTTCCTAATTCCCTAATTTGATCATCTGTTTTCTAACCTAAAATTAAGCATTAGGAACACATTAAACATAGAAGAACAATTTAAACAACCAAACATAGAAGAACAAGTTCTTGTGGTGTCCAAGACTTCTTCAAGTGCTTCTCCAAGAGCTTCCTCACGTCTAGAATGATGTATGACAGCTAGTAGGTGATTTGGGATGAGTTTGGGTGAGTGGTGATGGCTGAGAAAGAGGAAATTCGTCGGGAAGATTGCTGGAGTGTATGGGGTTGATGGGAGTGTTTTGAAGCTTGAAGACTTCTCTATTTATAAGGCTAAGAGGGAGGAACATCATGATAAATTCCAACACCATCATTCCTCTTTTAATACAATCCATAACTCTCATTTCATCTTGTCTATGTTAGTGCGGTTGGGATCAATTCCATCACATACTTCTTTTGTTGCTGCACCTCCATCCCATACTTCTTTTGCTGTTGCACCTCAATATGTTGGGTCCAAAGTCAGTTACAGCTGGGGTGAGGCACATGGCTTAAAGGAGGTGACAAGGCTCAACAGCTGGCAGCTGCAATTCTGAGCATGGTGTGCATTTTGATGGGCCCACAGATTGGGCTTGGCTTCATCAATTGATACGTTTGAGCAGTCCATCTTGCAGTTCAAAATCTCCTCTTTCCAACCACATATTAATTGGGCCAATACAAGTTGGGAGGAGGAAGTTAGGGCCGAAACAAATTGCTAACTCAGTCTGCTCGTTTTTGCACCATTTTGCATCTTTTCCTATCCAAAGCCACCATTGCTACCTAAGGCCCAATGAACTGAATGATAAACAGAAAAGGGATTAAAAGCACAAGTTTAACTCAATAACATAACCAAATCATAAGCTAGAGGGGTACAAAATGATATACAATTATGAACTGATCAAATACCCCCAGACCTAGATTTTGCTAGTCCTCGAGCAAAACAAAACAAGAAGTTAACTAAACCACTTCCGCAGTTAACTCGATTGCATTGAGCATATGCAACAAGCCTTTAAAACTCTAGGAATCCCTAGTAGGAGGAGTTGTGTCTCCTGAGGGTTTAACAGAAACGATACCCACAAACGCTTTACTAACTCTACAAAACAAAGTGGTTAGTAAAACTTAAAATCAACTAATGAAAATGAAAGAAAACTTTAGTCATACCTCCAACACCATAGAGTTGCCAAGATAGGTGATCAATCAATGTGTAATGTGAAAGCTATAGCTTAAAGGTACACGGTTTCAAAGCAAGCACACTCAAGCCTTGAAGAAAGAACATGCTTCAACTCTAATTCTCACATATAGCACTCAATCACTCAGAACCTATGGTTTTATTCTCTCAAACAAGCTTAAGTGAGTATATGAAATAGAAGCACAATATTTGGTTAGATCTCATGAAGGGAATCAAATACTAAGAGTAGAGATACACACATACATACCAGCACCCATGAATACATCCTCAAAGATCAGCTAGGTCTTCACAAGGTTGTAATGAAAGGCTAAGGTTAGGGGAAATGGAAGAATTGGAAGGAAAAACAAGTAACTTAAGAACATACCAAGGTTGCATTCTTCATTGATCTGCAAGGTATCATTGATTAAGAATGGCATGGCTGCAACTTCATAGCACCCGCTGGCATAGACCTTTTATTTCACACTTAGATCAAATCGACTCACTTTCTCTTTATCTTTCTTATTTGCTGATTTGATATGCTTCTTCTTTAACTTCATTGCACAGATTCACACCATCTTTCATTTAGGCACATGGCAACAACTTCCTTGCTTCAAACTTTATCTTGGCACACCTTGGTATATTTCTAAGCTATAGGGTATGGCTACAATAGGTCAAGTATCTCAGATTGAGATACAAAGGTAGGGAAATGATGAGGGTGAAAGAAGAAAAGGCTTTAAGTGTTTGGCTTCAAGAGGACTGATGGAACACACATATAGGTAGGGTGGAAAGAAAGCACATGAGAGCAAGCACATGATATCTGCAAAAGAGAATCATCCTTAGTATTCAATCAAAATGGAATAATGAGATCATTTAGAGTGAATTGAAGAAAATAAATTGGGATGAGAAATAGAAACACTTTATACCCTCTCAAGAAAGCAATTAGGCTCAATATAGCTCACTAGGGTAGTCTCCACTATTCTCCTTTGAGAATTTAAGCATGGTACTTTAGCCACCAGAATTCTAAGAGCCAAAGCTTTGTGAAGTGCAAAATTCTGATATGAAAACCTCAATGGCAGCTCCATAGCATCGATTGTATGACATTCTAAAAAAAAATTAGTGACAAATGAACGAAAATTGAAAACACAAATGAATGAAATTTGAAAACCTTCCCCCAGACCTGAATTGAACATTGTCCTCAATGTTAAAGCAAAGTAAAGATGATTGAGAACATGTAAATGATAAAGGGAAAAGTTAAGAAAAATGTTTAGAAAAACTCCTCCTCGATGCGATTAGGTCGATTTCTACCAAGCACCTTCTCCTTGAACACATGGGTTGCCTCCCAAGTAGTGCCTTAGTTACTGTCTTGTCAAGACATTATGCAATTAGCTAAGTTGATGGTACGAAGGGAAGTTGATCTACCACATGGCCAGTTCGGATGCCAGCTGAAACTCCCTCATAGAATGGCTTTAAACGTTGTCCATTTACTTTGAAAGTCGAGCCATCTTTAGGGTTTTGAATCTCCACAGCTCCATAGGGAGAAACATTGACCACGGTGAATGGGCCATGCCATCTAGACTTCAATTTTCCTGGAAAGAGATGCAAACATGAGTTAAACAAAAGAACTGACATACCTTTGGAGAACTCTTTCCGTTGAATGTTTCTGTCATGGTAACTCTTGGTTCGTTCTTTGTAAAGCTTTGCATTCTCATAAGACTCATGTCTAATTTCTTCCAATTCATTGAGCTGAAACTTTCTAACATGGCCAGCCTTGTCCAGATCAAAATTCAATTTCTTGATGGTCTAAAAAGCATTGTGTTCAAGCTCCATTGGTAGGTGGCAGGCTTTTCCAAACACAAGATGATAAGGGCTCATTCCGATGGGAGTCTTATATGCAGTCCTATAAGCCCATAAAAGCATTGTGTTCAAGCTCCATTGGTAGGTGGCAGGCTTTTCCAAACACAAGATGATAAGGGCTCATTCCGATGGGAGTCTTATATGCAGTCCTATAAGCCCATAATGCTTCATTGAGCTTGGCAACCCAATTCTTCCTTGTACTGTTCACAACCTTATCTAGGATGTGCTTAATTTCTCTATTGCTTATTTCCACTTGACCAGAAGTTTGAGGATGATATGGTGTAGAGACTCGATGGGTGATGTTGTACTTCTTCATGAGTGCTTCGAATGGCTTATTACAGAAATGGCTGCCTCCATCACTAATGACAGCCCTTGGAGTACCAAACCTTGTGAAAATATTATCCCTCAAGAACTTTAGCACCACCTTATGATCATTGGTTTTGGTGGCTATGGCTTCCACCCATTTAGACACATAATCAACAGCAACAAGTATGTAAGTACAACCAAAGGAAGATGGGAATGGTCCCATGAAATCAATACCCCACACATCGAAGAGCTTCACAACGAGTATGTTTTTCAATGGCATTTCGTTCCTGCGACCTATGTTCCCTATCCTTTGACACCTATCACACTTAACACAAAAATTAAACGCATCTTTGAATAGAGTGGGCCAAAAGAAACCATATTGCAGAATTTTAAGTGTTGTTTTCTTAGCTCCAAAGTGACCTCCACAAGCCAATTCGTGGCTATGCCTAAGTATGCTTTCTTGCTCTTCTTCTGGAACACGTCTTTTGATGAGTTGATCCGGGCAATGATTGAATAAGAAAGGTTCATCTCAGACACAATGTTTCACCATGGAAAAGAACTTCTTCTTGTCCTGAGAAGTTAGATAATTTCTAAGAACACCGCAAGCAAGATAATTAACAAAATCAGCATACCATGGCTCTTTGACTTGGGCAGCATATAGTTGTTCATCAGGGAAAGTCTCATTCAAGGGTAGGACATCTTCTCCTTGTTCTTCAACCACAATTCTGCTCAAATGATCAGCTACCACATTCTCACATCCCTTCTTGTCTCAAATCTCCAAATCGAACTCTTGCAACAAGAGAATCCATCTAATCAAGCACGGTTTGGTATCCTTCTTAATGAGCAAGTATCTAAGAGCTGCATGGTCAGAATAAACAATTACTTTAGAACCAACAAGGTAAAAATGAAATTTTTCTAAAGCAAAAACCACAGCAAGCAACTCCTTCTCTATTGTGGAGTAGTTGATTTGAGCATCATTCAAGGTCCGGCTAGTATAATAAATCACATGGGGGAGCTTGTTCTTCTTTTGACCTAAAACTGCACCAATAGCAAAGTCAGAGGCATCACACATTATTTGAAATGGTAAAAACCAATCTGGGCTATGATAATAGGGGCTGAAGTTAGCTCCCTCTTCAAGGTAGTAAAAGCTTCCATGCAAGCTTCATTAAACTCAAAAACAGTATCCTTAGCAAGGAGATTACACAATAGTTACGGTCGAAAATATTTTTAGTCATTGTGATTCCAATTTTCCCATTTTCCATTTTATTCATTGTAATTAGGTCTTTTAACAAGTTAAGTCATCTAGTCAATTTCAGTCAGTTATGCATAAGTTTTATAGAACTTTTATCATCCATTATAGTTTTTTAGTTGACTGCCCCTTTTTGGTACACTACATCGAGGCGTTTTGATTATTAAATTAGTAGATGTTTTGGTGTACATAATTGGATATTTTTTTATGGGTGCTGATTTTCCCACTTCCCTTTTGTTTTTTTCATCAATTTTGTTCTTTCTCTTTTCTATTATACCCTTATCTTGCATTAGTTTCTTTTTACTTCACTTTTATATTATTTCGTTTTCTTTATACTTAATTTTCCTACTCATGCACTTCATTTTCAATATTTTTTTTATTGGTTAAGAAATAATTAGCATTGTTGAAAATGGAGTGCAAGTGGGAAATTTAAGTATAAAGAAAAAAGAATAATATTAAAGTAAAGTAAAATGAAATTAATGCTGAGTAAGGGTAGATTAGGAAAGAGAAAGAACAAAATATAACAAAATAGATTAAAATATATATATATAAAACAAAACAAAAGGGAGTGTACCTAGTCTTGCATAAGTATATGATCATGATGAGTTAGGATTTTGTGGTGCATGTTTATTGTTTGTTTATTTCATGATTATTGTGATTTCATTGCTTGTCTATTGCCTGCTTATTGATGGTGTATTTCCTTTTTATTGCTTGTCTATTATATAGTTGGGAGTATGGAGTTTTTGCATTGCCTTCTTATTGTCGTCATATTGCATTCCTATGGCAATTATATTACCGTCGTATCACATTTTTTCTAAAGTCTGTCTTGGAAATAAAATTATGTAGTTGGGAGTATAGAGTTTTTGTATTGCCTTCTTATTGTCGTCGTGTTGCCTCCGGATTGCTATTCTATCATCATTGTATCATTTTTTTTTTCAAGTCTTTCTTGGAAATTTTTTGCTGGGTTTCAAACAAATAAATGCTTCTTTTTCAAACAAAAATTTAAAGTTGATCAATGTCAACCATTTCAAGAACAAATATCACAAATTGGGTTTGCAAACCAATTGGTGGTGCTTGTGGTGGCTAATGGTGTGGATGGGGAAGATGGGTTTTTGGACCCATGAAAAGAACATGGAGAATTGGGAATTAGGGCTGGGAATTAGTGAGAGAGAAGAGATGCATAACTGGGGTTTCATCTCAGATAGAGCATAACAGAGAAGAGAAGAAGAAGCAAAGAAGAAAGCAATTTGGGGTGTCATCTCAAAGAGAGCAGAGAAGAAGAAGAAGAAAGCAAAATTTAGAGAGAGCAGAGACCAATTTCAGACAATAAAAAAGTGATAAAAAGGTGATACGGGACCAATAGGGACCTTTTATAGAGGGTGTTTTTGAATGAGTTTCAAAAAGAAGGCATTGTTGAAAAACATTGGAGATGGGGACAAAGCCGCCCATTTCTCAATTTTTTTCTCAGTGACCAAAAAAGTATTTAACACTTTTTTTATGGCAGTTGATTTTCCCACTCCCCTTGTATCCACTTACATTCCCTTTTATTTTTTAATCAATTTTGTTCTTTCTCTTTTCTATTATATTGAAAATGGAGTACAAGTAGGAAAATTAAGTAAATATATATATATATATATATAAGTACAGTAAAAATAAATTAATGCAGGATAAGGGTAGATTAGGAAAGAGAAAAAACAAAAAAGAATAAAATTGATTAAATATATATATATATATAAAAACAAAAGGGAGTGTAAGTGAACAAAAGGGGAATGAGAAAAATCAGCTCCCTTTTTCATATGGAAAAAATAGGTCCTAAAATTTTAGAAACCATGAAAAAAGAAAATAAAGTGATTTAATTTGAAGAAACATCATGAAGTTAATAATAGGAAAATCAAATCTTAGAGAAATTCCAAATTTGAGACCTCATGCAGCATAATTAGGCCAACCAATACTCTTATATTTTCTTTTATGTAATCCCCTACATACATATTCATGAGATAGTAAGAAAATCACATAACAAAGTATGGATTAATTGACAACTAAAGTCTAAAGTTGAAGATGGGTGGTGGTGATGGGCTGAAAAATGGAGTCAGATTCCAAAGCAGCTGCTAATTCAGGCCATAAGATAGAAGACACAGTCCATGAGCCATCCCCCTTTGCACTTGACCTTTGGTTCATGTAAGCCACTCCAATCCTTTCTATTGTGGAACAAACAGTCCCAAGCACTGGGCTCCCAAACCCAAAGTCCAGCTCAGCAACTGGAAACTTTCTTCCTGATGACAAAACAAGTGCTGGGCCTCCTTGTCCCAACACAACTTTGGACAGCATAAGCCCAGGCCTATGGCACTCAATCCAGTCAATCAAGTCCAGAAAATGCTCCTCATTTGTTACCTTTGAAATTGCCTCACCAACAATACTAGCCACATCTGATATTGAACCTTGCTTCAAATCCCCCACACTTGCCTCTCCAAAAGCCAAAGACAAAACATTCCCAATGTAATTTGACATGGGATTAATCTGGTTTTCTTTCTTGTGCATCCTAGACCGTCCATCTACTAACCAACCCATCTTGCACATTCCATGGGATTTTGTATCAATGGCGGTGACCATAGTTTTCCATACATAAGCTGAGACTGCCTCAATTTTTGTTCTCTTCTTACCATTTCTTGACGCAAGACCCTGCAGATGTTTAATGCTCGAATCTTCGATGTAATAAAGGCGCTTAATCAAGGTTTTGGCTGTTGGGATATTCATGATCTCTTCCATGGTGCACTTGACAAAACTTTGGTCCAAGGAAGAGTGATAGCTAGGAGGGCAGCGTGCACGAAGGTGCAGGTTTCTCCGGTGATCCGGCACACATGAAACAGGCTTCTTTTGCGCTATTTCGGACCATGAGAGAAGAAACATACCAAAGCTAGTGGCATCCCCAAGTGCATGGTCAAAAGTGAACGTAATTGAAACGCCTCCACATGTATAAAACGTGACTTGAATTTGAAAAGGGAAGTCGGGGCTGATGGAGGCCAGCTTATTGCTTTGAAGAGATTGATCAAGATCGTAGAAATTTAGTTTTTTCAAAGGAATGTTGGCATGAGCTTCCACAACTAGGACACCGGAGTTGTCACACATGATTTCGGGCTCGTTCGTATGCTGGTTTGGAACGATTCGACCGGCGAATGGGTAGTAAGAGTCGAGAGTACTGGCAAGGGAGGTACTGAGGGACTCAATGATGGAGGAGAAGTCGGTGGCAGCATGAAGATCATGTGGTTTGTTGGGATAGAAATAGAAGTATGAGACTGGAAACCGGCCAGAGAGCAAGTCAAGGTTTGAGAGACTCAGGATATGAGGGTGATCCACCATTGGATTTGTAGGTTTGACAATAAATGTTTTGGTGAAATTCACCTCAAAATCAGCCTTTGCTCCCATTACAAAATATTTTAGCTGGGTTGCTTTTGAAACAACTCTATTTCTTCTCTCTCTCTCTCTCTCTCTCTCTCTCTCTCTATGGCAATGAATAAATCCCTCCTCATCAGCATATTTATAGCTTGTAATGGAGACAAGCATGACTCAATGTTGCTAGGATATCCTACCAAAAGATCCATCAACATAACCTATAATACGTCACGGGCTATAATTATTTTGGAAATAAGAAATAACCAAAGTTGACACAGGTTTACCGTTTTCTTCTTTTTCACTTACGATAAAGATTTAAACTAAAGATCTACCATTTTCCCACCCTATATAATATTATATGACTTGTTTTGTTTTCATTAACTTTCTTCCGCACATGAATGAATTTCCATGGAACAATTTTCCCCTTATTCAATATCACTTATATGAAATGGAATGAAAAAATATATATTTATTGGAGTTGGTGTTAATGTACGTATGATGTATTATAGATGGTGGTTAAGTTTATGAAGCAGTAGACATGCACAAGCTTAAAAGAGGCAAAATCGAATTTTTGAAATTTTGAGTTTCAGTGTTCGTTTTGAGCCCATAATGTTACGTTTTGAAGTATTTAAAGTACTTTGTTATGTCGAGAGTAGGTACCATAGTGGTGGCCTCTCCCTTCTCCCCTGCTTGACACCTAGGTTTGAAACCTAATGGATTTCTTTCCTCTTAGGGCATGTTTACGTATCAGTAATGGGTATGGGAGGAAAGGGAATGATTTCCATTCCTGACTTCCCCTGCGTTTACTTGCAATCAGGAACAAAAAAATAAGTGGGCCCCACCTCAAAATCCGTAATCACATCCCCTCAAAACTGGGTATCAGATCACTTAGGGGGGAGTAGTCGATACGATTCCCATTCCTGTTTTCTCTTAATAACTTCCAAAAATACCTTTACTACTTTACCATAATTCCAAAACACCCCAAACCCTAAAAAAAATAAAAACTCATGCCAAGAAGTTCCAAGACGCTCCAACTTCATTTTCACGTTATCGTTGCAGACACAACCTCCCATAAGCAGCAGCAACGCCTTGTGCTAAGCAAATCATTCTATCTATCTATCTTCTTCTATATTCTGTCTTCACATTCATCACAAAACATAGTACGGTCATAGATAAAGATTTTTGTGGAGATTATATATATATATATTTTTGGTAGTATGAAGATTATGCAGGTTATTATTATTTGATTGTTTACTGGTTACGTAGGTGAAAGATATATATTTATTGGAGTTTATTTTTTCGTTTGAAATTGGATCTTGACAAAGGTGTTATTAACATTATCATTGAACTGGCCTCTTGCTGTTCATCTTGTTGAACATATTGATTCCTCATGTTTACACCGCCTTACTAGTTTGCTATCGGATTAGTTTGGTCTCCTTAGCGAATTTGAGAATTATATATTTGTTGTGATGAAAATGTGTGGGGCATTTTAGTAATCAAATTAATTTGGATTCTGATTCATGAAAATTAGTAAACAATAACAATGGGAATCAACCCCATTCCTTTGCTAATTCCATATGTTTAGTAAACAGCTTAATGGGAATAATTCTTCCCATACCGATTCAGTAGTTCCCCGATTCCTAAATTCTCTGATTCCTTACTTTCTCCATTACTGATACGTAAACATGCCCTTAATGTAACAACAAAAAAAGTATTTTGTTACGTTGGAAGCACTTTGTGGCCAGGGGCAAGCCGAATCCCGAGTGGGGATTAATCCCACCATTCGGATGTGGCGACACCTCATGCTATTTACACCTAAAAAAAAGAGTATTTAAAGTAATCTTAGGGGTTATTTGTTACGTTGGATTGTCTTGGCATGGACTATGCTTAGGGATTGTCTTGGATTGGCTTGGCTTGGCTTAAGTTGGATAACACTTATCCTGCATTTGGTATATGATTGGCTTGGACTAAATTTAAATATATTTATATATATATATATATATATATATATATATTAATAAAACACTAAAAACTAATTAAAAAATAAGGAAAAGATTAGAAAAACACAAAAAATATTATTAAATAAATAAAATTCATCTCCTCCTCTGCCCAGCAAAGAACCCAAGCTGCTACCACCCTTTCCTACCCTCAAATTCGACATCATCTCAAAACATCCTTTCCCCAAACCCCAAAAAACTCATGTTTCGTTCTTTTCTTAGCCAAAATTGAAATCATTTATGTTCTCATTTGTTTTACAAATATATATATATATATATATATATATATATATATATATATATATATATATATATATTTTGGATTTCTAAAGAGGGGTAGAGAAAAGAAGTTGAGGGAGAGGGGCACATCGATGTTGTTGGGGTGGGGGAAGATTGGACAATGATGCAGTGAGTTTGTGTGGTGTTTTTTTCTTTGAATTTCGAACGGGTTATGGTTTATTGGGACAATGATGCAGTGGATATTGTGGGAGCAAATAAATCCAACGTCCAATCAGAAGGTGTCACGTGAAAAAGAGACTAACCCTATAATATATATATATATATATATATATATATATATATATATATATACAGAGAGCTTCCATTGAGGGATCCCTCAAATAAGCTTATTTGAGGGACACCCCTTGTAGGCCCCACTCCGGATTGTATTTCACTAATCCAAACCGTCTATTTTGTAGATACTCATTCAAAGATCATCTCTACAAAAAATCACTTGAATCCGATATCATTTGACCACTCAATTTTGTTATTGAAATTTGAGTACTTTCTTGATGCACCGTTGTTCGTTGATTTTGTAGGACACAATTGGATATCGAAACGGTTTCCGATTTGTCTAATTTTTTGTAAGGATGATCTATGAATGAAGACCTAAAAAATAGATGGTTTGGATCATCGAGAAAAAAATTGTAGGGTACCCTAAAGGGCGTCCCTCAAATAAAATTATTTGAGGGATCCCTCAATAGAAGGGGACTGTATATATATATATATATATATATATATATATATATATATATATATTATATAAACTAATAAATCAGGTTTAATAATATATTTAATAGGGAAGTTACCTATTTAAGTTGATGGAATAAATTCCATAAATTCCTGCAAACAAATTATTCATGAAATGAATAATTCTCTTTTCCCTCCTTAAATGGAAAAAGAAGAGGTTACAAAGATGGAAGGATATTTAAGCCAGAGGAGAAGACAAAGAATGTAATTCTAAAGTCTTCATTCCGAAAAATCCCTAAAATTACTCTCTCTCTCTCTCTCTCTCTCTCTCTCTCTCTCTCTCTAGTTGAAATCCTCCCCTGCTCTCATACTCGTGGCTGACCAGCTCAAGCTGTCGCCACCTCTCCTACCTTCTTGGCTTCCAAGCCACATATTCACCCGTACAAAAATATCTCCATCCTTTCAGTATTATCTGCATTTTCCTAGACCATATTACTGACTTAGGCATAGGAGGACCCTTAGCCACCACCACACCGATGGTTCTCCGTTGACCTCCCTTTGTCTTACAGGGAATCTAGTAGGGGAACATACAAGAGAGAAGAATCATCCACGAATATTCTCCCGTGAGAAATTTGCACAAATGTTTTGGTGCTTTCATTGAGAGGCTTGGAATATACTCAAACTGAAGCTCTCACAAATTTCAATAAGGAAATCTGTTTCCTTTCCATTACCATGGTGAAAAGTGTCACTATGAGGAGCAAGACGGCAGCCACGAACTCTCTCGCAGTACTAAGTCCCCGTGGCACCGCCGCCACCGCTACCTTGCTTGGACCAATTTTTGAGCAGGTGTTGCCACATCCACCTTTGCCACCACAACCTTTTAAGTGTTGAACCTATTTGCACCATTGGAGAAATCGTAGGTCATCATCAACTCGACTCCACACAATTCTTTTCTGCCTACCCGAGCAGCCAACAAATCTCAATCGCAAGGTCGACGAGGTCACCAAGAGGTTCGAGGACAAAAATAACTTAGTCGATTAGCTACTCGTGAAGATTGACTTGATACTCGACTACGATTTAGACCAGTCGGTGAGAGGCTGGATGAGAGTATCGGCAGGCAGTTCAAGAGGTCCCATAGAGATCCTGCATGAACTAGTAGGTGAGGTGCAAGGCGTGTAGATCAGCAAGCTGACGAGTCACAGACATCCGCAAAGGATCATGACCAGAGCAGGACAAGCGTTCGTTCAAGATTACGCTTGCAGACCAATGTTCACACTTGTTTGGGCTCACAAGAAAGCTTTTCAACAAATCGAGGATTGTGATGCTGCCAAGGAACCTCCACAAAAGGTCATAAGAATCAACACTATCTTAGCCGACTCTGAGGAGTCCAGGATGACCAGTAAGGAGAAAAATAAGAAGATCAAGCAGGCTACTGTAATCTCCCAATTCCTAACTAACGTTCGACTGGTAGAAGACTATCCTATGATCGGCTTATAGAAGAAAGACTTGTTCGGGCTTGATCTGTCGTATAATGATGCCCGAGTCATTAGCATCCAAGTTGCACATGCCATAATTGATCGAATCCACGTAGATGAAGGCAGATGAACATTGATCAGGCAATGGCAAGGAGATGTTCAGCCCAAGGGTTGAAATAAAGTAAACAAGCCCATTTCATTCTCTTAAGTTGAGAAGACCAGGAGGCGAAAGAACCGACAGAGGAGATTGTGGAGTTCATTCTCGTGAGTCTAGCAGACCATAAGGGAAAAGAAACAACCACTCTTCAATAGCAATTAAAGAACCAGGATTGAGAGGAAAGAGTTCACTCGGAGACTTATCCCGAATCAGGATGGAGGCCTGAAGAAGACGTCGAACTTATAAACCTTGATCCTGACAAGTCAGAAAGAAAAGCTTATATCAGCTAGTGCCTTAGTAAAGAAGAAAAAGTGGAGCTGACCACCTTCCTCCATAACAACAACAATGTGTTCGCATGGTCGCCATCTGACATGCCTAGCATTGATCTGCAGATCATCTGCCACAGGTTACATGTTAACCCAGCTAGCAAGCCAGTAGCCCATAAGAGATGCAATTTCACTTGGAGTGAATTGCAATCATTGAAATTGAGATTGACAAGCTCCTAGCTACCAGCTTCATTAAAGAAGTCTTCTACTCATAATGGCTGGCCAACGTTGTTTTGGTGGCAAAGAATGACCAAGGAAAATGGAGTGTATAGACTAAACTGACCTCAACAAAGCATGCCCAAAAGACAACTTTCTGTTGCCAAGGATTGATGAGCTCGTCGATTCAACTTCCGGAAACCAATTGCTCAACTTCATGGATGCCTCTCCGGCTACCATCAAATTATGATGCACGAGGAAGACTGAGCAAATAATGTTTTCATAATCGAAAGAGACATATATTGCTACAAGGTCATCCCTTTGGGCTAAAGAATACTTGGGCAACCTACCAGAGGCTCATGAACAAAATTTTCAAGGAGAAGATCGGCAAAACCATAGAAGTCTACTTCGATGATATGCTGGTCGAAGCTCCTAAGGGAGCAAATCACATCAAAAACCTTACTGAACCTGACCAACCCAAAAACATGTGGCAGTTGCGGGTAGATGGAGCATCAAACCATAAGGGAGCTAGAGCAGGTGTCATCATACTTGGCTTCTCAGCTTCAAACAACGAAGTAAAGTACTAGGCATTGCTTGCTGAACTATGCTTGGCAAAAAAATTGTTGATCAAAAAGTTATCCATCTATTTAGACTCCCAACTTATCACTAATCAAGCCTTAGGAGTGTACATGGAAAAACACCCAACAATGATCCAATACCTCAATAAGGTTCAAGAACTTTTGAATGAATTTCCAGCCTTCATTATCCAGCAAGGTTCCCGAGTGGAGAACACTCATGCAAATAAGCTAGCAAGCCTAGGATCAGCGCTGCACAGTCAGTTCAGCAACTGAATCCCGGTCGAGCACCTTGATCAGCCAAGTATTGACGCTTTTGCCACTGTGCTTCTTTTGATCGTAACTTCTTCGTTACAACTTCGATTTGAGCCCACGACGTGTCTACGGACTCATCTCGACATGCTCTATACAACAATACTACTCAAATCTCCAAATTATTTCCCAAAAAAATGTCAACTTTTAAACCTATTAAAATATTCCTTGGGTAAAATTGTCTTTTACTTGAATAAATTAATAATTAAATATTAATTTAGGGTCGGGTTATACAGGCCGACCCTAGAAATATATTATTTAAAATAATAGATAAGGTTTAATAATATATTTAATAAGGAAGATACCTATTTAAGTTAAGGGAATAAATTTCATAAATTCCCTCAATCAAATTATTCAAGAAATGAATAATTCTCTTTAAGGAGAATTATTCCCTCCTTAATGGAAAAAGAAGAGGTTACAGAGATGGAAGGATATTTAAACAAGAGGAGAAGACAAAGAAGGTAATTCTAAACTCTTCCTAACTCAGAAAAATCCCTAACATTACTCTCTCTCTCTCTCTCTCTCTCTCTCTCTCTCTCTCTCTCTCTCTTGTCGAAATCATCCCCTACTCTCATACTCGTGGCTGACCAGCTCAGGCTGTCGCCACCTCTCTTACCTTCTCGGCTTCCAATCCACATATCTCTCACATAGAGAAATATCTTCATCCTTTTTTTGTTATCTGCATCTTCCCATACCATATTACTAACTTAGGCATCGAAAGGCCATTGGCCACCACCACATCGGTGGTTCTCCGTTGACCGCCATTTATCTTGCAGGGGAACATATGGGAGAGAATAATGATTCGAAAATATTCTCCCTGGAGAAATTTGCACAAACAGGTATGGCAGATAATAAATGGTGAATCTGGGTTGTGGCTGGAGGAGAGAGAAAGCAGTGGTGGTGGGTGGGTATGTTGGCTCTTGGTGGTTGTTGGTTGTGGCTGGTTGAGGGAAAGGGCATATCGATGCTGCAGGAGACATCGTTCACTAGGGAAGGGCTCGGGACAATTTGTCCCTACACAGGCTTTCGTAAGAACACCTAAGGAGGTGTTTTTGGTAAGGCCCAGTATTAGTAATCCTATTTAAGATTTGAACCATGTGAAACAAACATGGGATTATTTTGGCCAAGGCAATCCAAGCCAAGCCCTTGTAACAAACAGGCCCTTGGAGGTTTCTCCCAACCTTCGAAGTATTTTAAGTGATTTTAGAGGTTTCTCTCAACTTTCTTTTATTTTTAGTTTGTAGAGAAGTGATATTTGAGAAAGGGGGAACCAAACTTAAGACCTCAGGTGTAGAGATAAATGCTTTTAACCATTTCTTTTTTTCTTTTCTTTTTTTGTTGAGAAATTCTAGTATTGCATTCATAATTCAGCCAAAAAAGCCATTAGCCACAAGGGGCCAAAACAAACTAGCCACAAAGGGCGATTACAATAACGAAGCGGTCTAACATCAAAATTAAGACAATCTGGTGCGCCTCCACTAACGATCACGCAGGATCGAATAAACTCTGGCATAGGCATCCCAACTAAGATTGCAAAATCAGAATAATCAAAAATAGATAAAGCTTGAAAAAACCAAGCCATAACAATACAAATAAAACTCTCACAAATGAGAGATAAAAAGCTCTCACAAAGGAGAGGTGAAAGACTCTCAGAAAAGGAGAGGTGAAAACTACACAGAGAACCCAGAGTCTCCGTGACTTATTCCGAATATAAAGAAACTGCAAAAAGGATGGTGGTGGAGATCCGACGCCGAAACGCAGATGGAGATCTGATGTTGAAACTTAGGTGGAGATCTGACGCTGAGACGCAGTCACCTATGATGGTGGGAGGAAAATCATAACAAAGTGAAGAGGGGAGAGGCGAGGAAGAACAATGGCTTCCTTTCCCCTCAAAGTGAAAACGGCTCTAGGAGGGTTTTGTTGGGAGAGAGGGGGCTAGGGTTTTATCTCCCTCTACTGAAAAAATAATTGATGCTTTTAACCATTTCAGTTACAAGTCCATTGCGAATTTCAGCTTACTTATTGTAGAGTTTACCCTTGTTTTTCTTTTCGTGTTACACTGCATCAACGTATACACTTAATCCATCTATTCTATATGAACTTGGCATAAGTGCTCATTTAATCAACTTAATTTGAGGGACATCGACAATGCTTTAACGGCTGCATTCACCTGAATGAATTTTTTTTTATTCTTTGTATATGCCACTTGAATAAATTATTGAGTCATTATTTGGTCAAACTTTGACATGGCTCTGCTCTGGGATTTACTGTAATAATATAATGCACTTTTTGTATGGCCCTTGGTACCTTTCAACAGAAAGATTCGATCACATTTACAGAAGAAAAAACAATAGTTTATGTTTGGTGATGATGATGAGTAGGTTAAAGAACACATTTGAGCCCTCAAGTTTGGCAGGCAGCATGATTGTGAAGAGAAGATTTATCAACACCACAATGCGATATAGTTGTAAAATAGCCAATCATAAAAGAAGTCTCAGAATGCACGGAACTTCGCTGGAAGCTGATGTGAGGGTCATCACAAGGACATAAGAAAATGTACCAGATTCCGTAGCTTGTATTCCCCATTAGCTGGTGTGAGGGTCAAAAGTTCTCATCATAACTAGCCTACCCATTTCGACAGGTACTTCCAATGTAGGCAATATAAGTTGGTCAAGCATGTCATAGTTCCATAAATTTTGGGGGACTTTGCTTGTTGGCTTCTCCTAGAGCCTCCGATTCAAAAATCTTATCAAATTCAACGGCTGCCAAAAAATTCAAAAAATTTGTAAGAAATATCAATAAATTCTGTAAATTTTTTCTATAAATATCTACTAATATTATTCACTTTCCACACCAAATCTTCATACAAATTTATATTCTTCCAATATTTTTCACTTTCCATACCAAATTTTCTACTACAAAATTCCATTCGTGTGAAAATACAAATGACCTCTTCCATCAAAGCTGGAAAGTCGTGGACAAACGTTCAAAGCGGTCAAAATCTTGGTAACGAGATTATAAAAAAAAAGTTGCCTTTTTATTCAATTTAATGTCTTTTTTTATTTTATATTTCTTGCATTTCCAATTTTATTTTTTTAATAGATTATTCAAGGCAAAAAAAGAAGAGGAAAACCATTACACATGGCTCCACAAGTGACCAATGCCCACAGTCGGTTCCAGTGGTGCATTCCGTGTCGGAAATAATGGCACTATTACATCCTCCGAAGTAAAATACTCCCCCACATTGTGATCCGGTGGAAATGCTCCGCCAATGATTGAGTCGTCCTTGTACTCGATTGTGTCGGATTATGAAGACCGGGAGTATTTCAATTGTATGATGAGTGAGTAGGTATTTCAATTGTATGATGAGTGAGATGTGAATTTTATAATAAATATGGACACGTGGCAACCGAAAATTTTAATCCTAAAATTTGAGATGAGAATTTTCTCTAAAATTTGATAAGAGAATTTTCTCTGAAATTTGATATAATAATTTTATAATAAATAGTGACACGTGGCAATCGAAAATCTTATCAAAATTAATGGTTTTTTTTTTCGGTCTGACAAAATTAATGGTTTAAGTATAAAAAAATAGAAAATAAATTAAAGTGAATAGTAGTTTCTCTTGTCCTTGCCCATAGGGGTGGAATCAAAAAAGGACAAGGGTTGTCAGTATTCACATGAATAGTGACAGCCATTGTCTTGTCCTTGCTCTTTTTGGTGAAAGTGCTCTAATAATGCCACGAATCCAATATGTTCCAAAAGAGACAGTCAGAAGGGAGATTCATTGTATTTGAGGTGGAATCAACGTCAATTAGGATGAAATATAAATTCAAAAGTTCCTTTCTTGTAAGAGGGGTCGGAAGGATGACGTGGTCCTAAAAGTCTCCACGGAAAAAACACATCGCACTCTATATGTGCATGCCAACTAGGAAAATCACCATATGACCTATCTCGTCCCTGTCTGGTAAGCGGTACCTGTGGAGAGATTCTTTCATTTCGATTTTCATTTTTCGTTTTTTGGTTTTCATAGCTTATCATAGTTTTGTTGCACGCCAAGCAGTAGCTTTTGATCCTAATCAATCAATCCTCAATCCCCGTTTTTGATTTTGTCTCTTTGTCTTGTTCTTTTTCTCCCTCTTTTCTTTTTCTCCCTCAATCTTCAGCCTTCATTCCACATCAGCTTTGACATATCGGTTGGAGTGTGTGAGATGTTATTTATAGCTGTTAAATGTCTATGTGGCACTTTTGACATATCGGTTGGAGATGCTCTAAGGTAATAATACCAACTTCCATCCAGTTAATTCGAATCTTTATCACTTTAATTAAGACAACAACGTTCTGTTAATTACATTCTTAATTGTATCACCAGAGAAAACCATACAACGTAGTTCTTGTCGGTGGTCCAATTTCATTTCATCTGGTAAGAATCATGTTAAGTCAGATTTCATGCGATAAACACAACATGAAACTTAGGACTTGGGCACAACCATACACTTAGTGGAATAGTTTCATACACAATTAGGAAAGCAAAGCTTGGTTCAATTCTTCACATTCACTTCATACCACTAAACTAATCAATTTTACCTATCTCTTGGCCTCCCAACTCTTATGCCTAGCCGAACCCCGGAAGCACCATTGCAGAATGTTCACCAAACTAGCATCATGCAGAGAAAGAATGATGATGAATTATGCATCATCACCCGATTCACTACAACATCGTTATTTCGGTCACCAGCATAACAGTTTGAACCATGTTAAGCTGGAAAGTGATGAAGAATATGTGAAGGGAAAAAAGAGCAAGTTTAAGGGACGATTCAAGGCACCAGAAGCTGCCCGCCGGTTAGGGTTTCGGTACCTGACATCTTGTTTTAGCTACATCAAGGAAAGCAAGACCATTTTACGAGTTTGCTGTTTTGCATTATTCGATGGTGATGATAGTAAAAGGCCACTGGGATATGATGAAGTCATGTTGGTGGATCCTTATTTTGTCAATCCCAGTTACTCCTTTCACCTCCTTGGATGCTAATTAAGTGATAGATGTAATGTGTTGATATGAAGTGTCACAGTCTTTACCTATAGAGACAAGGGCAATATTTCTTACATGTTCTATTCAATATTTCTTCGGTAACGATTTCCAAACGAAAAATAGATTTATTCGACAAAGGTGTTTTCAACCAGAAAAATATTTGAAGCAAATGTATCATTTCATAACTTAGATAACGCTTTAACTCAAACATTTGCCTTAAAAAAATGTTAAACTCGAGGAAAATATTAAAAACATCTGTTATTTTATTATTTATGTGTCCACAATAATTATTTGATAACATAAAATTTGTTTACCCCTTAACTTGCCTCGACTTTTCAACAATTTTGTCGAGTCTAAACTCACCTCTTCCAATGGTAACAATACGGCAATGTAAACAAAATCTTATGCGTTGATTTGCAAAAATAAAACAGAACTTGAGGAAGCAAATGTTTCTTTCCCTATCTGGATATCTCAAATTCAACACCAATTGGTAAGTGATCGCTTGGGTGACTGAAGTTTGGTAATCCACCATCAAGATCAGACGAGCCTGGTTCCGGAAGCTCAAGAAAACTGACCGGTCTTATGCAGTCAGAAGGGGAAAAGAATATATAGTCAAGCGTACCAGTGAAACCAGGAGTGTAATTTGTAAATGGTGGTTCACCTCGTGTAGTAGCATATGCGCTGCACAGGGGAATGGGTAGATCTACTAAATCTATCGAGGGTGCAGATGAAGAGTTGCCAGAAATAAGGTACTGGTAAACCTGGAATGTGAAAAATGTTAGAACTAGTGGAAGTATTCGAGGTCATTGAAGTAAAATAATTTCTAAACAACCCAGCTACTTGCCGGAAACTTTAGCACAGCTTGCAAATCTTTTGCATGTATACTTTTAGGAGCTCTGTACAGATAAGGTAGTACATCTCCACAAACAATTTGTACATTCTTATTTTATCTTTACTCACACTCGCATCAATTTATGTTTTTATTTTTATGCGTACCCCATGCAGGCATGCATCACCACCTGCCTGAAAGGGCCAAGGATAAAACCTAAAGAATCTGAAATTATTCACACAAAGCACATGCAATAAGCAACGCAAAGAGGAAACCAAGTCAACTAAGAAGTGAAAGTGTGTGAAAAGCCTTATCCCCTGGGGTACTTCTCTTTCAACAAGCTGCCACCAACTAGAAGAACTAAAAGAAGAAAGTATTTGAGCCAAACTTCGGGCAAGTTTTTACCTCATATTAATCTATGTCAACATGGTATCTCATGAGTGCTGCTATTTCCACCCGCATGTCCTATTTTCTCAATCCCCTTATGTTCCCACCCCCTATGGTAAATGACTAAAACCCGAAGGATCTGAACTAAACCAATTCAGACAAAACCAAGCCATAGGCAATAGGAAGAAGAAACTGGGTAAATTGAAAGAAGTTTAAGGGCGTCAAACCTTATCCCCTGGAGTTGAATTGAAGTCACCAGATAAAATTAATGAAGGACTGCAGTCAAATCTCTGGGATACCAATGTTTTAAATTGAGCTAAGCGTGATAGAAGATATTTAGCTTGTGCAAGCTTAACGTCAGCCCAGTCTGGATCCCTGAAGCATAAACATCAATACCCTTTACAATTTGAACCAATAAAAAAATATTAAATCCATGCTTATAGGCCAAGATGCATAAACACAACACCACATAGTATAGCAGGAAACAAATAAAAAAGAATAAACAACTTTTACCAGTAAAGGTGTGTGTTTGCCACAATAACAATATGATTAGAAGGATTTTTAAGCTTGAACACTGCCATAATTCCAACACAATCACGCTTCAGTCTGACACAAGGATCATCAGGGTCTCTCTGATCCAGGGCGCTTTGTAATGTTGAACCTGAAGACAGTGAAAAAACTGTTACCGGAAACCAGATTGTAGCCATCAATGATCAATAATACTGTGGAAAAATCCGTAACCAGACAAAAGGAAGCTGTGATTAAAAGCACCCAAAGAAACACATGAACCTGGAAAGTGATCAAATTTAAAAACAATGAATAAGTAATACAAGTTACCAATTTTGGGTCCATCTTCTTTGTTTTCGATAGCTTCTTTGTTATTTGGTTTATCATCACCAAGTCTATTTCCATCTAGAATTGAGTCTACAAGATCGTTGTATTCTATTTTCTCCTCTAACAGCAACTCTGCCCTGAAGGGCGAAGAACATTTCAACAAGCACAATTAAGATAGTTTTAGATTCAAATTTGAATATGTAACACAAAGCTGAGAAGTTTAAAATAGCTGGAGAGGAATAATGTAAATTTGTCACAATATCTATCTCCCATTGCTAGAGACAATGTTAAAAGTTTTGACATTCAAATAATTGAGCATTAGTATCAACTGCTACATGAGACCATGACATTGTAGGTGAGTCCAATAGGGGATAAATATGACTTGCCTAATATTTCTTTAACTTTTTATAAGAACCCTAATATTTCTTTTCACTTAACCTAACACTTGTATTTCTTAATCTACTACTTCCCTGCTAGGCCTAGCCCCTCCTTTCTTTTGGGTTAACCTTTTTTTTGGGACATGAAACAAAAGTTTTTTAGAATCAGAACAGTTAAAATTTTCAGGGATGAGGTATCCACTAAATACAAAAAGACAATGTGATCAAGCTAACGTACAATAAAAACCATAACATCCAGACAAACATCTTTCCAATCTTCAAAATTGGCAAACAAATATGGAATTTCCCAAGATTCCGAAGAAACGGAAGCCCAAAATGAAGTACAAAACCTAGTTTATCAAATTCAACCTATACCCTTCCCCTTTAAAATCTTAACAATCCTTTCAGTCCTTTCCCACCACACTACCCAGAATACAGCCAGTACCTCACAATTTCATACCACCTTAGCCTTCTTTCCACCCCAAAAGCAGTGTACCTTTCAGAAAAGAGAGCTGAGAAGCTGCTGGAATCACCCAACATAGTGCAGCCCCCCCAAACAATCTTAACCCTAACGCAATGGGACAAAAAGAAATAAATCGTCCACAGTTTCCCTCCTCCTTTGCACATGATATGATCGTGGAGAAGATGAACATTCATCATTGAATCAAGTTACAAGTGTTTGCCCTTCCATGACCTTTAATCCAAGCAAGGGCACATAGGAGGCACTTAAATTAAACCTTCCAAATCATAGAATAGGGTTGAAACGAAAAAATAGATGGATTATCAAATAACTCCTTGAAATAACATTTACAAGAAAAACTCCCAAAGAATCCAACATCCATCTCCTCCTATCTGGACTAGAGGGCTGAAAATAACAGTTTCCAATGAAATTAGAAAAGAAGTGACCTAGCCAATGTCAGACCCACTCAAGTTTCTGTGAAAGCCTAAACCTCCACTTAAAGGAAGCGAAGAACTGACCATTCTAGATATGTCAAAACTATTGTATATGGACAATCTGTAAAGACACAAAAAAGTTATCGACAGAGTATCCACAACCCAACTCTCTTCTCAAAATCTGACCCTCCATTATCCACCTCAAAATGGCAGCAAGACACAAAAGAGTCTAAACCTTGGTAAGCGTCTTTCAAGGGGCAGTGAAATGAACCTCTTAGCAGTGCGAGTCTACAAAGAATACTTTCCATCTTCCTTCTTTGGCGCTGCTATTGGATTAGAATTGTCCATTCTCTTACTAATGAGAGCATGTCATATGAAAACCCTATCCAACAGAAATTTCCTTTACCATTTACCAAGTAACGCCTTATTTCTATTTTACCAAATTGGCAACTCCCAAAAATTACCTACCCATGGATTAAAGTGGAAGCCCCAAGTATTTCAAACGCCAACTCCCCAATCCACTACCCAACGAATTGGCTAAATCAACAGCTTTACTTTCTTGAGTATTCATCCCTGCAATTGAAGACTAGGCCTTGTTATTATCCAGCCCCGATTACAAACAAATTGTCCTATTTTTCTTCTTTCTTATTTTCCTATTTTTCTTGATGGCATATCTAGTTAAAAAGTATTTGATTCATACATTTTGGACAGGAAAAAGGAATCAATTAAAACATACATGTCGTGCTTATAAAAAATTCCACATCCATCACGCTTTTGCCCACTTCTCTGAATATAAGAACTATAATAGCCATTGCTCTCCAAATTTCCTTCGTAAAAGCTGTCGTACTCATCAACTTCCTGGAAATAATTTTATATTGTTCAAAACACAGGTTATAAATGGGATAGCAAGTATTTAAACTCAATACAGGCAGCCATCAGGAAGGAATGTCAACTCCCCAGTCTAAAAAAGAAAACTTAAAATGAGATAGCAAAGGCAAGAAAAAACAAACCTGCAAGCAGAGAAAGTCAGCGCCAAGGTTCTTGAGAACACTCAAAATTGCCTGTGAGCGAGCTTTCCACCTATAACAAACATATTTCCAAACATAACATTACCAGTTCAGATTATAGTAAACCAGATAAAATCTGAACAATAAGAAGTATACATTAACTTTAAATACTTTCAAGTGAGTGTTGCGGTTAATTGGTTGCACTTAGATGGCCATCTCGTCTATTTTTCTCACAATTCTTTTTTCATTTATTATTTATTACGTTTCCTATTCAAAAAAGAAAAGAAAAGGTCTATCTAATTTTCTTTTGTAGTCTGTCTAGTAATAAGATCAATCATAAGACCAAACTCATTATTTAACAGGATCAAAGGCACTTATATGTGAAATACTTATACGCGTGGAAGAAAAAATTTCTAAAAAAGACTCCAGGGACTTCGCCAAATGGGCACATATATTACCAAGCCATCAAAAGATAATTGCAATCTGAAGTTAATTAATGTAAAAAAAATGTAAAAACCATGTAGTAGGCATATGCAGCGTTCAAACATACCATATGGGCAAGCAAAAACATACATCTAGTTGTTTTATACATAAAACGATACCCAAATTCTATCTTATACATGGGTCTAAGTTCCTTAGTAGGAAAGATTTTGAGCTACGTATCACTATGACCCAATATTATTATAATATCATGCCAAAACAATAACTAATAATAAAAGGTGTTCATATCAATTTTAGAAAACAATAGAGCAACTTATTCAAAAAATACTTAAAGTTATGATTTCTACCTCAGACAAGGGGATGGAGAGTGTGGAAACAAGGAACTCTTAACATATACCTACACATACAAAAAATAAGTACAGAAATTGTTAAACTTAAATGATCAAAATATGATAACAGAAATCAACATATGACGGTTAACATTCACAGGGGATTTTAATTCCAAACATGGAATCTGTAGGGTGTTTCCGCATAAAAAAGAAATTATGCTGTAAGACAAGATAAGAGAATTACTAGAACCAAGGACGAGAAAATGAAATGAAATTTACAATAAAACATAAACATATCATTTGACAGGGAATAATGAGAACATAACATATTCATCAAAGTTTGTCAAACAAATGCACTATGACATACATAATAGAGCCAACACTACAATTTATATCACGGTAAAAATAAATTTGGGCTATTATGAGTTTACTGGGCCCCGGCCTATCTATGTTCCATTCTTGGTGGAAGATTATTTTGAAATTACTGAATCCTGAAGCGTAATTAGTTAAGTTAGTTAAGTTTTCCGGCTCAATATTTTCTTTCCGTTTGGGCCTTCTGCCCCAATCATCACCAAAAAGAAATAAATTATGTCCCACACACACACAACATTGCATACAATCAATACCATTTGTTCACATTCATTCCATTACTGATAAAATTAGAACATAGAAAGTTACAGAAAAAAAATAAAAATAAGAGCTGACTTGAGAATGAGAAAATTCTAAATTTTCAGTTTTCCTACCTCTCTAGTACTGTGAAGCAAATGTTATTTCTTTATAGGGTAAACCATGTAGGAACAGGGTGTCATAGAAAGCTAAAAAGAGGAGCTGAATTCAGTTGTTTTGTTATATGTAACTTCCATTTAGTTAAATAAAGATAATTATTCTCATTATCCAGTTCTTTGTGTGACATAATGGATTGTCGAATACCAATTCATATGACAAGTACCAAAAGGAACAAACAATAACAAAATGAATTGGGCAAAATGGGAAATTAAGTGAGAGGAGTGAATGCCATAGCCATACCTGAGCCAAAATGTTATACGACACAAGACTAAACCTGATACCTGCAATATCACATCATAGAATTCATGCTTACTGAATATCTTTTGCACCATAAAACACAATGGCCAAAAGAAGCAAACCTAAAAATAATCAGATATAAACAAATTAAGAGCATAAGTAAATACCATCAGGTTTACTTATTGAATGGATGGTACTCTCTTCCACAGGAACAAATTTTGGGTATTTTGGTGATGGGGCTGTTGAGCTCATTCTGCTCAAAACACTCCTGCGAAAAATTACAAATTACTAAAAATGGAAAGAGAAAACAAGAAGAAGCTAAAACTGAGCGATCATTCTCTGAGTCTCTGACGAGCATTACGTAGTCTGAATACTTGTGGGAGAGGGAATGGGTAGGCGGGAAACCACAGGAAAAGCCCTTAGCATTGGAAGAGAGGTTGAGAATTATGCAGACTAGGTGTTTGTTATAAGGCGGAAGAGGGAACTGGGACTAAAATAAAGATAGTACAAGGGGCGAGGGGGTGAAGAGGGACTTGGGACTAAAATAAAAATAGGAGTTGGGAAAGGAAACATTCGAAATTTGACAGGCTCTTTCATTTCAGTTTTCAGTTTTTTGTTAACACTAGCAAAGGTGCGTGAAATGTATATAAAGTTGTTTAATAGATAAGGTGCGTGTGAGTTTTGAAATTACGTGAAATGTGTATAAAGTCATCAAAATACGTAGGAAACATGGAATTATTTATGTGTACATTGAGATCTAAATAGTGGCATCATTCTCAGTTTAGCAAGTTTAAGTTACAAAAAATAAATTAATAAGATGTTCTATGTGCAGTTTGTTATGTTAAAATATTGGGTCTGTTTATATATATATTGAGATCTAAACAGTGCCATCATGCTCAATTTGGCAAGTTTAAGTTACAAAAAATAACCTACCAACATGCTTTATATGTTGCTTGTTATGTTAAAATATTGTGCATATTTTAATAGATCAAGCAACTATTAAAACATCAAAATATGAGCAATCTTGAGCTGCATATTGTTCAAAAGAGCTTGTACAGGTGTTTATCTATATGTTACTTGTCACATCCCAGATCGGCTCCGCCATAGCACGATATTGTCCGCTTTGGGCCCCCCCTCTCTGGCCTTCACAGTTTTGTTTCTGGGAGCTCACGACCAACTTCCCAATGGGTCACCCATCCTGAGATTGCTCTGGCCCCTAACTCGCTTAACTTCGGTATTCCTATGACTCCGAAGCCAGTGAGCTCCCAAAAGGCCTCGTGCTAGATGGATGCGGGTATGCACATATAAGGCACATCACCCCTCCTCTCCATTGGTCGATATGGGATCTTACAATCCACCCCCTTTAAGGGCTCAACTTCCTCGTCGGCACAATCGCACCACACGGCAGAGTGGCTCTGATACCAAATTGTCACATCCCGGATCGGCTCTGCCGTAGCACGATATTGTCCGCTTTGGGCCCCCCTTCTCTGGCCCTCACGATTTTGTTTCTGGGAGCTCACGACCAACTTCCCAGTGGGTCACCCATCCTAGAATTGCTCTGGCCCCCAACTCGCTTAACTTCGAAGTTCCTATGACTCCGAAACCAGTGAGCTCCCAAAAGGCCTCGTGCTAGATGGATGCGGGTGTGCACATATAAGGCACATCACCCCCCTCTCCGTTGGTCGATGTGAGATCTTACATTACTGGGTAGTGGATGGGGATATTTTTTCTTTGATGTTTCTTGTAAGGGGATCTAGCTCTTGCTGGCTTTGCTGTGCAGCAAGCTGATATTCTTTCTTCTTCTTTGCAGAGGTTTTAACTATGTTGGTATAAAGTTGGAAAATTGCAAGTTAAAAAAGCAAACAGAACAAACAACAATGTGACAATTTATTAAATACGTATAAGAGAATTAAGCCAAAACACTTGAGATTTAATATAATCAAATCAAGGGGTGTTGACTCTGTTGCTATAAACTTGGTAAACAACAGGTGTTAGTGAGGACAAATGAGAAAATTTTAGTAAAGACAATGACTATTGTTATAGAATTAAGGCCAACAATATACACTGCACAAATCACAATTTAAATAATCTATAAACACCTAATAACCTATAAACATAAATAAGATAATCTAGTGACCTAATGAGCAAGTTTGTTACAAAATTAAGATAATCTAATGGAGAAGTAAGCTATAGAAGTAGTAATAAAGTATAAACAGCTATGTGTTATAAAAGTAGAATAAAGGTAGAAATAAGACGCTATAGGTTATAGTTTTGTTCATTACAGTTAAAAAATTTAATAACGATGTTTCAAATTTGATAAATTTAATTGAAAGTTAGTTTAGATGGGAGCTCTGAAAAAATAAGATAATAAGATAATTTTAATAATCAATAAAAAAAGAGCAAATAAATTTATACATTTATTGAAGTTATCAAATATCCATACTCCAACTTTGACAAATATTTCATATCAAATAAAAAAAGTGAAGCTTCTTAATATGAACTAAAATTTGCAACAACTAAATATTAGAATCGGGAAGAAATTAAAATATATGTATATCAATTGTGTGAACCACATGTAGAACAAATGCTTTAAAATCAAACACATTGGCCTAAAGGAATCAAACCAAATTGCATTCTAAAAGATGTTTGGAAAAAAAAACATATTTTAGAAGAAGAGTTGATAAATTTTCTTTGCAATTGAATTATAATTGTCTTCAATTATGAGAAAAGGATACTTTCCCCAAATTCAATAGAATCAACTACCACTTTTTTTTAGAAATGGAATTCATTCATAGAATCAAAGTAGCGTATATAGAACGACACGAAACAGTGACCTCGTTAAAACCTTCCAAAGGGACAAACCTCAGGGTAGGAAAGAGTGCCACACATGTCATAGACTAACAAGAGAGTCTGAAACAGTCACGCAGGACCAATGCTAGAGCAAGATAAAATAGAACAACAAACTGATACATAGACCTTCAATGCAAAAACCTCCAACAAGAACACTACAACACAATCCAACTGTCAAAAGAGTCCTGTTATGAAATCATAGTTCTTTGCACAGCCACAAGACAGTGAGAACATCTGACAGAAAACATAATACACCAAGAAGAAAGAAAACAACCACTAAGCACACCATCGTCATCCACCTCCAATAGCAATTTGCGATGAAAGAAGAGAAATCTGCAAGGAGCAACACAAAGAAAATACTAACCGCAAACAGGCTTGTAAGCACACCATCTCCATCCACCTCCAATAGCAATTTGTGATTAAAAAAAAAAAGAAAAATCTACAAGGAGCAACACAAAGAAAAGACTAACTGCAAGCAGGCCTGGAAAGAAAAAAAAAGTTCCCAAGCATGTCGTATCATCTCAACATTGACAAAGAAATCTCCTATGAAAACATAGTGCTTGAGACAATCGGATAATCAAAGATCAGTTAAGGGGAGAACAAAGAAAACACCATGCGACAATAACAAAACTGGCCTAGACACTTAACCAGAACACAGGGATCAGGCATAAGAGTATTCGCCGAATGTCAAGCCCACGAATGCTCCAATAACACATTAAGGAAGGCGTCCAGGAGACTCCATTGGATTAGTCTCCATATTTTTGTCAAGAAGGACACCAACATCACCTGGATTCGCAGTTCCCATTGCAGAGTAACTAGTCAAACCCGTAAATATGGGTAAAAGGATGGTACTCAACAACCCTAGTTGCCAAAAACCTGGCCCAACACAGTGAAAAGGAGGATCAAAACTATAGACCCTAAGTGAAGAGCCACCCACGCCAAATCTCTGGACAGCGACCGTCTTCTCCTAAAGGTAAGGCTTGAGATCACAGATCAAACTACGGAGAAGGTGTGAGGAAAGCCACCTCCACGGTGACTGTTGACCCCAACGAAGCAGCTTGCACCATAATCGTTGTTGACTTGGAGACTGTTGACACAATAGCAGGAGCAGACCCGCTAAAACCATCATGCCAAGGCAACCTCCAGAGACACCGACACACCGAGGAGAAAGAGAATGATGAAACCAACGCCCAGGATATGAGAGAGGCAACAACGAGGCCAGCACCCTAAAGTCAAAGAGAGGAGTGATGATAGCGACTCGACGTGGAACAAAGATGGCGGCGACTTGACATGAAAGAAAAGTGACTCGACCTTGTCCAGTCGAGGAGGGCGACGATAGCGGCTAAACGTGGATGAAAATGAGGGTGGTTAGGCCGAGGAGGGGATGACAGCTGAACGGGAAAAACCTAAACCCTAATATTTGAAGCACGACTCTCCTCGCGAAAGGAGAGAGTGACACGAGAATAACTCTAATTATATTTTATCTTTGTATAGGCAAGTTCACTACTTCCCAAAGAGAAAAAGCCTCACATACTTCCTTTTACCGTAGATAAATTGAGTAGGGAAAGAAGCTATGAACAATGAAATACTATGCATGTAATGTGTATGTTAGTGAGATGAATGAATTGAAAAGGAAAGAGCACAAACTCTAATGTGGGAGTAGAAGATGCGATTTTGGAACTGCCTTGGGCTGTTTTGTTCTTCAAACCGATAATTGGTAAATTGTCAAAATCTGACACATTTTCTTCTATGATTTTCACAATAATAGTTTCCTCATATTTCTTTTTAGTTGCAACATCGCTTAGAGAGATGCAAAATAGAGGAAAAAGAAAAGTATTAGTAAATGTTAATGTGAAAATATTGATACGAGAGAGTTAATTGTTATATAAATTCTAACATTTTCAGTTTTTTCCTTGTGAAAGAGGTGAAAAGACTCTCTTAACTGCAAGTCTATACCTCTTTTTTGAATCTGAAATAGGCTCTGCTGAAAAAGGGTTGGGTGAGACAACAAGAGATGCAGGCGGAGCTTGCTTTGAAAGAATTGGGGGAATGGGAGGAAGCATTTAGGTAGCAATATTTTTTTCCTTCTGATGTTTACCTAAATTTTTATCAAATGCCTCCAATCCTAATTCAAGAAGCTATACTTTCTCATCAAACACAGCTTGAATAGGCAAATCATTTCTATTTGAATCAGTTTTTATGCTTCCAAATTGAAGTTAGAAAATTTTAAATTGGCCTCTTGTTTGTAGAATTACATGTGGGAACTCTTGCTAGTCGGTATAACCTTTCTGAACAACCAATTCATTACAAGAAGTTCCAAACAATTGTTCTGTTGCTCTTCCAATAATCATAGCATTCGTTTCGTCAGTTGAATCCTCAAGAACCAAACCCACTTTAAACCTATATGTAAAATTTATGTAATGTTTTAATAATCTAAGATAATTGTGTTTAAACTTGATGAAAAAATAAGATGAAACTAATTGTTAATATTTACATTACCAAGAGAGAGGAATTTGATTGTTGTGTTTGGGACACAGAAATTGGTCAATGTGGGTTGTTCTAAGAGCATCCACAGTGGGGGGTGTATTTTTGGAGGTGTAAAGCCACTTTTACATCCCCTTTAGACCTTCGGGGGTTGTAAATGTGGTTTTTGCTCCAATGAGGAAGATGTAAATCTAAAGATATATAATTGATTTTGCTCACTTTTGTCCACCTTTTCTCACTTTTTATCATGTAGTCCCCACCTGCAAGGGATGTAAAAAAGGATGCACATGTGCAAATTTATAATCGTTTACACCTCCCCATTGCAGGTGATTCCTATCACAAATGGTGTATATTTAACATACACCTCATTATACAACCCCCCACTGGAAATGCTCTAAGTTATTTGTAGCATGATGGGCATACTCTGTACCACCATCCATTACACGTATCAAAACGTGTACTGGCTGCTCTGCATAAAATAAAAGCGTTCTACAACATATTTAAACAAACTTGTTAATATAATGATAACAATTATAAAATACATAGCGGTAAAAGAAAATTGAAATAAATTCTAGTATGAATAATTTATAAGGTTGTATGTTGAATTAAGAATAATAGAGAGATAAAAGAAGAAAGTTGATGTTTTTACCTTGTATAGATTCGGATCAAGAACATTCAACTCTTGTACAAATAGATAGCTTTTTGGCAGTTTCTAATTCTTGAGGTTGAATTGCATAAAGAGGCACCATTTTAATAGCATGTGTAGAATAATATAGAAGTAAAAGAAAAAAATTGGTGCTTTTACCTTGTATAAAGCTATATTATATATCTATAAAAGAGGTTGTTAGTTTCGGTTAAAGGAGAAACAAAGTTGTATGTTAGCATAAAAAAGAACAAAACATCATACATCATTTTGTATGCAGCCACTTCTTGTATATCCGGATTGATGAAAATCAATGTTGACACGCTGCTGTTTAGAACAGTTTTTCCTACATGTTTTTAAATAACAAATCATATTTTATTTTATTTGAGATGAAGCGTGAATAATGGAAATAAGGAAAAATAAGTTGGACATCTTGGACTTGTTTGACCGCGAGGCTTGTAAAAACTGTAATTATTGGTGGTGCCAATTGCTCTAGAGTTTGGAAATCAAACGTTCTTACAGTGTCTCCCCATAGTGTTATTCTAACATCTTCTTTTTTGGATGATTAGATGTGAAGGAAAAAACATTTTAGTAAGAGGTATAATAGTTTGAAAATTTATAAACATTTTGTTAACATTTGTACCTGATATTTTGAATGTAAACTTCACATTTGGTCTCAAGTCTTCCATTGCCAACTATTTTTTCTTCCAAAGGCTGTATAGCAGTGATGTGTCCCAAAACATCTTGCAATTTGACAAAGTAGAATTATAAGGTTATTGAAATGCGTAAAAATTGTTGATAAATACATATTATACATAAATGCATATTTTTGGAGAATATGTAATGTATCACTTATGAAGATGTCATTTGTCTATGCGAGAGAACAATTGAGCATAACGAAGAAAATAAAATCGATGTCGCGGAATCTGTGGGTGAACACTTGAGAGCTCGGTGAAAATTGTTCTTGCATTAAAAAAACAAATGTGCAACATGTGGAACAACTCTGTGTGACGTTTTGCTGCGGTCGGTATAAAATTGTGTTATCTCATAAATATAGCCATATTTTATCTCTACACCAACCAAATCGTAGTCAATCTCTTTAACATTAGCGTGTATCGCATCTGTCTATATGTTTGAAAAAAGAAGAAGAAAAAAGTTAATAATAAACAAACTATACTTGAAAACAACAAAATACAAATATAAGAGAAGCATTGTCCGGTATATAAAGTATCATCATTAGATAATATAAAGAGAAATCCGGTCAAAAAAAAAGAAAGCGATATGTTTGAGTCTTGTTTTGCTTGAGGACAAGCAAAAAGCTAAGTTTGGGGGTATTTTGATGGGCATATTTTATATTATATATTTATCCATATTCTTAGTATATTTAGGTTAATATTTTGGAAGAATTTTGATACTTTGAATTATATTTCCAATATAGAGCTTTCGACTTCCTCCGGAGAAAAACATAATCAAATTGACAAATTTTGGAGTAATTCTAGTTGGAAGACGTTCGTGAGTCACTTAGCTTGATCGTATCAAAATTTCAGATGTTTCTACCAAGCGGTTATTTTCTGGCGATAAAATAAAGGAGCAGTGCGCTGTGCTGGAATAGTGACGTTTTGGGCCTTTATTGCGTTTTTGGAGCCCAAGATGACCTCGGATGGGTTCGTGGCCTTCTGGAAAAGTGTTCAGAACGTTTTTATCTTTAAAACAAGCTATCTTGGGCCGGATTTTGAGGAGATTTGAGCCCAAAACGTGGCTGGGCAGATTATTGGCAGATTCCCCTAGTCCAATTTGAATTTGATTTCTTAGTATTATTTTATTTTAACCTAGTTTCCTTGTGAAGATTGGGCAACTAGGTTTTAGGAGGTATATAAGTTATGTTTCACATAATTTTAGGATATCTCTCTTTTGGCTTTTGGATCGCGACTTTTGCTAGGGTTTTTGAAGAACTTCTACTTCAAGGTGTTTTTATTCTTATTCATGGGAATGATACTTTCTTGGGTTTTAGTTGTGATTATGCGTAACTAACTCTCTTTGCTAGGGTGAAGCCTTGAACCTTAGCATGAATATGTGATTTTTATTTAATTCCTTATGATTGATTGCATGCATACTTTGAATTGTTAATCACTGTTTTAAACTATCTAATTGTCTTAATGCTTGATCACCATTAGGATCTTTAGAAAAGTAATTGGATGCAATTTTGGTCGGAAGGTTCCCTGGAATTGACGCTGGCTTCTTGTGGTTAATAATTGTAATTTCACTTAATATGAACACCACGTCTTAAGGGTTGCATGGTTTTTCAAAGGGTTTTCACAAAACTTAATGAGTCTTTCATGTTCATATTTGATCCGAACGTCCGGACGGGTTGCATGTTAGATATACATTCTATGTTGGAGCTTCCAAGTAGAATATAAATTAGAAAAACCTAACCTTCAAAGTGGCATGTGCAAATCATAAGTAATTGGTAAAAATTCATAGGATTGCTAGGTGACGGTGAAACCCTAGTGCTTTTATAAATTGGTTTTTAAAACTTGCTTTTCTTCAATGTCCCAACTTTCTGATTTCTTTTATTGTTAATTTAATCTTTTTAAATTCATAAATTTCAGATCTTTGATAAAATCTATTTTAATCATTAACTAAGAGTTAGTGTAATTACAAATTAGTCAAACAATCTTTGGGGACAACGACCTTGCATGAGCATCTATACTACAATATCCTTGTATTCTTGCAAGTATTTTAAGTGATTTTAACCCTGTTTGCGCAGGTACTAAATATCCTATCAGCTTGCATGCATGTAATTAGAAGGCATTATGTCTAAAGTGTGATGATTGTGATCAACCTAATGAGATAAGCGAGAAAAGAAAAAAAAAGGCCAACTAAACTATTTTATTTATTTTTTATTTATTGATATATCACTCCTAGTTGCAACAACATGATTAATCATGATTTCATATATATAGTTAATTTATTTACTTTGAGACTCAATTTTAAGATAAAAAATATAAAAAATTTATCATTTAGTTTATGTAGCACTAATTTACTAATATAAATTGGAAGAAACTAAAGTTCTCTTTTATTTTTGTAAGCAACCTGCTTGAAAACCAAATATCAGAAGCGACATTGATCTTTAAGCATTTAAATGAAGCAGCTTTGAAACACCAGTGAACTTAAAAATGAAATATCATAACCATGATTTATTTGCATGCATTACAATCATTAAGTAAGAAAACTCGATCAACCAAGTTAATAGCATCAAGAAAAAAGTAATAAACTTCAAAATTTCACCACAAAGCATAAAACGAAAAACAAAACTGCGATTCTTTATTGAATCGTCTATCACCATGATAACCAATTAGGTAATTAAGACATACATACACATATATACAAAGACGGACCTATGTGTAGGCCGAAGTGGGCTTCAGCCTAAGGCAAAATTTCTAAATAGGTGTAAATTTTGTAAGGTTATTTCTACTAAAATAAATATTAGCCCACCACTGCAGCATATAAATATTAGGCTATTAGCCCACACATGCATGTCTTTTCTTGTTTTAATATTAGCACATTCATTCTCCGGTCCAATTCTACCCATTTTGGCCCAACTCTTAGCCCCTACTTAACAAAGGCTTATTTACTATTTCACACATAGAACTCAAGCTCGCTCTCAGTTAACCACTTGGAACTCAAATTTCCTCACTTTACCCCCCATTCTCCCACTCCATCTCAAATGTTACCCCCTCTTCTCAACGCCATCTCACTTTCCTGTTAAATGACATTTCTCTCTCTCTCTCTCTCTCTCTCTCTCTCTCTCTCTCTCTCTCTCCCCTCCCCAATTCGACCCCCATCACATCGCAACCCAACCTCCATCGCACCCCAATTTTCCATTTCCAAGCAGTTGAAAAGAGACGTGAAAAATGGAATGTTTGAAAGCTTCCTGCTCCTTACACTAGTCATATGAAAACACGTCGTACAACAAAGTGGCGTCTAAGTAAGCATCATAAGGAACCATGGGAGCCCTAGGGTTATAAAAAGTAAAGTGTTAACCCATCAATTGAAAAGCAACTAGCGATTGGGAAGACTAGGTTGAAAATCAAAGTTGGTCCTTTCAAGCTAAAAGTTGGGGACTTAGATGATGCTGACATAGACTTGTTCACTTACATTTTTAACGATAATGATGAATCCACGTAGTATGACCAAAATTTCCAATTTTCATACATTAATCAATCTCCTCTCAAGTCTCCTCTGTGATTATATTCTTAACACTTGTCTTGATCCTTGGATGTAGCATGAACCCATAATCGAAATGGAGGGAAGACATTTAGAACTGTTGTGTATGAGGCCAGCGAAATGGCTTACCCTTTACTAAAGTACATCCTACATGCAATAAGAGGGGTTATATAGTCCCTAGACTCTTATGTAGGTTAATAACAATAAAAAGGTAATAAGCAAAATTGCAACATACACACATATCGTGGAGCATGTGATCTTCCTAAATTCGAAAACCACATTAACAGGAGATTGCAACTTATAACTTTGTCCTTACACCTAATAAAGGTCCATGAGCATATCTTGGGTTCCAAAATTACTCCTACATCATAAAACAAAATAATGGGGGATTAGAATTTATAAATTTAGTTCCTACACACATAATAAAGGTCAATAACTATATTTTGGGTTTCAAAATTACATCATACATCTGAAAAACAAAATAACGGGAGATTAGAACTTCCCTCCACACACAATAAAGGTCCATAAGCATATTTGGGTTTCAAAATAACATCCTACATCCAAAAAATACATTAACAAGGGATTAGAACTTATAACTTAGTCCTAACAAACATAATAAAGGTCCACAAGCATAAAAAAGAAGACAATGAAAATGTCAACTTACCAAGTGGTTCATGAAGCTCGCTTTTCTAATATATTAACCACTTGATATAACTCAATCTTGTCCCACTTAGTTGACCTAGCATTAACATGCTGCACATATTTCTTAGATAATTCAAAGTCAATCTATATCTCACAGTTGTAAATGTTGTACTTCAAGTATAAATACTCCAACGATTTTTTGTACTGCATTTTCACTAGATCTTACTTAGATAAGAGTACAATTGAATTCCATCATGTAGCACTCCATAAGATCCCTTGTCACATCAAACAATTTTTGCCTTCTTGCAGACCTAAATTCAATAAAACCTAAAATAATTATATTATTTAAGACAAAAAAAAAAGAGTGAAACTTAATTTTTTATTTTTTTTTGGTATTACCTTTGTTGTCTTGTGTGCCAAGAAAACACACTTTTAACAAAATGAACCTTGGAGCACATATTGTAGTTCCTGTGAGTATCCTTCTGGTGTGCAACAAGACCAATATTGGTGGTAAAGGTGGACAAAGGTTGCAGTGAACGATGGTGCCAGACATGTTCAAAAGCTCTAAAATTAAATCAAATACATGTTAGAATGCGATAATATAAATAGAAAAGAGAAAGAAAGAAAAGAGAAAGAATTCATGGGTCTTACAAATAAAAGCACAAACACATGGATGAAATGCGGTGCACACACAATTGATCTGATGATGATACTTAGTTACCCCTTTTAGTGAGGATCTTAGGGCTTCCACAAGCTATGAGTGACACCTATAAGTATGTCATAGTTACCCAAACTAATATAGAAATGGCTCATATCCTAGAGTATTCTCTCTCTTCATTGAAAGACAAAATCCCTTGTTATACACTTACATGCCTCTGTGAATCAATCAAGGACCCTAACGGTGTCTGAGCCAAGTCCATAATTGGGTTCGACTATTTGACATAATCAAAGATGAACGACTTATCCACAAGACAACCATGGTGCCTCAAATCGAAGGATTAACCTTGCATTATCACAACTCATAAATCGTGTTTGACATATAAGTGAAACTTCCATATTTCTTTCATGACCACGTTCAGTGAACTCACTCTCCGTTGAGCACCTACATACTTCTCTCAATGTCTCTACATGAATAACTTGAGACTAGTCATCCTCTCAACTAAGGAGACATAGCATGTATCGGCCTTTACCGATTATCAATGCCCAGTTGATAATCCTATTACTAGGAACACTTTAGGATATGATGGTACCAAAAGGAAGGTCTCCTAAATCTAACTTCTTTAGATTGATTTCTCTTTATCTTAGATTCCTTGGACTTATTGTTTAAGGACATAACGATTAATGAGACAGTTGCTATTAAAAAATAAACATGCCCATTATAGTTTACCATAAAAGGTAATGAAATATCCATAAAGTGTCATCATATATTTGGCTTTATGGCATATTTCCAACTGACATAACCTCGTTATTATGTTGATAGCTTTAAGTACTAGAAGGCATATTCATGGCTTCATTTATACTATGACGCAGGTTTCTCTGAGAGCAATTACTCTTTGGGTGTCCATATATACGGCTAAACATGCATTATCTTTGCTTGCGTGTTCCAACGCCCCTTTCTTGGGGCGCCTTTTGTCCTCTCTACAGTTGGATCTTTCACCATAATTGCAAAAAATTTCCCTCAACTACCCAATTTAAGGCTTGTCTCTTATTCTTTATGTCATAAGTCTTCAACTCTTCCCTTCAATCTACTGAGTCCATTCTTCAAAAGTCATTTGTGTAGTGGCACTATGATAAGTGTATGGGTGTTCACTAGAGAGTGAATTCACTACACAATCAACCAATAAATCTTGTATGGAAGGTTTGTTAGAAAATTATAATAATTATATTTAATTTTTTAATAATTGAATGGAAATTAAATTGTGGGACCCGTGACTTTAAGTACATGGCTTTTATGAATTGGTATGTATCAATTGGGAATAATCATGTTCTTAACAGAGGAAAAATAAAATATTATTTATTTTGTTGGTGAATAAAATAATAATACTTTATGTGAAAAGTTGCATTGTTTCATAGTAATTGACAAATCTAGGATCTTCTGTTCTCCTAATACAAACCATGGTATTGCTACCCAAATTGCTTTCATATGTGGTTCTCCCCTTACTGATTCTTGTCAAATGGGGTTCTGTTTGTAAACCCAAGTTCATGGGTGGTCTTGGTCTTAAACAAACCCACTTGATGAACCAAGCGTTGCTCGCTAAATCTGGATGGAAGCTTTTGCAAAGAGACCAAGGCCTCTGGAGTCATATTCTGAATCGAAAATACCTCAAGAATCAAAGTATTTTGAACTTTAATAAGTCTGCTCATATTAATTATTCTAATACTTGGAGTGGAATTTTATTTGGTGCTCAGATTCTTCCTAAAGGTTTAAAGTGGAGGGTTGGCAATGGTGATGACATCTTGTTTTGGAAGGATAATTGGGTAGGTTGTGGCTTGCTTGAGGATTTTTCCGCTATTCCCCTTTCTGAAGATATGTTGTTGTGGAAAGTGCAAGATTTTATGTCTGACCATGGATGGAATCTTGATGCGCTTGAGCAGGTCTTACCTAATGAAATTGTGCAAAGGATTTGTGCTATCCATACTGGATTTGAGTCTCAAAGAAATGATAAATGCATATGGGGTTTATCAAATAGTGGCTCCTTTTTTGTTAAATCTGCATACCTTTCTTTCTTTGATGATGCAGATATTGTGCCTTGGCCTTGGGATTTCATTTGGAAGCTATGCTTGCCTCCAAAGTTAAAAATCTTTGTTTGGCTAATTGGGCATGGCAAAATCCTTACTAATGTTCAAAGGGAGAAGAGATTGATGACAACTGATCCTAACTGCCACAAATGCCTCTCCCTTCCTGAGACTATGGATCACGTTTTCAGAGGATGTAGATTTGCTCTTAAGGTATGGAATTACATAAAGGTTCCTTTTGATGTTCTTCACTCTTTCTCCTTAACCTTTATTGATTGGCTAAGAATCAACCTTAAGAGCAAGATTATGTTCTCCGGCAACCTACCTTGGACTCTTGTTTTTACTACATCTATTTGGCATTGTTGGAAATGGAGATGTAACTCTATTTTTAACCCTGGCTATGAGCCTCCTTCCAACCCCCATCACACTATTCTGCAATTCTCTAGTGAATGGATTGATGCCAATAATGGGGTTAATGCTAACCCTACTAGAGAGGTCATCCAAGTCCATTGGAGTCTTCCTACTCTTGGCAACTTCAAATTGAATGTGGATGGCAGCTGTAAAACAGGTTCTTGGAAGATTTGTGCTGGTGGTTTGCTAAGGGACTCTAATAGAGCATGGATCTGTGGGTTCTCTGCAAATATTGGGATTGGAAATATTAATAAGGCTGAGCTATGGAGTCTTTTTAGAGGTTTGCATATGGCTTGGGCCAAGGGCATTAGGTCCCTTGATATTGAATGTGATTCTTTGTCTGTTGTCTCTCTGATTGCTAAGGTTTGTAACCATTCACATCCTCTTTTTTGTCTGATTGAAGACTACAAGTTGTTACTTAACCGGGATTGGAGATGCAATGTCTCTCATATCTACAGGGAGCAAAATAGAGTAGCTGATCACCTTGCTAACTTGGGGTATGAGTTACCCTTGGGACTTCATATCTACGAGTCTGCTCCTGTCTCCCTCTCAAGCTTGTTGCTGGATGATGATCTAGGAAGAGCCCAAAGTAGGGCTGTGCCTTGTTAGCTTTTTTTTCTTTTCTGGCTTCGGCCTGCCTTGTAACAAAAAAAAAATAGAAACATTGCACTTCTTGGCTAATGGTTGTAATAGGAAAAGACACATTTGTTAATTTTTTTTTCAGTCACATCTTTTCTGAACATGAACAAAGGCCTTGTTGCCTATAAATAGAGGAGGTCCTACAACATTTCATTCATCCAATTGTCATCCGACAATAGTAGTTTTTAGAGCATTCATAGCACTGTATTTTCATAAATGTAGTGAGTTAGTAAGAGAGAGTTCATACACAAGTTTGAGTTCGTTTTTCTTGGGGATTGTAGTGCTACTTCAACAAGAAGTCGATTGTTGTATCTGGGGAGACGTTTGCCAAACAAATCCTAAAAGCATCTGTGAGGAGGCAATTTCATCTTAAGGAGATAGAACCAAATTCTAAACTCGATCATTTGTAAAGTATTTTTAATTTTCTTTGTCGTTATTTTCTTGTATTTATTTCGAATTTATAGGGAAGTTTTATTTTTGAAATTTCGTAAATATAGCAATTATCTTTATATTTTACCAACAATCTTAAGATGAATTTTTTTGGTAATTGCTATATTTATTGGTTTTTTTAAGAATCTTAAATTTATTTTAGTTTCTTAAAAGTTGTTAGTTTACTTTTAAATTAAATTGTGAATTTTCCTCTTTATTGAAGGAAAATGACTGGTGTTACTAGTAGTGATTGTACTAGTAATGACAGAGGGAAAGGTGTGGCTCATGCTTTACCTATGGTGATCCCTGGTTCCTCCTCTCATGGAGAGAAACCTGAGAAGTTCAATGGAACTGATTTCAAGAGGTGGCAACAAAAGATGTTGCTCTATTTGACCACACTCAATTTGGCCAAATTGTTGAAGGAAGATGCTCCTGCTACTGGTACTACTACAGAAGCGATGGCTGCTATAGATGCATGGTATCACTCAGACTTCCTTTGCAATAACTATATCCCCAATGGATTGGACAATACTTTGTACAATGTATACAGTCCAGTCAAAACTGCCAAGGCCCTGTGGGAGTCACTTGACAAGAAATACAAGATAGAAGATGCTGGCATGAAGATATTCGTGGTTGGTCAATTTCTTGATTTCAAGATGGCGGACTCCAAAATGGTCATCAATCGAGTCCAAGAACTTCAAGTTATTCTGCATGAGATTGAAGCAGAAAACATGGTTTTGAGTGAAACTTTCCAAGAGGAAACTTTACCAAGAGGAAGGTTTCCTGAATCTAACTTCTTTAGATTGATTTCTCTTTATCTTAGATTCCATGAACTTATTTTTTATGCACATAACAATTAATGAGACAGTTGCTATTAAAAAATAAACTTGTCCATTATAGTTTACCATAAAAGGTAATGAAATATCCATAAAGTGTCAACATATGTTTGGCTTTATAGCATATTTACGACATGCACAATCTCGTTATTATGACTTCATTTACACTATAATGCAGGTTTCTCTGATAGCAATTACGCTTTGAGTGTCTATAGACTATATCTGCGATGCAACTTGCATTATTGTTGTTTGCATATTCCAACGGCACTTTCTTGGGGCGCCTTTTGTCCTCTATACGGTTGGCTCTTTCAAAATATTTGTAGAAAATTGCTCTTGACTACCTAATTTAAGGCTTGTCTCTTAATATTTTTGCCATAAGCCTTCAACTTTTTCCTCCAATTTACTGAGTTCATTCTTGAAAAGTCCATATTACATTGAGCAAGGATGAATTAGTTTACAAAGATTAATTAATTAATTAAGACTCAGGAGTTGTATTGAGCCTAAAATTATATTTAGGGTTCAAGGATCAATGCATATTTATATATCATTTTGTACCCTTCTAACTTATGATTTGATTATGTTTTTGAGTTAAACTTGTGCTTTTAATAAATTTTGTGTTTGTTTCAGTGTAATAAGCTTGAGACTCATTAAATGCATTTTGGAGACAAGTTAGCTCATTTGTGTGTGCAAATCTGTCAACTTCACAGATTGGACTGTACTTGCTCATGATGAACCAAATGATGAGCCCTATATCATTGGAAAGATGCGGAAGTCTAGTTTCTGAAGCATTTTACGGTTCATGATTCCGAGTCTCCTAGAGGAAGTTATGCAAGTTTTGGCAGCTTAAGGTCAAATTCGGCAGCATCTGCGTTATTGGGCCAAAAATGACATTTGATGGTCTTTCCGATTTTTTCTTGAGTTGGGCTGCATATGCTTAGAAAGATAATTCATAGGGTTTGAAGATCCAAATTTTTCCAAATTTTGTAGGAGGGAAGATCAAGCCCAAAAAGAAAGGAAAGAAAAGAAATGAAGTCAATTCCAGTCTATTTTCGGCAGTCAACTTGTAAGGCCCAAAACGTACACTTGTCCTACTCAGATGGGAATGAATTCTTCATAAAAGTTGTTCCAATTGGTGTCTATTATGACATATCTAAATTTGAGCCCGATTGGGTACATATTGAAACCTCAGGCCTTCCTACACCAAGCCTGGTTCAGAAGAATCGTTTTTTCCAGTAACCAAAAGAAAACCCACATGGGTTGGCAGCTAAAGGCAGCCACAATTGAACACTTTTGAAATCCCATGTGAAGAAAGCTTAAGGTGTAGCAAAAAAAGTATGGGATGGAATTGATTCCAACCACACTATCATAGATAAGATGAAGTGTGAGTTATGGATTGTATTAAAAGAGGAATGGTGGTGTTAGAATTCATCATGATGTTCCTCCCTCTTAGCCCTATAAATAGAGAAGTCTTCAAGCTTCATAAAACAATCCCCAAAGGGGGGAGCTCTCAACACTTCTCTAGAGCTCCCCTCCCTTCTCTCCCTCAAATTCTCTTAGTTTCTCTTTTTAGTTTTCAATTGTTATGTAAATTCTTTTCTTTAGTTTCAAGTTTGATTAGCTTTCAAGTTTCAATTATGGTTTTTTTTCTTATTCATTATGCTTATAAGTTAATATGCTAGTTTGAATGATTGATCACCATTTAGGCTTGCATGTTAGCTATCTTGGTTTGAATTAAGAGTAAACACCATGTTTTAATTCGAATTGAACTATAAATAGGAAGAGTATGTATGGACATTCGACAACAGGGATTAGATACATACTTGGTTGTTTAAAATGTTCTTCTAGGCTTAATGGATTCCTAATGCTTAGTTTAGGTTAGACAACAGATGATCAAATTAGGGAATTAGGAATACAAGGTTAGGACCAGACACCATGGCTTAATCATACTTTAGCCAGAATCAATCCATTAATCTAAATTGAACTTGGGAACTTATCTGCTTGAGTTATTTTCTTTTCTTTCTTTCTTGTTTTATTTATTTTATTTCTTGTTTTTCTGTTTTGTGTAGGAAAACTGAATTGGATTATTCAATCACCAATCCGTGTGGAATCGACCTCGCACTTACATATGCTATACTACCGAACGGCTCGTGCACTTGCGAGTATCACAAGTTGAGAATGCAGCTGAATCCATTTTGGTGCAGCTGAATTGACGCAACAGGCCCGTTGGGTTTGTGGTATAAGTTATAGGTGACGACATGACCACAAAATCCCAAGGGGCCCAATGGACTAGCCAAAACCAACCACATGGTAGAGATAATGGGTTTGACTCATTTGATGACTCACATGGGTCATTTTAAGTCATATAGATCATGGGTGACCCAACTTAAAATGCTCTAGCCTATAAATACATAGTCAAGCCTTAAAGTCATCTTAGGGTTTTGAGTTTTGGGGATTCAATGAGGCAAGTGAGGAAAGTGAGGCACTCCCCCTCTCCCAAGGAGGGATGTTGGCACCTCCACCTCCTTGTGGTTCTCATCTTCTTCACCATCCTCTCTTCCTTTGGAGTGTATGAAGTTAGAGGCCATGCACTTGTGTGGCTTTCTCAAAGAGAATCCTTTGGTGAAGGCCCTTCATGGGTGATCAACCTTGAGCAAATTTCAAATGTATAAAGGAGTTTGTTCTCTCTCTATTGTAGTGTTTAGAAGAGTCTGTATTTCAATACTTCAGGCCTAAAGATATGGGAAAAAGATTTGTTTTCAAACTCATGTCTTTGATTTTTAAGCTTTCATTCCCATAATGTTGATTATGTTGTTCATGAATGTTCAAATGATCTTTAAAATACAAGGATCATAAAAATCAATTGTATCTTTAAAATATTGGATTCGAGGTCACTTAATTACATCCATTGGATCATAACAATCAAATCCAGCCATCAACATATTTGATGCATCGATACATCAAATGTACAATCGAATTTTCGCAATTACTGAATAGAGGTTTTGTAAAAGATCAATTTTAGCATAAAACTATTTATATTATTGTTCTGGTTGATTAATAATTACTTAAATCCCCTAACATAGTATTCCTTTTAAATATACTCAACTTAAATAACGCAAACTCACTATGCAATAAATTTTATTCAATTCTAATAATAAAAAATTGATTAAATAAACATCTTTTAAAGTTTCATTACAAATTTCTATATTTGATCACAATTCCAATTGTTTCTATCTAATTTTTACCGATATCAATAATTTGTCTATATTTCTAAAACTCCCAATATTTAAAACCAAACCTATTTTAGTTCATTATTGTTATTTGGATATTCACCTTAGTGATATTTGACCCACTTTTTTTGTTTTAATTGAATTAAATATGTAATAAATAATGTAATTACTTGTTTAAGTACAAATCTATATAAAAATGGAAAAATTAATAAATAAAAATCTATCTTCTTTATGCTTTAAAAATAAAATAAAATAACCTACCCAAATCCAACTCTCCCCAAAGATCAATCCCTATCTCCAAAGAATGGCCTCATCTTTCCTCTTTTCTTCTCTCTCTACAACCAACTATCGCATCACCAGCCACACCCACCCTCACCCCCCACCCCCAACTAGCCATACCGTTAGAGGACTTCTAGTACACGATCGAGCCCGAGACACTGACGGTGAGCGTTGTCACCCCATTGTCCCGTCTACTGCCTCGGTGTACACCAATCCCTCGACATTGGCTACAACAGAGTTCTTCGCATTTAATTAAAAACTATATCTTTTTATGAAAAAAGGTTGAAGACTTGGAAAAGTAGAAGTAGCAGCAGCTAAAGCTGTTGTTCTTGTTGTTTCTATACTTTTTTATGTTTTGGAAATTGGAAGGAAGAAGTATAAAGGAGTAGAGAGTGGGTGGGGAAGCCGCTTGGGCTGGTGTTGCTGGGAAGAGTTTGATCTGGGTAGGATTTTTTTTATTATAAATTTTATTTTTAGAGCATAGAAAAGAAAGATTTTTTATTATTAATTTTCCATTATATATATAAAATTAAACAAGTAATTACATTATTTTATTATATATTTAATTCAATTTAAATAAATAGGTGAACCATTCACATGACAGATCATCACATGTTGTAAAAAGACTAAAATGACCATGACACGTTATGAAAACTGACAGAGTTATTAATGGAGATAACGGTAGATGATAAACTGGAACACAAAATCACGGTAAAAAGGGTTAAGTAGATCACTTTAACTTTCGGGGGGTAAAGTGAAATTTGACCGAAATTTCAGCGAGCACTACAATAAATAATCCTTGAATAAATGTAAGGTTTGCAAGACTGTTATCGAACTCCATTTCTCGGGAACTTGAGAAAACTTTTACAATTGGGATAAATAAATTCAAGAACAAATAGTGCTTTAGAAAGCACCAAATCTGCATTGTTACAAGCCAAGACCAGCAGCCAATCTTCAGCAAATTAAAATTAGCTTGTCCCCAATAAAGGTAATATAACCCCCACAACACACTGTTTTCAGAATTTTGGTAATAGAATATTCATTCAATATACAAATAGGTGGACAAGGAAATAATGATAGCAGGGCATCGAACTTTATAGCCTTCACCAGCTTCTAATAAACAATTTTCTTACTTTTTTTAACTACCATGCATGAAGCAACAGATTTAAACAGAACATAGAGGGGTACAAAATGAAGTGGTCAGTGGTAAATATACCCTATATTCTTGGTGTCTAGTTAGCAGAATAGATGTATGAAATGTATAACTGAAAAGCAAAACTCACTTGGTTGTCCTGAAGATGGATGGCAAACACTGCCCTACAAGGACCACGATCAATATATATCTACTTTTCATTTACAAAGAATCATTTTTTAACAAAAAAATCATAACTCTTCTCCTCTCCATATAGCCGCCTGAGAATGAAAAAGAGGGGAAAATTGTACAATTAGTTAACTAAAAGAAAGACTCTTTCCCAGAGAACTTAACACAACACATGGGTTTATATTGCTGGTAGTGATACAGAACTGAAGAAGCATAAAAATACTCATAGAATTTCTAGTTTCAGTAATCATCACAAACCCTAGGGAATATTACACGGAAAAAAGTGATCCAGGTCCAGGGTTAGGTATCATGCAAGCAGTGAACAGAGATGAAATTATAGAATGGGTAGTGTCAGTGCATAAGCAATCTAAACCACACTTACACTAAATCTACCAAGGAATCTGATTTTATCACAGCCTTTCCTTCTGGGAGTTCAAGGGAAGAATGATGCATTATCATTTCCTTCAGTGTGTGCTTTGTGCTTTTAATATCGTTATCCCATAAGATACTCTGCAGTCAAAAGTACAAAAACAGGTTAGCATGCCTAGTTCCAGTCTCTCATGATAAAAGTGAAAATGTGGATACGCTGACCTACTATTATAATAAATAAAAATGCACACTGTAAAAGATTTTCAAATATGTCATAGTTGAAACCATGAAATTGACTCTCACGCCACTTGGGGAAAATGACCAATATCTTATTCTATGACACACAACTGAAAAATTAAAAATAAGATAAAATCACAAGGAGAAGCTTGCCTTCCTAACATATTCTCTCTTCACGTCTTCCCAAGGTAATTTTCCCTTCGGACAGAAAATTGAAGCATTCCAAAGTGCTCCTCTTGCAACCATCACAGATGAGGTACCTTTAGAAATTGCGTGCATCATTAATACATTCAAAGCACACACAAAGACCCATATAATATATATACATAATCTTAAGTTCCATTTGGAATGCAAGATTTCAAAGTTAAGAAGCTTATTTAAATTGTGTGAGCATAATCTTAACAACGCATAAAAGGTTGTATTGCATAGGACGAAATAGAGGAAATACATGGATTCAATTGAAACTAGTCATTTCAAATTCATAACATAACATTATATGTAGTCATTTCGAAGAAACTATATTTAGTATATTTAGGGTTCTTCTAACCATAGTAAGTTTATTGCCGAAATCCAAATCTATTCTATCAAATCCCTAGATGCAAATTGAGCCTTGCTAGATTTTTTCCATTTGACGGGATCATATTTTGTGATTTTTACCATTTTAATGACACACAATGTTACATTAATTGCCTGGTCCCATGAAGCGGGCTTCTAACATATTTATCTGACAATGAATCCCTATATATTAACCTCGACATAAATGAAATATATCAAGCTAATACAAACATGAAGGTTAATATAAAATTGGGGTACTTTCATGACCAGGATATTAATTCTCAAGATGAAGGCTACTTTATGGTGCACGGCTTGAAATACCCAAAGTGAAATTTTAATTATCGACAAACAGTATGATATGGTCCTAAAGAAATTCTATTACTGCTACCTGTAGCAACTTTAATACGCTGAAAATCATCATAATCAAAAACATCGCCATTTGCTATAACTGGAATGGATAGTGATGCTACAACATCAGCAATCTCACTCCACTTAGCCGGATCTTGCGGCCTATCTGGAACTTTTCTGCATTTTATTGAGAAGAAACGCATCAGACCGAACATCATGCAATTGAGACAAATAGATTGATATTATTTCACCATTACAAAGACAGTGGGACCATCCCACTTTAAAGAAATATAATGGGATGAAAATATTTATCCCTATATTTGAAGTGACTCAATCTGTAGCATGAAAAACCTATCAAGATGCATTTGACTCATAGGGATTCCATTTTAAACTTATCTATACCCTACTGCCTTGCAATGTTAAACTCATCTGTCAGTTGTTTTCCATTCTTTGTAGGGGTGTTAGCAGAACCTGAACTAACACATGACCAGGGGTAAGGATAGCTAGTTTTGAACTAGGGTTCTATTAGGGTTGCTTATGGTTTATCTTATGGTTTGATAGAAAATGGGGATAGAATGTCGTACATCCAGTTCAGTGAGGGAACCCGTTAGATCCATTTAAATAGATTCCATCTTCAACTACAGTTGAGTGAGGGGCTAAATTAAAATGATAACATAGCATGCTAAGACCAACTTTACCAATAGGATATATTAGAGATCACCTTCCATGGACAGCGAGAGCAGAAACTCCATTTTAAACTTATCTATACCCTACTGCCTTGCAATGTTAAACTTATCTGTCAGTTGTTTTCCATTCTTTGTAGGGGTGTTAGCAGAACCTGAACTAACACATGACCAGGGGTAAGGATAGCTAGTTTTGAACTAGGGTTCTATTAGGATTGCTTATGGTTTGTTATCTTATGGTTTGATAGAAAATGGGGATAGAATGTCGTACATCCAGTTGAGTGAGGGAACCCATTACATCCATTTAAATAGATTCCATCTTCAACTACAGTTGAGTGAGGGGCTAAATTAAAATGATAACATAGCATGCTAAGACCAACTTTACCAATAGGATATATTAGAGATCACCTTCCATGGACAGCGAGAGCAGAAACTCCAGTTTTTTCAATTCGCCTGGCCAATTCCACAGTATCCTGGGATGATTTTAGTAGTCGAATCTTACAAGTCACTGGTATACTCATGTTCCTCCTTAATGTAGTCAAAATCTGAACAGAATGGAAAAAAGTGAGTAAGGAATCAACTGCAAACACTCTTCGGATGGAAAGAAAAAGCATCTTCGGGGAAACAAGATTGTATACATCATGAATAAGATCTGGTTTAGTCAATAATGCGGCACCCATTCCTCCACTCACAGAAAAAGACTTTGGACAACCCATGTTTATATCCACTGCTGCAACATCTTTACACCTAAAAGGAAAAAGGTCAACAAGTATATAAGATACTGTTGAGATGAGCCCATATGTTACATTGAGATGGACACAGACCCATATCACATACTTGGGTGTTTTGTCCAAATTGAGTAAGAAGATCAGATTGGGGCATGAGATGAAACAGATACACAACAGGTTCCGCCAGGACGAGTAGATACCAGACCACTATTCTATGCATGAACCCAAACAAAGATAAAGCCACATTTTCAAAACAAGTTGTCTGCCTAAACCTGATTCTTTCAAAGAAAAGAGATTTATGGGTTGATTCAATTACAGCCAATCTTTAAAGGGTTACAGTTAAAAACAACCTTATCTAAGATCCAACATAGCACGATATATGTGGAAGAAAAAAATAAATAAAATGTGAAAATCTAAAGGAAAAAACTTAGGAACATGTAGTAAACATACCTAAACTTAGCAAAACTTATTCAAATCCCTAAATGCTTTAACCTATTAATTTATAGGCTTGTATGCAATTGTTCATGTATTCACCCATGTACTTCTGAGTTTTGCGCTGCCTACAGAAGCAATAAGTGGTTCAATATGAACCCCAAGCTCAAATAGTGAATACAAGATCACAAGAGCATATTGTCTTCCCACACACGTCCCATGATCCTGATGACTTCGATAAAAACCATATTGAAAGCCTTGAGCTCTCACAATCAATAGAAGCAAGAGTATCAACTTAAAGTTGCAATCCACTAACTATATCAATTAATTTCTTGTTACTTTTTAAGATAAAATCGACCAATCTCAAGAAATTACGAACTTCACAACAAAAGGAGAACAATGGAATGCAACAACAATCAACTTACACCATTTGAGCAGCAGTGAGAGCCCTTACAGCATCAGAAGTACCCATTTGAAACACTACTCGATCTTTTTCCTCATCACAAGTCCTGAAAACGACACTTCCTGTCCCCTTCTCCACAAAATCAATGGACCCTATTTTCTCTGAGCAACGAGCACAAAAAAATTTCATAAAGCTTGTCAAAAATGAAGTACCCCACAAGCAATATACACCAAATTATCTGCTTCCGTAACTCTTCAGGACAAATATTAACAAAATTAACAGAAATTTATAACCAAAACCATGAATTAATAACTTGTAGCAAAAACAAATAAATAAAATAAAATGTACCATTTAATCTGCGGTCGCATTTGACAAGTTTATGATCGATAATTTCCTCACCGTAGGTTATATCCGCACCATATTCAGCAGCCAGTAATCTAAACGGCAGCGTCCCCTAACCAGTTTAAGAAATTTACAAGTAAATAGCATGAATTAAACAGTACTTAGAATTTAATTTTGTATTAAAACCCAAGAAAAATATAGAAAAGAAAGAAAAGACGGCAGCAAGAAGGGTTTGTGGGAGAAGTACAAGTAGGTACTCACAATGCGAACCATGGGAGCGAGGACGAGTTTGTTCTCGTACTCCATCTTCGTCGGCCTGGTCAGTTTGGATGATCTGGCCTTGACCTGCCCCTATTTTCAGGGGAATCCACAATACACCCGACCAAATTTGATTAGTGCACCGTTTACGCACCACAACACCGATGTCTCAATTTTAAAAATATTTTTATATTTAAAAGAAGAGAGCTTCACTAATATACCCAAAATGGGTGCTGAAATTATAAAAAAACCCCATATGAAAAACACTTTATAAACACACCCAAAACCCATTTATTAAATAACAAATTAGTGTTGAAGTTCCAATAAATTACAAGCACTGCCACTATTAAGCCCAACAGAAAAAAAAACTCAAAAAGCACCCAAAACAACCCCAGCCCAAACTTATAAAAAAGCCCAAAGATTTTACCATCTCCAAAACCATAATTTCGTTAAAAAAAAAAACAAAAACAAAAACGTAACTTCCAGCCGGCGACTTCAATTAACCATCTCTGCCAAACGTCCCTTTAGTCACCGTCTTCATCAAAGTGTCTTCTTCAAAGTGTCTTCTTCATCTCTCAAAATCGAAACTCCATAACCACCACCAAGCTTGATCTACTTTAAAAAACAAACACCACACACTGACCTCCACCTACAAAACCAAGACAAAATTTCAGAGAACAATTTCAACAAGAAAACGCTTCAAAGGTAAGACATTTACAAACCAAACCTACACTGTAATTTTGATTAATTGCTATAGAGTTCCAGTCTATGGTAATAATAGTATTTTAAATTCGAATCAGGGACAAAATCTTGAAACTATATTGGATTTCACTATTGCACTAACTGCTTACTATCATTATTTTAGTCGCTAGTTTACTGAAATTTCTGATTAATGGTTGTAAAGTTCCAATATAGGGTAATAACATTGCTTGTTTCCTTTGAAATCCTATTTTTAATGCATGTCTACCACTGTAAAGTTCTAGTATAGGGTATTAATACTGCTTGTTTTCTCTAAAATCCTATTTGTAATGCATGTCTACCACTGTATAGTTCCAGTATGTGGTAATAACATTGGTAGACGTGCATTAGAAATAGGATTTCATAGCAAACAAACTGTGTTATTACCCTATACTGGAACTTTACAGTGGTAGACGTGCATTACAAATACGATTTCATAGCAAACAAGCAGTGTTATTACCCTAGACTGGAACTTTACAGTGGTAGACGTGCCTTAGAAATAGGATTTCATAGCAAACAAGCAGTGTTATTACCCTAGACTGGAACTTAACAGTGGTAGACGTGCATTACAAATACGATTTCATAGCAAACAAGCAGTGTTATTACTCTATACTGGAACTTTACAGTGGTATAAATGCATTAGAAATAGGATTTCATAGCAAACAAGCAGTGTTATTACCCCATAATGGAACTTTACAGTGGTAGACATGCATTAGAAATAGGATTTCATAGCAAACAAGCAGTGTTATTACCCTATACTGGAACTTTACAGTGGTAGACGTGCGATTTCATAGCAAATAAGCAGTGTTATTACCCTATAATAGAACTTAACAGTGGTAGACGTGCATTAGAAATAGGATTTCATAGCAATCAAGCAGTGTTATTACCCTATACTGGAACTTTGCAGTGGTAGACATGCATAAGAAATAGGATTTCATAGCAAACAAGCAGTGTTATTACCCTATACTGGAACTTTACAGTGATAAACAGAAAAAACACGAATATACTGAAATTCAACTGAAAAACCAGACCTTAATTAATATGAAAACCAAATCGAATATCACAAATTTCTAACCACATCTCAAACAGCAAATCCACAACCAACAGAATCTGAAATCAATCCAAATTATAAACAAAAAGAAATTAAAATCACAATTTAAAACTCAAATGAATATCTAAGTACAAATTACAACGAAATCAGAAAATTCAATAAATTACCTCCAATTCAGCAATAACAAAAATAATTATACACTCCATGAACGTAACAGACTTGGCCTAATGGCCTCAATCATTTAAAAATAAATCTTCCCCCAATTCTGCTAAGCGTCAAAACCTTAATTAATCCTTTTAATTATGCACATCCTTCTTGGCCATTGAGGATTTAGTTTAAAAATGTTAAAATCTTAATCAATTCCCAAAAGCCAAACGCAAGAAGACAATTGTATTATACATACAATATGATACTCTTGCTAAGGCTGAACCCATCTGCTGCTAAGGCTGCAATGCTGTTCATTATACCTACTGGAGAATTTTCATGGTTATCACTATAATAATTGATCTTATAGCGTACAGATCCACTAGACCAAACTACTATTTTGTTGAACTTCAGTCAGCCTCAGCCAAAGAACATAAAGTTGAGTTTAATTTTCAAGCATTTAGATAGCAAGGATTATGCCTATCATAGCATCACTCACATAAGCAGAACGTGACAGCAATGTCTGTATTAGAAGGGTACTAGACATCATGACTGCTAATATGGTACTATCTCTAGTATGATTTTAGAAACACACAAACACTCAAACAGTTCATCAAGAATGTGTTGCGATTCTACAAGCATGTGTGCTTGGATACATGCCTAAGCCACAAGCTTTCATGCTATTGCAAGTCATGCACACCCCTGGGCCCTTTCATACTTGGGGGCTTAATTTGATTGGAGTATTCATCAATGCAAAGTGGCTCAAACCGTACTACTGCTAAGTTAATTTTATGCTCTGCACTTTTGTTATTGCATTTCTTTTCATTTCGGATATGAACTCCTTCTATCTTCTCACTTGGTATTTTGGAAAATTCTTGTATGATGCACCGCTATGGTAGCATGAGCTTTGCAATGAAAATGAAGGAGTATTTTGAAAAAGAAAATCTGTCTCTGAAATATTACTTTATGTATCCCAAACTTACTTTGCACCAAACACTATATATATATATATATATATATATATATATATATATACGTATATGTAAAAAATAAATAAATAAATAAATAATGACAATAAAAAAAAACACACGCTACTTAGCAGTCAAACATGCCAAGCAAAGCCACTCGAATGGGGTCCCAAGCTGTCAACAAGCATCACGCCTAAGCAAAATGACATAAGCCAAGCTATTACAAAAAGGGGGCATGCAATTGTTGAGGTGCTAGAACAATGGAACCATTGTACCCTCTCAACAAACAATGCAAAACATCTGAAATTCTAGGGAAAGCCATGCACACTGTTCCAGTCCCTTCACGGCATGACAAAAAGGTGTTTGTTCAAGCTTGGTAGTTAGACAAGCCATGCAAAGAGAATTTAGAGATTCTACCAAAATTTTGGCAGCATATACCTTGTTTTTTTTATATATCCAACCTGTCAGAAAGTCTCCAGAAATTCACAAGAACAAGTTTTCCAATAAAGCAATAGATATATATGTGAGATTACAATATCCCTCAAGCATTCAGAAATTAATACAAGTTCCGGCGGTTCAAAGTTACATTGCAAAAGCCATAACGACATGGTCGTTAGATTATCCAAAATGTACACAGCCATAACACAAAATAAAGTTATACATGCTGAAGGCTGATATGTCCTATGGTCATGAGGAACTGCACATCAAGCCAAGTGGCTCCAAGTCAAAGAGGGTAACCTGCAAAAAAAAAAAAGAGAAGGCATGCGTCAAGGCTAGGTGATGCTGGAAGATGTAGTGCGACAGAGAAATTAAAAAAAAAAAAAAAGAAGAAGATTGCATACCTTAAAGCTATGAGGAATGCCCAAAGAGAACGGAGGAAGCCTTGAGAGACGACCTGGCCGCTGCCTCAGCCGCGCATCCGGCACTATCAACCGAGACACCCTTAGCAAGAAGCAAGGTCTGGAACTCACGGTGCTTGTCTTTTAATTCGCGCTGCATAAGGTTCAGCGCGTCAGCTGCAGCTTTTATCTCGTCAGAACCCGGCAACGATCTCATGCTATCAATAGCCCGTGCTCCAAATACAGCGCGTGCTAAGTCTCTCGCTAGGTTAAGAAGAAGGTCCACAGGAAACCCTAAAGTCATGGCCTCACAGATCGCATCTCGCCAGCAAAGGAGCCGGTGATCCGTGATGTCCAAAAGCTCCATAGTGTCCATCCCATGAAGTACCAAACCCAAAGCCAGGAAGGCAGCGCTCCTGGAAAAGGATGAAGTGATACCCGTGACCTCTACAAAGCATCCATACTTGTCCATAAATTTCCTCAAGGCTCCAATTGTTTCTGGGTACACGAAGGCACCTAGGAAGATTGCATACCCATTAAACCTGTAACAAAGAGGAAGAAGTTCGTCGATGGACCGGAGAACCTTGACGCCACCATCAAAGAAAGCTTTGAACGCCATGAAGGAAGTCTCCCAATCTTGCCAAGACATGCTTTTTTCTGATAAGCACTCTACAGCAGGAACTTTTGTGGAAGCACTGCCAATTGGGTGGCCCACATCAGGGACGCCACCAAGAATTGACGCTACTGGAAGGTCTGAAGTGGTGCCGGCAGCTATGTCAAGGAGGGCTGAAGCAAGAGTCGATGCTGCAGGAAGGTCTGGAGTGGTGCCAGCAGCTATGTCAGCAAGGATTGAAGCATGAATTGATGCTGCTGGAATGTCTGGAGTGGTGCCAGCAGCTATGTCGAGGAGGGTCGAAGTAGGAATCGTTGCTGCTGGAAGAGGCGGAGTAACAATGGCAGCGGCATCAATCGAAGGAGTAGAGGGTACGCCTTCCAAGCCTTGGGGAGTGCCCTCAACCTAAAAAAAAAAAAAAGAGAAAGAAAACCAAGTCTAAGTGATGAGTAACCTAAGGAGAGGCTAAGTTGAAGCATAGAAAATGGAGAACAAGGAATGGGTACCTCGTCAACAGTCTGCGAAGTGTCAGCAACTAGGGCCAAGCTCTGAAGAAGGACATGTCGTGTCCACAGCAGTAAGGACCACCTGCGAAAAAAAAAAAAAGAATGATGATAATATATATATGTGACAGGGCATGAATTGTGGGTTGGAGTAGACAACACGCAGCACGCATATGCAAATGCAACAAACAAAAAAAGAAGAAGAGAAATTTCCAATACCAGTTCAGGATTCACGCATCGCTCAGGGCTGCTGGCAAGTCTGGGAGGCATGTCTGAGGTGTCCCGCTCCTCTGGGTGAGCATCAGCATCTGGGTAGGTGCCCTCATCACGACTGTAATACTGGTCCTCATTAAGGTCCTCATCCGTGCCATTCGTGCCATTCGTGCTGTGAGTGCTCTCTTGCTCATGGATGCTAACCTCAGTTCCTACAGCATCACCTTCGTTGCTACCATCATCATCATCATCATCAGCTACTACTACTACATCAAATCCTAAGTCTGCGCCCTTGCCTCGGCGAGTGCCAGCAAATCGTGTTTGGAGTATACGCATGCTCCGGCGTCTCGGAACCATGGGGGCTTTCTCGCCTTTGTATCGGACTTGGGAAGTACCTACAAAACAAAAGGAAGAAAGCAAGCCCAGAACCAGCAATGAAAAAAAAAAAAAAAAAGAGAGAGAACATATATATATGTGAAAAGAACACGCAGATACGAGTAATTAGTGAGTGGCACTTACTGCGAGAAGGCGCAGCTTCCGACATCTTGTCGACTTGCTTGCTGCTGACAGAGGCCACAGGTTGCTGCTGTAACAAGGGCACTGTGGGAGCATTCTTTTTAGAGCTGGGAGGACCGCTTGCTGCTACCTTTGGAATAAATCTTTTCGGGCTTTTTGCAGCATGCCTCTTCTTCTCAACGCTAGGACTTTCCTCTCACTTCCGCTTCCCATAAGTAGCATTTTTTCCGGCACTACGAGAGCTGGGCTTCTCTAATTTCTGTTTAGCTTGGAGAAATCACCAACGATTTCCCCACTTTTGGAGGTAAAGGGCAGATTTCGTTTTTCACTCAAGGAGATTGCCTTCTCTTCGGATACTAGGCGAGCGTGGTAGATCACAGTGGGAAGCAACCTGTCACAATGAGCGGCATGAAACCGGCTGAATGAAGCAAAGCAGCGATTCCAGTAGCTCCGATAAGCTTTAGAGAGGCCACCGACGCGCCCCTTGTCGGCCAAAGCAAGAGCAAAGAGGCTGCCATCTTCCGGCACATTGCCCTTAGTCCAAAAAACCTTGTGCAATGAAAAAGGATCTCCACGACTAGGATCGGAAGGCACACCTTGATCGAACCCAAGCTGCCGTCTGACTCGGTGAGCTGCATAATACACGGAAGCTTCCAAATGATCGTCACTCGGTGTCGGCAAAGGAAAACATGCGGCACTCAACAGCGCCTCTCTTCGTAGTCGACGACCCCGTGCCGTAGTCGCTAGAACCTCAACCAAAGCATCAGAGTCAGCATAAAGAGGCATACATCTGAACCCCTCCGACAAGACACAGTAAGGGCGGAAGATGAAGTTCTCAACATTATCCAGCAGCTCTAGGAAATTTTGGCCCTTCCTCTACATACGTCGGAACCATCGGCAGATCAGAGGAAGTTTCTCCGGCACGTATGAAGCACCATCAGAATCAGCAAATTCCTTGGCCTTGGAATAAGGGTGCGGAGACACTTCTATCCCCTTGAACCGTTCCCATAGAAATACCTGGAGGAAGCTAGAGTTCACTAAAGTTTCCACGGCCATGGTTCCCGCTGCTCCCTTTTCAAGAAACTGGACCTGATCAAGTAGACGGTACAGATGTCCCAAGAACATAGGGCCAAGTGGAATCGTATCACCACGTGCTACCGCCAAAGCCAAAGGGAACACTCGCGCGTGCAGGCAATCTTGGGAAAAATCATAAAAGAGGAATCTGCCAAGCCATAACGATATAAACGCTGTAAGACGGCATGGCTCGTTCCTGTTAACATCCCCAAAAAACTGTATCCAGTTACTGAAACGCAGAGAGGTGCTAGGATAAGTCGGGGCACCCTTTCGTAAAGCCTCAAGCTTCAGTTTATCTTCCGGAGTCAGCATGATATGGAAGGGGTCTCGGCTGCCGCAAAATGGGAGGTGAAGAATATTAGCTACGTCCTCAAGTGTGGGGGTAAACTCCCCCCATGAACAGACAAAGGTGTGTGTCTCGGTACTCCATTGCCTCACTACATGTCGAAGCATTTTTATTAGCACATGCTAAATATGCGTCAAGCGTGGAGGGTCAAGTTGCCCAAGTAAACATGCAAATTAAAATTCAAGCTCATGACAAGCAAAAAAATCACTTTGAGATCAGCAGGTGTGACGAGTAAACCTGCTCTCGAAAGAAAACGAGCATCACAAGACATGCCTTCTGTCAATCTTTATTTCCAGCAGCGACAAAAATACGTACACCATCAAACAAGCATGTGTTCACAAAGAGAGTAAACCTAAGCCAAGCACCAGTCTATACTTATTCTTAAAATGCTTAAAGTGGCAGAATTGCTCACCAATAGATTGATACAAGAAGCTAAGTGCTCAAAATTCGGGAGCCCGGGCACTCAGAGATTCCAGTAGCGAAGAATGCGAAGGCAAGGTTTCCAGCACCTACCCCTGCGTGTATCAGAGACGTAGCCACCTGCACCAAAAAGAAAAGGGAACGCATCATTCGAGTTTCAGCCCTCCCATAAACGCAAAAGAAATCAGTGCAAGAAAGGGAAACGAAAAAAAAAAAGAGGGAAAAAGAAAAAGAAGGAACCCACCGATGAATTATGGTGCCCTTCCAGCAGCTCGTGAAAGGGCAAACCAACAAAAGGAGAACCCCAGAAGATCAGTGCGAGCTCTTCCTTGCCAATACCCGCACCGTACGAACTCCCGTTACGGCGGCAACGAAACGGGTCTAAAGGGTCTGCCGCTTGGCTGCCAAAACAAGGGTAGAATCCCTGGGTATGAGAAAACCAACAAATCTTTTAACAGATCCAGGGGAAAACAAAGGAAGGGCTTACCTTTCTAAATTTCCCAGAGGGTGACCTGTGATACGCCAAGAAAAGAAGGAATCAGGGGTCCCAAGAAGGGGAGCGCGCGCAACGAGGCTCCTTCCGGCGGCAGCGAGCGGGTTTCCTCGTACGGAGAAGGAGGGCGGAGTCAAGCTCGGCTCGATTTCTCTTCCAGCGGTCGAAGATGGATGGAGCTTGGCTGATTCTACTTTTGCTCGTTGTGGGTTTGTGGGAAAACGAAGAGACAAGTGAGGAAGGAGGTTTTGTGTCTGGTGCGTGGAAAGAGAAAGAGAAAGGGAGAAGAAAACCAAAAAGTTGGGTCTGGTGCGCAGAACGAGAAACAAAAAATAATAAAATAAAAGGGGGAAGGAGGCAGTTGGTGTTGGAAAACCGCAAGCAACCGTTCCATCATGGCACGCCGTCATTTTGCACGCGGGAAGAAGAGAGGTGCCCTATAATTACAAATCTGATTTTTTGGGTTGGGTTTTAATTATCAGGCCCATTCCAGCACCTGCCCATGGCCCTTATAATTAAGGGGGCTAATGTTGAGGCCCAAAAAATCCATGGTTAGGCCCGAATAAATTCCTAGCCCAAAGCGATATATTATTGAGAAAAGACTTGATTCGGAGCACGCAAAATCTGCCATGCACGAGTTATACTTCGCATGCAATGCCAAATAAAAAATCCATCATGATAGAAACCGAGACTAAAATTATAAAATGCATTTAGCCCTGCAAATCCATGCTAATTATCTCATCAAGCGTCATAATTAAAAGCATGCCAAGCAACATGCCATGCCAAGTGGGAAGTCATTATTTCACACCCAATTACACTACAAGCTTAAGTGGGCCCAAGCCACTCAAATGCCCGAGGCTTGCTTGAGTGGGTTGTGGTATGGATGGTAACAAGTTATCATGGGGCCCATCGATGGGCCAAGAAATGGAAGTCTCGGGTCGCTTGGGGGCCTCGAGACTCAAGCCCATTTTCTTAGGCCCAAACATGGGTAAGCACAAGAAAGAAGATGGACCATTACCCCAACCAAAAGAAATAGCCCATTGACCCAATTAGAGTGAACTAGTCAAAATAAGCCCATTGACCCAATTAGAACAATCTACCCAAAATAAGCCCAACACTTGACAAAGCTACCCCATCCGTTGGATGGATCTTGTGGTTGTCCCAAAAGCCAGCATAATTAGGATCAAAACCAACTCAAGCCCTGGCACCCAGTTTGGAGATAAAACCACCAAGGAACGTTGGAAAGCTACTCATGAGTGGCTGCTGGGAACAAAGTTCCAAATACAAGAATTCAAGAAACCAAGGGGTTTTGGCATGCAAGGGAGAACGCTATCTCTCAAACCAGCGGACACATCCACTTTCTTTCCTTCCTCAGGTTTGGCCATGGAAAGGGGAAGAAAGATGAGAAAGAAGATGGGTGAAAAAGGGGAGCTCCTCTCTGAGGCAGCCGCTGGAAGAGGCTTGGAGCACCCAAAATCTCTGATTTTGGGGGATTGGACAGAGCTAACCTTGCCACCATGAGGTAAGTCAAGAAGGAAGAGAAGAAAGGAAGAAGAAAGCCTAGCTAAGTTAGGAAGAAACCATTAGGGTTTCTTGAAGAAGAGCAAACCCTAGCAACTATAAATAGAGCCTCTTCTACCCAGCCAAAACAGAATACAACCCACAATCTTCAGAGAGCAAGCTTTCTCTCTTGAAAACCCTGCAAATTTTTGTGCTTTGCTAGTCCATTTCCTCCATCTCCCATACTTTGGCAAAACTGCTACAGTCCGGACAGAGACACTGCCTAGCTGCCGGAAGCTGCGAAGACCACCAAAAAACTCTCCTCCTTAAAACCTCTCCTCTCTTCCATCAGAACCCCTGACCTCCATAGGAACCCACAAACCCTCGCTCCTTCCCAAAGTGCTAAACCCATGATAACTTTGCTCTCATGCCACATGCCCCTCATGCCAAGCCTAGAAATTCATCTGTGAATATAAGGCAATTATCTGTAAAATTGTTGTTGCTTCATTGGAGAAGATAACCAAAATACTTCCTAAGGCTTTGCTGCCCTTTCGAAGCATTTTGGGGCTTAATTTCGAACTCAAACAAAGGGGACAATTTCATCAGCCCAGCCCACTTGCTGCCGGAAGGAAAAAGCCCCTACAAAGGGCTTAAACAAATACACGTGAAAATATTTCAAACTTATGTCCTTTATGTAATACTAGCCTCTCACGAGTCATGACGAGCTTCCGCACCGTCTTTAATAGAAAAATTAGGGATTAACAATAAGAATCCTTACTAATAAGAATTTGATACCTAGAATATTTTTGTTTGTGCTTTGATACATAGAAATCAAATTTTATTTTGGATTTGTCCAAAAGGAGGCCCAGATTCATTGACCCAGTTTGAATTAATCACAGAAAAAATAATTGTATCCTTTTTCTATTTTTAATTACATGCGCTATGCGCCACTTATAACATTTGTTTTTTTTTTTTTTTCTATTTTGCAATTGTATTTTGCTAGATGCATGTTTCAATAGTTTCTTATTTTAATGGCGCGTATTTTTCTTGACGCATGTTTAAAACCGGAACCATAACAAGAGAACAACTCCTAACATAGAAAAATCGAACACAAACAAGACTTCAAGATCTGATCATAGAAACAACAACGAAACATAAAAGAAACTCCAATCTAAGCAGAAAAAAAAAAATTCAGAAACCAAATCAATGAATCGCTCAAATAGGAAAACAAATTGAACAAAAATCAAAACCTACAGTTGATACCTCAAATCACACAAAAACACATGAAGGATTAGCAATCACGAAACGCACGAAGGATCTAGCTCACCACTAACGAAAATCAAAGAACGAAGAAAAAGACCAGGGCGAAATGGTAGAGAGTGCTTGAACATAAACAAATACGAGCGCGCAACATTGAAAAAATAAAAATGCGAGCTAAATAGTAAGGAGGGTAAAAACGTAATTTAAAATACTAATTAAACAGACCCTAAAGCCCTTGAGAAGGCCCATTGACTGGAAGCTAAGAAAAATTTAAAAACTTTTGATCAAGTCTAAAACACACCTAGCCCATTTACTATGTCCTAATTATTTTCCATTCTACTGATTGTTACCAAATTATGTTTGTTTAATAATTTAATGTTAATGTCAGCCCTCAGCAGACAGCACAAGACTAACGCAATTGAATTTTATGCAAACAATCTTATATGCTCAAGATGCTTCCTTGGAACAAATCATAGGCAATCAGATAAAAGCTATACCTATATGAATAATCAACCCAATCCTAGTACTGAAAAGAAGAAAAGGAAATAATATTCTAGGTTGGACATTTAGAACAGAGCATTTTTACAGCTGCCTACTCTACAGTACCGAGGCTTTTTTCTTTGGGTAAACATATGATATCAGTCCCTTCACTCTCAAAATTTGATCAAAACTAACAACTTACAGAATCCATGGAACCATAAAACTCACAAACTCAGGCAAATGCCACCTCAAGAAATGTTTCCCCTCGTCTTGTTTTCCTCATGTATGAAGCCACTCGACTCCCAGAATAGGCTCAAAAACCACCTAATCCGTCAACCATGACACTTGAAACTGTCCCAAGTTTACTGCTGCTGCTCGTATATCTGCATATAAGTCTCAGAAAGGGCAACCATCTGGGGAAGAGTTTCTGAAACATGAAGATCCTGCATCTCATACCTGAAAACATTTCCAGATGTTAGCCCATACATACAGTTGCATTTCTCTTAGTTTACATTTATGCCAATAAGTATGGAATAGACTTACCATAATTCTTCTGACTTTCTCTGTACAAATGCCCTGTATGAACCTTCACCAGGTTTGCCATCATGAACAATGTTGGCAATCAAATCATACTTTGAATGCAATCTCTCATTCTCTTTTGGGGTTGGCAAGGGGATGTAGTCTTTCAATTCAAGGTTCTTCACAGGAAAGTTTACTGCAATAGGAATTACATCAGTTGGCAAAAGGTTGCACTTGATCAGGCAAGGATCCATGGCCTTAAATGATTATTCAAATGAAAATAACTCCAGAAACATATAATCTCACCTAAAGTCGGATTCTTTTCCACAAAGAAGTTGTTCTTGGTAAATCGCCGCATGTGGAGAATAAGATACTGTGGTAATCGGGTGACTCGATACCTCATCCTTGCTATGCGAGGTCGGACCACTTCAATCACAGTCTCCCCATCAAATTTCTTCAAGATGTTGAACAGTGGGACCTAAACCATAACACACAAACTTTAAAAAATAATATAAAAACATTTTTAAAACAAAACTCATAAAAAATTCTCATCATCAATTCTCTCTTCCCCACATACCATTTCTGGAATAAGTGTAGTGATAGCATAGGTGTGCTATGAACATTTAAAAAGCGCACAATGCAAGACTGATGAGACATGCATGAAGTAAGGGGCATGCTTTGGCATCATTCAGGGCTCAGTTTAATATTCAAGAAAAATGGAGAACCAAAATGCTTGGCACAAAGAACAGTTGCTGTATTTCTAATTTGCAATTGGAACTTGAGTAACTATATACGTTATAGAACAGGAGCACAAAGACAGACTGAACCCCCATAATTAGATAATAAAAAATCAACTAGCCTCTATACAGACCAATGAAAATAAGGAATATATCCATCTTAACAGTCTACACATTTGTCACTACCTAAGATATATAAATTACATAGACTCCCCAAAGCAATCTAGTTACCTGGTCCACAAGTTGCGAACATAGAGGCAATGTATGTAATTGAAGCAAATTCCAACATGTTTTTATTCAGAAACATAGACATGGAAATTATGAGAAAGACATTAAAACCAATAAAAAAAAGGCAATTAAAGAATGAACTTCCAACACACTACTAAGGCATAGGTACCTGGGGTATGATGTTTTTCTCCATAACATCTTTGAAAAGAGGTGGTGGGGGCAAATCCAATCCAAGCATTAAGAAAGGCATTTTGTAAGTTTCCTTGACAATGCCATTATTTTCAGTCACAACATCTGTATTCTGGTCATCGCCATTTTCTTTCTTCTCAATACTTTTCTTAGGAATCTCCTTCATAACCTCCAGTTCCCCCTATCAGCACAGAACATTATATTTAGTCTGAAAAATACAGGAAGTTCAGTTGCAGCAACAGCAATACATTATACAACGAACAAAGTAGATAAAGAATAAGAAAGAAAACCTGAAAGCACTCATAGATGATGCTGCTATCTTTCTTTGAAGTTCTAAGATCTGCATGCAGTGTATTAAGCAGCCATGACATGAATTCAACTGGGTCAGATTGCGCTCCTATTCGAAACCGTTTCTTACTGGCTTTCATAACTGCCTGCAGGAACTCATGCGGACTCACCTGTAGACATTAAAGATTTGACACGTGAACTTTCAATCTTAACAACAATAACTAGAGACAAAAATATGGAGTCAACAAGGTCTAACCTGTCCTTTGAAGTTCCGTGCATGCCATATCTTTCTCGTGAGCTCCCCAAATCGATGAACAAGCGGAGACTTGCAATGTTGATAATTCTTAGGGATGAGGAAAAAGTTTCTTAGTGGAGTGACTCTCATTAAAGATTGAATTGTGACATTGACAAAATCAGTCTCCTTAATGTTATTGAGCCCCACCTGTTTTTTGAAAATTAAGAAAACACAGGTAACAATAATTAGGACCCAAAATTAACACCTCGCTAGAGATTGTTAAGACGTAAGTTGTTATGGAAGTGTATCCATTAGGGAAATCAATCACAAAATACATCACCCTTGCACACATGAAAAGACAATACTTAATGTGGTTCAACACAGGCTTCTCTAACTTTACATATGAGAGATAATCTAACGGAACATAGAGAATTACAAAGATGTGAGAGTACTGCAGTAAACCAAAAACCATATTAGCTAAGCGCTGAAATCACGCTTACTGGTTCTCTCTGTACTCCATACAAGTCTATCAAAACTGTGAAACAACTCTATTGTAAGTCTAATTGTTGGCTAGCCATGTAATAGATTCATAATAGCTCATTACTTATTTGGCAAGGAATAAAAATTCTTCTATCCCGAGTAACTTAAATGGGAACTCTAAAGTATTGAACAAGCCAATTAGGAACTTGAAACATAATATCGAACTCATATGAATTGACAACAGCAGCAATAGAAGCATATATGGAATCTTGTGCAAGTAAGAACAAAAATCAGTACCATTCCAGGAAGGTAATCAGAACCATCAAGCGCCCTAGACCATTGCTTGTTTTTGTCAATTTGCTCAACTTGTTCCTCAGTAAACCTATATATAAAGAACCAAATGAATTCAAATCCTTCGTTTGCACATGCATACTTAAAAGGATACCCAAGGAAGACTAGAAATATAAAAAAATACAAATCAAACCTCGGGTTCAGGACATGTCTAATGTCATCCAATGACGGGTCACTGATTTCATATCCATCGGGAAGGCAATAAACTTTCTCCGTTCGAAGATTGATATAAACATGGTGTCCAGCTTCAAGGCTATGAGTATATGCATGGGACTTCTTCCCTCTTCCTTGGTAATACTTCCCACAAACTAAACATGCATACACATTCAAATTTGACAGAGACAGAGAACAAAATTTTTCAAAATCAAAATCCAAAACCTGGAAAAAGCAAAATCAAGCAATAGGTATCAATACAGTAGATGCTTTTGTAAAGATAATATACAGACAAGCTGGAATGCCATATTGTAACAACTTAGAATAGTAATATACCTGGCGATTAACAGCGTCAAGATATGGACAATCCCTCCTGACCTCAATTTCACGGCTCCGCCTGTAAAGTCCTTGTTCAAGATCATCATTATCATCTTCTTCTTCAACTTCAACCCCACTTTTTAGATTCCTTTGATTATCACCACCATCCCCTCTATAGTCATTAACAGGTGGCCTTCTATAGTTGTCCTCGTCATCCTCATCGCCATAATTAAAACCAGGAAGAAGGAAGCCTTCAGAAGCAGGTGGAGGTGGTGAAGAGGAAGGAGATAAATGCCCATTCCGTTTTTGCCTCTTTGGATCAGATTCAAACCCTTCCGCATTCACTCTAACATTATCTTCATGTTCCCTCTTGGAGGTCATAATACCTGAGCTTGCACCAACTGAGTGTCACTCAATTCTTCAAACGATTCTCAAATTGGGGAAGAATCTCGGAAACCCTAGAAGCATATAACTCAGCTGTCAAAAGAAAGAGATAAAACAGTTCTAAAGTAGAAACCTGTAAAAGATAACAAACGCAAGAAAATAGTTGACTGAATGAAAACTTAATTATTATATTCTGAGTTTTAAGAGCAAGAAAATAACATAATGCTGCGTTTGGTTACCGAGAAAACGCGGGAAAATGAAATAGAAAAACAGTGTAATGTTATGTGTGTTAGGATTTTGCTTCGTTTTCTGGTCCGAAATAATTTGAAGCTATCTTGGAAATAGCTCGTGATTTGAAAATGCATAAAAAATGAGCTCGGTGAAGGATGTAGGACTACCTGGAAGAGAGAGAGTCATATGAGACCAAGGAAGGAAGGCTTATCAAAGAAAAAGATTGGTCCATTTATCACCAAAAAACTGATATTAATCAACAAATACAGAAACTAAAAAATAAAAACATCCATAAGTAAATCATCCATACTAAAAACAGGAACTTAAAATTAAAAACAGCACCTAAACAAGCCATTAGAACCTAAAAACAGAAACTAATGAATAAAAACAGCCATAAGTAAATCATCCATACTAGAAACTGAAAGGAAAAATTAAAAACAGCCCCTAAACTAAAAAACAGGAAAAAAAAAAAGAAAAAAAAAAGGAAACTAAAAAAAATTAATGAATAAAAGTGGTCAATCATTTAGCAATCTTCATATATATATATATACACACACATACACAATGTTTCTTGAAATCTTTCTTTGCTTTTTACCAATTTTTACTTTAGCAAAGCATGCATCCCTTCTAACAATTCATCTACTTGCAGATGCCACTATACACAGAACAGAAGGCTAATTGGGATTCTTCAATCATTCGAAAAAAACGTTTATGTGATATATATGCGCATGCACTGTGATAGAAATTGGGATTCCCTCTTCTTTTACGTATTGTTTTGGTTGCTTTTATGATATCTTTTGTTAACATTTCTCCAGATTTGAAATAGTATTCCACTGTGATAGAAATTCAAAGCCTGGATTTTGTTAGGGTTTGGACAAGCAAGAAAACAATTATAGCTGCCACTGATGAGGCCTGCTCTGCCGTAATCACTCGAAACTTTTTTCAGTGGAATGGAAGTATAACATTTATCTATATTTTTTATCTGCTCTGCCCAACAAATTCGGGGTATCGAGAGAGAACCCTAATTCACAAACCCGATTTCATTCCACACAGAACCGTAATTACATCTTCAAAAATCATAAGGAAGAGACTCTTATCAAAGAGAGAGTGAACTGCTCTCCCTCTGAGATAGAGCTGAGGGAGGATGGATATGAGAGATAGTTAGAGGCAGAGGCTGGGTATCGAATTGAGCTGAGATGAGACGAGATGGAACTTACCTGAAATTGAGACAGAGGCGACGGCGACTGCAACGGCGATGGCGAGAGGCTTTGAGAGGAGGAAGTGGAGCGGCGATGGCGATGGCGATGGAAGAATTGGAGGCGCGGCTATATTTGAAAGATTTCATAAAAACTTAAATTTTTGAAAGTGAAAGGTAAATTTTGGCTATTTTTGGTTAAAAAAATACTCGTTGTGAGAGGAGAAAGATTTTATATGTGAAACTGCATGATTAGGATCTGGTATTTTAGTTTGAAAAACAAATTGATTACATTGATCCCAAATATTCCAGCAAGTTGTAAAAATCACACCGCTTATTGGCACTAGAATTTTCGTAATCAAATAGCAATGAATAAAATAGTGGCTTATTCTACTCCTTTCAATCTTCAAATGCTTACCATCTAGCTATTAACAAGTTTGTTATAAAAGGTCACAAGTTTGGTTGAAATTGCAAAAGTGAAACCAACATTTTTTGTTTGGGTATAATTGTTGAAATGTCACCTAAACTTATATCTCAGTTTTAATTTGTCATTTTAAAGAAAAATTTAACCCTAAATATCACCTTAATTTTTCAAAATTCATGATTTGTCATCTAACTTAAACATCATTCAATTTTCCATCTATTTTTAAGGGTGTTTTAGTCTTTTCATTTTCAAGGAAAGAAAAAGAGAAAAAGAGACTTCTCTCTCACTCTCTCTCCCACCCCCCAACCCCACCCGCCCCCAAAACACATCGCACAAGACAAGAACCCCCCTCCCCCCTCTTCTCTCTCTCTCTGACCATGTATAAAGTTTTTTTTATAATGAATTTTCCATTTTTAAAATACCCTTGAAAATAGAAAAAAACTAAAATACACTTTAAAATATATGGAAAATTAGATAGTGTTAAAGTCAAATGACAAATAATGAATTTTGAAAAATTAAGGTGACATTTCTCTTAAATTTTTCTTTAAAGTGACAAATTGAAATTGAGGTATAAGTTCACGTGACATGTCTACAAAAATCCCTTTTTATCTAACATTTCACTAACGTTTGTGGCTCGGGGCTTATCTGACATTATGTACGAGGCTTACATGTTAGATGACCCAACGTAAAACGGCTAACTAATTTGATCTAACGGTTAAGAGATAAGGCCTCACCTAAAGGTCATATATAAGGCCCACACTATAGAAATTCTTGTAGTAAAGGGAGAACGTTGATCAAAGTTCAAAAATAGGAAGCACATTTCGAGTGACCTCAAACTTAATGAGAATGTGATATCCGTCCACTATAAAACTTAACCTTAACAAAATCAGGAAACAGCGGGAATGCACAGAATTTCGGATACAACAATGGGGCCTCTGACTAAGCATATTAACAGAATTCATCGGTGAAAGGAAACAGCTCTCTCTCTGTCTCTCTCCCACCACTTCCCTCGCCCTCTGGCTGGAGGTGTTGCTGATTGCAAGTAGTTCAGTCCGTTTCTACTAACGTTCAGTATTACATTTGACAATGAGAACAATTGATGGCGGGCAGCAACGACGATACAAGCAGATAAGGACTGAACTTCCTCAAAAATGATACACGAAAACACTGCCTCCGCGGAAAACTTCACTCCTCAATTGTCCATTCACAAAGAAGAAGAGTGAAAAACCACTACCTTAGTTCTCTGCAGGCAACACATCAGATCTACAGATATCCCTGCGACAGAGTGGGCATACCCTGCATACCAGATACACGTTAACAATTTCCAGTATAAGTAGCACCAAAATATTAATACAAACCTAAAATGTCAACAACAAGAGGCATTGATATTTCAGGCATAAAGAAATTAGCATTTTCATGACTTGAGCGTATGCGGTCATGGTTAAATTAGTTAGATCAGTTAGCTAATTACTTAGTAGCCATATTAGTTAGAGGGGTGGCCGGACAAAATGAATGGATTGTCTGAATAATAGCAACGGTGTATAACAACATCCATTGCAGAAATAGAATACAATCCTGACGCATCCTTTGGAAGAGTTTACATTATTGTTAGGGCAAAAAGGAAAACTGGCTGCTGCAACAAGTATGAGCCTCGACAAGAAAGAATTGAGAGGATTTGATATTTATTAGGGAAACAATGGAGCTAAGTGTTGCATTAGTTGCGATAAACAACCTGACAAGCAGTCCCAGTGAGATACACAGTACTTGAGTTTCGGACAAAAAGATATGAGTACGGGTTCAAGTAGAGCTCAGAGAGGGAAATGGAGAAGTAAATCAAGGCAAGAACTTCTTGCCAATTATAAAAGAAACATATGAAAGTGAAAAACCAATTAATAGTAGAAAGGAAAGAAGAAAGAGATGTTGAGAATGTTGAAGACTTATAGCTGTTGCCAGTTTGCTATAGATGATAGAGCTTGTGCATGCTGAGAATTCCCAGCAGTGAAAATGATGTCATAAACATGTCCTTGCTGATACTCACCACCAGTACTTTCCTTCTATTCATTTAATGAAGTATACTTCAAAGCTCAAATCTCAAATAGCCTTTCACTATTTAATTATTTTAGTATACAGAAAAAAGGTTTATTTTAAAAGAGCAACAAGGGAGCACAATCCAACTGAGTTTCATCGCTCCTTAAAATAATATTTCCCCCAATGACAAGCTGTTCAGGCCACATGACATTCCAAATTATGATTTGGGTGAGGCATCCCATAAGTAGCATCTAGGTAATACGTATTAAAGAAGTGCAAACTCCTATGTGACACTAAGAGGCAAAAGCAATATGTAAAATTCGATGGTACAAGTGCATGTACACATACTTATGAAATCTGTTCTAGTAAACATTCTGCTGGCAAAGAATATACTTGTTGAAACTATACATAGACTTTAAAAAGAGGTAAATATTACAATTAAGAATAAACTTTAAAAAATATATTTTAATATTTCCAATACCTGGAACAAGACAAATTTAACTTCATTCCAAAGTTCCTATTAATAAATAAATTCAATACTACACAACACAACATAAAGTTCATAAAAATTCCCAAAATATAGCTGTGTTGAAAAAGGAAACTATTTTTCTGCACTGCTTGAACGAGCCAAAAAACATGCACAGTTTAGGGGGGATAAGGTGGAAAAGATCACTATTTAGCGGAAGACAAAATTGGAAAGTTACTGGTCAGGTGATCACATTGAAAAAAAATAATAATAAATTCCATTCTAGCAACAGAAAGGAATTTATAACTATGCAATTTCTTTTATTACATTGAGACTTGAACCTAAGACCTAAACATTTGCCCACCCTCCCTAATGACACTTGAGCTAAACCTCTTAGGCATGATATGCAGTCATACATCTGTCTGGTTTAATTCCAACTTATTATGAACCACCATTTTCCAACTTCAAGTTTATGTCACTGGTACTAGCATGTTTCAGGATCACCAAGTGCCAACTACCATACGAGTGCTACTAAACAAGAAAACAGCCAGTGGACAAATTTTATACAGTGATTACTATTTTGAAATTTTCCAAGCCAGAACATATAAAATTTTATTGCAATAACACTCACCATACTATCTTATTGTAGTCAATAAAATGTATGTGCCTGTGTTTAAATAAGTCATATTAGATGATTTGAAAGAAGCAAGTTCATTCCAAACCTGTGAATCTCCTTGAGCCACTTGTCAATACAAGTTTTATGAAATTCATGATGGCAAGGCAGTACTCGCATTATGTCTCCTTCTTCGTACTCCACAAGGCATATGTAGCATCTGTTAGATTAAAGGATACGCAAAGCAAAAGATATTAAGATAGTGTGAAATTAAAGAGATGTAACTTACAATCTTTTTCTCAACCAAAATAATATGTTTTGGAAAATAAAGACATTGCAACCATGCTATAGTCAGCCCACAAAAATCGTCTTTCTAAAGACACTTCCATTTGTTTACCAAGAGAGATAAAGTACCAACAACAAAACAAGAATCATTAAATTCTAAATGTAATACGAAGGATGCAAGTTTATATAACATCCACATGCTACACGTGCTACTTAAAAATTGTCAGTACCAATTCCTAAACACGAATAATGTTTATTAAATTAGAGCTGAATAAAGAAAGATACAGATATGGTCTTAACCTAAAATGTATAAACCATTGTAATAGGACAATAAACTCATATAAAAGCCAAAAACATGTACCTAAAATGGCCCAAACTGGGAAAATAATAATTTTTTTTTTTCACAAGGAGTAAACTTTATTCTCTTATTAACTACCAATATGAAAATTTATGTTTAAATACTCTAATATGTTGTAGCAACATGAAGTGATGACTATGACATGAAAAGCCAAAAGAAATAATATATTATATTTTTTTAAAAGAACTGGGAAAATAATATATTATATATTTTTTAAAGAAATAAGCTTTAAACTCTTATTAATTAAAAAAACCTAACAAAATCTATGCATAAACCTCTAATATTTTGTCCAGTGCCTATAGCAAGTAAAGGAACAATTTCCCTTAGCTAAACATTCTTTTGCATTTGTAAAGAATTTGCTTGTAAAATAGACACTTTTGAAAAGCCACTGGCTGCTGAGAACATCATAAAAGTGCAAGGCAGATTAATTCTTGTAATCTGGAACAATACTGAAATAGGTCAGTCACCTCCTTCAGAGATATACAGTGAACTGAATGTCAAACATTAGATAGACTTGGATACTTACTGTGCAGCCTCCTCATACTGATGCTTTTGCAACTTGGAAAACAATTTGATGGGCAAAGATTCCACAACTTCAGTAGGAGCGGGAACAGATCCAATTGACGATACAGAAGGTCGAGAGGATAAAACCACAGATTGCTGGTGAATTTCATCCAGAACCTAATTAAATTACATATAAAGGGTTCAATTTATATAATTAATAAGGAAACTGGCCGACAAAAAGGTAATCGCATATCAACATTACCTCAAACAAAGCCTCAGCTAACATAACAATTCTTGATATGCTAGCCCTAGCACTATTGTCATCATTTGGACGGGCATCTCGGTTACTCATACGACATGTACAACGACCTGTTCGCTGTTGACCAGATAAGATACAAGATCTCTCATGTCCAGACACGTTTTCAAAGCGGCTCCCTAACCTCTGAAGTGCACGAACCTACAAAATTTGCAGGGGCATCAGTAAACCAAATAAGTTACACAAGGAAGTTCAGTAAATTATAAAAGTTATATTGAAAAGTAAAAGGCATGAGAAAATGTCTCAAGAACAGATTTATATAGAAGGAATAAATTTATGCGGTCCCTTTTAGCAGAGTTCTGGACAAGTTGTACCCAAACTAATCACCAGGAACAATGGACATAGTAATGTCCATAGAAAGGCAGCCAACTGGTTAGCAACCCTATACCACTATTCATGTATTTGTCAACTGGATTTGCAATAAGGGTAAGGTTGCAAATTTAATAAAAAAAATTTGATTCTGTGAAAAAGATGTATCGGTCAACTGCTATTCATTGTTCTATAATCTCACCCAAAGCATAAAAAATAACAGTGAGAAACAGATACAAACCTGAGATCGTATTCTTCTCCTCCGCTCTAGGAAATTTGATCTGTGTTCAAGTAGATCGTGATATCTAGCTTCTCTTGGTCTTGATGTTTCCACCTCATAGTCTTGGATGCTAAACAATGAACTAGACATATTGGATGAAGGATAACCAGACCCATTTTCGAAATTTACAGCATTGCCTTCAGGTACCATTGTTCTTGTATCATCACCTTGATCTGTATCTCTCACTTCTCCTTCTTGTTGCAAAGAAGAAAACGTTAAATCAGATAATGATGATCGACGAAGTACCCTGTCACGAAGTCTTCCAACACTTAAAGTTCTACTGAAACGAACATTCCGTTCAACAGGTTCCCGAGCACCTGGGCGTCTTTCGGAAGGTCTAGTTCTGTTGCTCCCTGTTTCATTATGATTTCTTGGAGAACACAAGTTTACACCACCGTTAGAATTTCTACCAACATCATGTCTAGAAGAATTTGTCTGGTTATCTTGCAAGTTGTCAGAAAAACCACATCCCGGAGTATTTAATCCTATATTGTCAGAAGTCTCTTCATAATAATGTGTTGCGCTCCTATTAATCTGTGACTGTGGAAGGTCACTGGCTTCTTGGCTTTCATCTCTATTTACAAAACTTCTAGCAGGTCTTGAATGTAGATGAAGTTCATCTTCGTTGTTCGGTATTGTGATACTTGTCGGAGATAGAGGATTGGATGACCCTAAACTGGTTGCCCGGCTTAATCTGAAGCTTACATTACCTGGAATGAAACTAAAACGAGAAAGGAAACGACTTGAAGGGTTCAAAGATGGAGAAGCAGCTTGAGCAGAGCTGCTACCAGCTCTGGAGGCAGTATCAGTGATACTAGCCTGACCCCATTCATTGAGCTGAACATTTGAAGATATACATGGAATTTCATCAGGTTGTTCAACATTAACCTTTCTGAAACACTCAACCTTTGCGTGATCTGGCTCTGTGTCATTCAAACTTGCACATGGAGCATTATTTCTAGTTTCTTTGTTCTGATGATCACATACCTAAAGCATGAATTACACACTTCAGTTCCTTAAATAATTTTTGGCCAATTAACTGCACACCAGCAATATAAATAAATAAAAGTTTTAAATAACAACCTATCAGAAACATTCACCATATACATACGTTTGGTAGAGGAGAAAAAATGAAGTCTAGTATCAGAAACATAGAAGCAACCATCGACAAAGAAAGTTCCAAGTGACGAGGCATATACTGCATCAACTTTTGACTATAAAGAAATATTATAGCCCCAACAATGGGAACTCCCCAGATAAAAACCCTTAATGTACACAGGACAGAGGGTTAACGGTTTTTGTGAACCTGCAGTCACAAGAATTATTCATTGGATCTCGTGGATAAATATCAAAGTTGGAAAAGTACGATGTGATTTTGTGATGTATAAGATAACCTATGTGTACGAAAGGCAAGCCCATCTTTGGAATATTTTTTTTGTGAGAAAACTTTCCTTAGTACACGTAAATATTAGGATTCGAGAGATAGCTGGATTTCATTCCAGTAGCCACCTTTCACAAAGCAGTCTTCGACAAGATAGCTACAATGTTTTTTAGGAAGAAACTTCTACATGTGGAACATTCATTCAATTAGATCTGCACAGGAACTGAAGCAATATAACCAATGTTTTACAACAAGAATCCCCCTTTCTTTCCTATCTTTTCACTACACACCAAACAAAAAAATGGTTTAACAATAAGAATTATAAAATATTTATTAAAAAGAAAATGCAACTCTCCCATCTTCTTTTCCATCTTTGTAACTCCAATACCAACCTCGACACTAAATGTTTTAATTGAGAAGCATACAATTCAAAAAATTTGAAAAAAAAAAAGTTAACTTGTACTCTTCAAAAGAACTCTCAGCAAAGTACCAAACAAACAAAACAAAGACTTGGGACCCAAAAATATATTATTGAATTAAAACAGCGGCGACAAGTTTATCTCTTTAAATATTACTTCAACTGATAATCTGATACCCATTACAACAAACATAAATTAAAGAGGAAATAAGTATTCATTAAATTTTTTTTTCTCTTTTTGTTACTAAAGTCTATTGGCCGCATTTCACAAATAAAATTAAATAAACTCGAAATTATACCAACCAATTTTCCACATTGATGCTCAAAACCAAAGAGAAATCATAAAGAACTTGAAATGAACGGATAAAATGGAAATTAAAGCAAAAAGAGAGGGACCTGGTCGTCATTGTCGCTGTCGTGGGATCGAGATGTGGTTCCCAGACAAGACGACTTGAGCACTCTGCTGAATTTAGATTTGGATTGACGCCTCCGACCATTGCCACCAAACGACGACGTTGAAGACGCCGTCGCTTTGCTCCCTCCCGATCCCATCTCCCTCCTTCCCGGCTCTACCCACCCCTCCAAATCCAATGCCCTTAGTACTTCACCCTCAAAATGTGATTCAAATTACAGTACGAACCACGCATTTGAGATCTGGATACATGGGGCGGGAGAAGCTGCAGCAGCAGGAATATCTGGTTTCCAATCACATTTACATTTGGAAAATAAAAGCAATAATTTTGAGACCAGGTAACTTACTTGCAGTTGCAGAGAGAGGAGAGAGAGAGAGAGAGATCGCAGATGCGGAAATGGGACGAAGGCCTTTTTCAGGCTTTTAAGTTTTAAGCCAAAGCAACTTGTTTTATGTTTATGTTTAAAGTTGAAGTAAATTTGTGTCTGTTAGCCTTGGACTCTTTTTGAGAGGACGACATGAGAGCAGAGAGAGTGGCGTTCCCTCTGCCTCTTTTCGTGCGATTCAAAATTGGTTTTTGGGCAACTGGATGCTACTTGTTAGGCTTGGGCCAACTCCGACTTCTTTCTATCCAGAACAGGCCGAGACTGCAACTTTGGGCCATATACTGAATAATAATTTTTACAAGCATATTGATATTATGTCCTAATTTTTCACGAACCTAATGGAAAAAGCCTTTGACTAGCAGATTAACGATCTCATGTTTGAATCTCTATAGTAGTGGCACCTAGGTAGTGTGTATGTGTGTGAGGCAATCTCATCTCCTTGTAGTTTAGACTTGTATTAAAAGTAAAAATAAAAATGTAGTGAGACTATATCTCGATAATTATGACAAAAGGAAACTTAAAGAGAATTTCTGCAGGAAGAGTCAAATGTCAATAAAAATTGATTTTATCTTCAAGATGTACAATTGCTGGCTGAGAATATTTTAGTTGATTTCTTTTATATTTTTAGAAGTTGTAATAATGTAGCTCATCAATTAATCCCATTCTTAGCTTATTTCTTTTAGTTATATTCCTAGGAGAAGAGGTTGCTTATTAAACAAACATTGTTTCAATAAGCCAGTTTCTTAATGAGAGGTGCAAAATTTTCCGAATTACATGTTTTTTCTCTCTATTCTTGAGAGCATCTCTCTCCTCACTCTATAGCTTCAAAAGCTTGTTGTTGTTAGCGAGATCCTAGTGTAATTAGGAGATTTACTTCCTAGTATATTTGGATTCTATTTATTTCCATTTTGTATAGATTTTATGTAATTAGAACTTTATCTTATTTCCTAGTATAACTCTGCTAGGGTTTGTAACTTTGTATTATAAATACCTCCTTTCGGAGAATGAAATACAACCTAAAAATATTCTACCCATATTGTTTGACTTGATATCAAAGCCAAGTTTTCTGGTGACCTGTGTTTTGTGCCCACCCGTATTCTAGCCATATATATATATATATATTTTCTACATGTGCCGTGTGTGCCCTCTTGGGTTTGTGTGTTGTGTTGTCGTGTTCGTGCCTGTCTTCGTACATCTGCCGTATTTGTGCCTTTGCTGTGTTCCGCTGTGTACTCTGTCGTGTTCGTGCCTCTATTGTCTTCGTGTATATGCCGTATTTGTGCTTTTGCTGTGTTCCATTGTATATTCTGCTATGATCTGTTGAGTTTCTGCTGCAATCATGAGTGATAACTCTATTGTTGGTTCTGTTGCAGCTGCTTCTGCAAATTTGCGTGTTTCTGACTTTATTCCAGGTAATGGCTCAAATACTTGGATAATTGGCACTTGTGCTTTTGATCATATGACTTATGATGCTAAATTTTTTAATGAATTGTCTAGTAACACCCGTGACCCATACGTAACTAGTGTTAATGGCTTGCCCTCTCTAATTACTGGCGAGGGTACAATCTCTCTCACTCCTACTCTGTCCTTGTCTCGTGCGTTATTAGTTCCCAATATCCATTGTAACTTATTATCTGTTGGTCGATTACTTGATACACTTAATGCTTCTGCTACTTTCTATCCTACACATTGCTCTTTTCAGGATCTTAAGACTCACAAGTCGATTGGGCATAGTAAATGGATATGGGGGGTTATATTATTTGACATTGCCTTATGCACCAGTTTGTGATCGTGTCGTTAATACTGTTCAAAGTTGCAGTGTCAAAGACAAACAACAAATTTGGTTATGGCATCGTTGCTTGGGACACCTGTCATTTGGCTACCTTAAGCGTTTGTTTCCATCTTTATTCCACTCTTGTGATGAGTCTAGTCTTAAGTGTAAGACATGTATTTTGGCCAAAAGTCATCGCACTGTGTTTCCTTTGAGTGCATTCTGATGTGTGGGGTCTGACTCGCGTTACTTTGAACGGATTTCGTTAGTTCGTCACATTTATTGATGATTGTACCCGACTCACCTGGGTTTTCTTGCTGAAAAATAAAAATGATGTTGCTTCCATCCTTCTAGAGCTTTGTACTATGGTGTCTACTCAGTTTCATGCTTGGGTCAAAGTATTCCGGACTGATAACGAAGGCGAATATGTGAATAATACTTTGGCATCTTTCTTCCGTGCTCAAGGTATTATTCACCAAACGACAACCCCTTTTACCCCTCAACAAAATGGTGTGTTTGAAAGAAAGAACCAACAATTGCTTGAAGTTACCCGCTCACTCATATTGGATATGTCTATTTCCCATCATCTTTGGGGGCATGTGTTCTATCTGCTGCCTATTTAATTAATCGTACTCCTAGCCGGGTTCTTGATTTCAAGATTCTGCATGATGTGTTTGGTGACCATATTTCCCCTGTCTCCGTTTCCAAGTTGCCTCCTAAAGTTTTTGGGTGTGTTGCTTATGTTCATGTCTACTCTCATCAACAGAGTAAATGTTATCCTTATGCTCTACGATGTGTCTTTATTGGTTACTCTTCTACTCATAAAGGTTATAAGTGCTATCATCCACCTACCCAGAAGGTGCATGTTACTTTAGACGTGACTTTCCATGAAGAAGTGTCCTATTATATATCTCTCTCCTCTCCAATTCAGGGGGAGAGGGGGAGTGAATTAGAGAGTCTTGGATTGGAGAATATAGAACTTGAATTGGAGAATGATGTGTTTGAAGATACTACTCTCAAGAAGGAAACGATCGATCGCACTGAAGCAAACGACTAGTCGCCCGTATCTGAAGATGAAACATGTGGTCTCTGTGAAGAAACGACCGGTTGCCCTTTGGAACTTGACCGGTCGCCCACATCTGGAGATGAAGCAAGTACTCTCGGTATCGAAACGACTGGTGGCATTAAAGCAAGCAACCAGTCGCCTGTATCTGAAAATAGTGACAATGATTCTTGTATGGATCAGTTTGATGTGATACCCCCCTCTGCCTTACCAGTGCCCCAATTTACTCATGATAGTGAATCAAGTGAGGTAATTTCTAATGATCTATCTGTGTCAACTTATCAATTACCCCCACAAACCACTCATGGGAAACCTAAAGTACAATATTATCTTTATATACATGCCAAGTTTAAATATCCCATTAGCCATTATGTGTCAACTCATCATTTGTCCAAGTCATATGCATCATATTTGTGTCAATTATCTAGTGTATGTGTGCCAACTAAGTTGCAGGATGCTTTATCTAACCCCAAATGGATGGATGTCATGAATGTTGAAATGGATGCCTTGAACAAGAATAAAACATGTGATTTAGTTCCTTTGCCACGAGGGAAGAAAGCTGTTGGATGCAGATGGGTGTTTACTTTGAAGCATAAAGCTGATGGTTCCATTGACCGTTACAAGGCTAGATTGGTAGCAAAGGGTTATACTCAAATCTATAGAGTTGATTATTTGGAGACTTTTGCTCTAGTTGCAAAGCTCAATACTATGCGTGTACTATTGTCTCTGGCTGCTATTTGTGACCGTCCCTTATTGCAATTCGATGTCAAAAATTCGTTTCTACATGGTGACCTCAAGGAGGAGATTTACATGGATCTCCCTCTTGGTATTCATGTAACCTCTAAGGAGGGTGTTGTGTGTAAGCTGCGGAAGTCCTTATATGGATTGAAGTAGTCTCCAAGAGTATGATTTGGGAGATTTGCAGCATATATGAAGAAATTTGGGTATGTGCAGAGTAACTCAGACTATACTTTGTTTGTAAAGCGTCATAAAGGTAAATTGACAGTTTTAATTATTTATGTTGATGATATGATTGTGGCTGGAGATGATCAGGCAGAAATGCAAAATTTTCAAAAGTATCTGGCTTCCGAGTTTGAAATGAAGTCATTAGGTGATTTGAAGTACTTTCTTGGGATTGAAGTTGCTAGATCTAAACATGGTATCTTTCTGTCACAAAGAAAGTATATTTTGGATTTACTTGCAGAAATTGGAATGTTGGATTGTAAATCAATTTATACCCCTAGTGAATAGAATCATAAGTTGAGGTTGTATCCTGATTAAGTCCCTATAGATAAAGAGCGTTATCAACGACTTGTGGGGAAACTGATTTATTTAGCTCATACACGTCCAGATATTGCATATGCGGTGAGTGTAGTGAGTCAATTTATGCATTCTCCTAGTGAAGATCATATGGGTGCTGTGATGCGCATTTTGAGAGATCTGAAAGTAACTCCTAGCAAGGGGTTAATGTTTTGCAAGTATGGTCATACAGATGTGGAAGGGTATACAGATGCTGATTGGGCTGGTTCAACCACTAATAAACATTCTACGTCTGCGTATTTCATGTTTGTAGGTGGTAATCTTGTTACTTGGAGAAGTAAGAAACAAAAGGTAGTGTCTCGATCTAGTGCAAAAGCCGAGTATCGTGGGATAGCTCAAGGTGTATGTGAGTTACTATGGCTGAGAAGATTGTTGAGAGATCTTGGTTTTGGGCCACAGAAACCTATGGATTTATATTGTGACAATAAGGCTGCAATTGCAATTGCCCATAACTAGGTGCAACATGATTGTACAAAGCATGTGGAGGTTGATCGAAATTTCATTAAAGAGAAGTTGGATGCAAAGATTGCTTCCTTCCCATTCGTCAGTTCTAACTATCAATTAGCCGATGTTCTTACAAAAGCTGTTTCTTACAGTATCTTCCTCAACTCACTTGACAAGTTGGGCATGCGCGACATCTTTGCTCCAACTTGAGGGGGAGTGTTAGCGAGATCCTAGTATAATTAGGAGATTTACTTCCTAGTATATTCGGATTCTATTTATTTCCCTTTTGTACAGATTTTATGTAATTAGGACTTTATCTTATTTCCTAGTATAACTCTGCTAGGGTTTGTAATCTTGTATTATAAATATCTCCTTTCAGAGAATGAAATACAACATGAAAATATTATACCCATATTGTTTGACTGTTATTACCCAATTTTATGACCCAAACTTGATTTATTTTTGGGTTCAGGCTCATGGGTCCCTCTTGGACAAATGAATGGAAACACTGCTCCCCGTATTGGTCAACATTTTGGCAGGCTAATCACCTTTGAAGATCTTGACCAACCTGGTTAGGGAAGAGGTTATTTTCATATACAAGTTGAACTGGATGCTCGTAACCCTCTATCTAAAGGGCTTTGGTTGACTCGCCATGACCAATCTCAATCACATGTGGAATTTTAATATGAACGCCATCTAATTTGCTTTAATTGTGGTCGCCTTGGCCATGGGGTTGAGCAGTGTCATTTTGAGGGACCAGTTGATGATGGGGATGGTTTGAACCCCTATGGACCTTGGTTGAAAGCTAGGTTCTCTCGTGATCTTGATGTTCATACCCCCACCCAAACGATGGGTGTGACTCGATGGTGCATTGCTGCTACAAAGAGGCCAATGGGTCCTCTGATGGGGCATTAGGAAGTAAGCCCATATTCTATGTTGATGCTTGTGTGAGAAATTGGCTTAACAAGGGATTTTTTATATATGAACCCACTTTGAATGTTTTTGTTGGGCCTCGAAGCTGGAATTCCCCCATACAAAATAACTCTTTTGGGCCTGCCCTCTTGGGCTCTAATTCTAATGCTTATTCTCATCACTCTCAGGGGTAGCCTTGTATGCATGCTCTTTGTTGCTTCATTAATATCCCTTCAAAGGCCCAAAGAGCTCGCATGTTAGGAGAGATAGAACTTACCAATCCTCCTCCTATTATCCGCAGGCTTTAGAATTCTCTGCAGAACCCTGCCATTACTTCTGATATTCATCCTGAATTTCCCTCGAATCGTTCCAAGCGGTCTCATATATCATATTCCCCATCTAAGGAATCATCCATAAAAAAATCCAAGAAAATTCTCCTTTATCTTGTCCTTTGGGGGGTATTGTTTCATCTACTAGGAGAGAGCGTAGATATCATGGTCGCACTCGTGGTACTAGGAGAGCTGCAAACAGATTTGTTCAAGCAACAACTTCTGTGAGGAAAATTTTCTGGAGGTACGAGTTGACTCAATTGATCACATTGATTCATCTCTTGACATCATTCCTGAAGGGATTACACCCTCATTAGACAGTTCTAGTCTCTTAGGTGGTGGTGGCTGCCCTTCAATAGCCACATAATCGCCATGATTGACCTATTATGGAATTGTTAAGGTTTGGGGCCTTCCTTGACAACCCTGAGTTTACTTTCATTGATTCATAAGTATAGACCCTCTGTTGAAATAAGAAAATTTCATACCTATCAGATTAATTTGGATAGGCATTTGGGCTGTAACAAATCAATTCTAAATCAAGTGAAGCCCAAAATAAAGAACTCAACAAAAGTGACGTGCCTAGAGATAAAATCCCATATATTTATCTCTAAGAAAAAGTCCCACTACAGCCCCACTTTCAAAAGAAATATAAAATAAAAGAAACAAAAAATAAAGGGTGGGAAGAGATCATGTTTATCCTCTGCAACTCCATTCAGCACAGAGGTCGCCAACTTAGCAAACGTGCTTCCCCAACTGTTATTCATCTTTTACCTATAAAAGTCATGAACGTACAGAGGCCAAAAAAAGGAGGAGGCAAAAACAGAGGCAGGAGAGAAAACGCAGAGAGGAACCGAAGGGCTGCAAAGAAGGCAGAGTCGAGAAGCAAGAAAGTGTTTCAGAAATTGATACTGAAGCAAGAAGAAAGGATACCCAAGGTCCTATAGAAAGTTTCAGAGACCATAAAAATCAAGGAAGAAACAAAAGGGCAGGAGCAGTCAGAGAAGAAAGCAAGGTTGTAGAAGAAAAAGGCAAAAGAAAATCCAAAGGGATTACAAGGCACTAATTACACAAGGAGAAGAAGAGGAGGAAAGCGTAAGGTATAAAATTCATTCTTCTCTGTAAAACTTCAGAGTGTCTCTCAGTGCAGGTTGTTCCCTTGCGGCTCAAAACTCAAACATCCGATGCAAAGTTCAATCCAACAAGCCTCTGTAAATGGTTGATCATGAGTTCCGCATGGAAGCCGACATCTTGAAAACGCCTTTCTCTATGAAAGCAACAAACAACTCTCATATCAAGTTCTCTGGAGTTGAATCAGTAAAATCCCCTTCCGTTGTTGTCTGCCATAAAGACTTTGAGAATGTGCATTGCAAAATTCCTTCATGTCCTTGCTGTCAAAGAAGTCTCATGAGACTACTGTAGGCAAAAGAAATTCATCATTCTCAAAAAATAATTGAAGAAATCATGTCTTTGCTTTTAGAGAAATCTCAAGAAATCACACAAGAGGGAGCTCTCACAAGGACCTCCCTATTGTGAAAATATACAGGTGGGCTTTCGCAAGAATCCCACTGTATTAAGTGCTATGAGCAACTGGCAGGTGTTCATAGAAATACTCCATGAATATAATGCAGGTGCTATTAAGTAACAGACAGAAAGACAAAGATATTCAAGAGTTTTCTGTACAAAAAGAAAACTGTTTTCTTGTCAGACCAAAACTTCTCCAAGTCAAGCACAAGAGAATTAAATTTGCACCCCTCAATTTCCCTGGAGCCTTGGACAAATAAAAAGAAAATGAATGTACAAGTGGGCAACAAGCCTTTCTCTGGCATCTAAATGGGACTTTGCCCCAGCAAAAACCCCAGTCACAAATCAAAGAAGGAACGCACTACTGTTCCAAACAAGACAGAGGGTAATCAACCAAATTTACTTTTAGTGTGAAGACCCGTGGGATAGAACAAGTACACAAGGCACAACACAAGTCATCAAGACAAATAGCCACACAAAAATAAAAAGTAGGGATCTCAAAAGAGAAGAAAAGTGAAGCAAAGCAAAAAGGGAAAGATGGCTCACCAGTTTCAGGCTGAGAAGCCTCCTGTGTTGCTGCTGCTGAATAAACCAAGAGCAGCAGAAGCCAAAATAAAGAAACCCAAAAAGCCGAAGAAGAAAGTCCAAGGACGAGAAAGAGAAACCAGCAAAAAGCAAACTTCCAATTTCAAGTTGAAAAGCCTATTGTGTTGTGGCTGTTGAAGAACCCAAAAGCAACATAAAACCAAGAAGCCAAAAAAAGTTGTAGTCTCAGAAGCTAAAAGAAAAGGAAAATGACGAAACAAAAGTAACCAGCTAAAAGACAAAAAAAGTTGAAGCCTGGGATGACTTTCAAATAGTTAATGAACTATTTGGTCTACTCTGACAGAAGGAAAAGACTTATCTTGCTTTGACTTCTCTTTGGTTTTCTCAAAACTCAAAGTTCTTTATCAATTGTGGCTACTGAGTAACTGAAGATATACGGTTTGGTTCAATTTGAATTAATTTAAGACAAATTTATAAATAAACCCAATCCTAGACATGTATTTATAAAAAAACACAAACACTATTTAAACATAGAAACACACCCAAAATCAACCCCAAAATCAATAATTGTATATTTTTTGGGTGTGTTTATAAATGGGTTTTGAGTGTGTGTAATGATGGATTTTGGGTGTGTTTATAAAGTGTTTTGGGTGTTGGGTTTTTTTATAATTTCAGCTCCCATTTTGGGTGTTTTAGTGAATTTCCCTTAATTTAACCTACTCCAGATAAAAGAGTGCTGCTATTTCCACCCACCTGTCCTATTTTCCCACCCACCTTATTTTTAAAATTTTAAAATAAATTTATTCCTTTGTAAAATGACTTTTAAAGACCTAAGGAAAAAACTTTTTTAAAGCATTTCAAATAAAACAATAAACTAAAATAAAAATAAAACAACATTTTTTCATTATGTTGAATTTGGTGGCAGCGGTAAAACGAATCTGTGTTCCTCGTTTCCTCTGTTTTTATTTTTCGATTCTTTCCAGTGGTCTCATTTTTTGTTGGTTGTGGTTGCTTTTAAAAAAATAATAATAATAAATCAAGTGTTGTGGATGCTTTATCCACCCTTTTAATACAATCGTTTCTCTTTTAAAAAAACTCACATGGTGTATGAGATTAAAGCCTCTTCCTCTGCTTCTTTACTATTTTTTCTTTCTAGATTTTTGTTTCTGTTTTTTTTTTATCTTCTGAATTCATGGTGAATTAGTGTTTTCTTATTTGGGTTATTTGTCTCTGACAGATTGATATAAGACTATAGGTGAATTCGCTTTTTTTTGGTATTAATCGTGGCTTTGTCTTCGACCCTCAACCCCAATTTCGCTCAGAGGTTGAAGAAGCTCTGCACAAATAACTAAGTATTTTTGAGAATTTTGCTCAAGCCATGGTGGAGGAGTGTGAAGAGGTGGGGAGGGGCTGGTGGCTAGTGTAGTGTTGCTGAGGGGGTGGGGTTGCGTCGGGAAGGGGGGAGAGAGGGTTTTTGTTTTTGTTTTTTTATTTTTTTTAAATGTTATTTTATTATTAATTTATTTTAATAATTTAAGGGTGTTTTAGGATAATGGTGGGTGGAAAGATAAGATTTTAATTTTTTCAAATTTACATGGTGGGTGGGAAGATAAGGTGGGTGAGAAAATAGGACAAGGGGGTGGAAATAGCAACACTCAGATAAAATGGGAGTGACTCAATTTGATTTGACTTCTCTGCTACTCCAAATAGATATCGGTTTCAAATGGCAGCTGACCATAAAAGCCTTTCTGACATGGACCCTTTATTTATGGTCCAACTAATGGAAATGACAAGGCTTAGAAACATATTAATGGGTAAACAAAACAAATTACCCATTAATTCTCAAAAGTCCAAAATATTTGATGGGTGTCCAAATAAATTATGTGGTGAATGGATTAATTTCCTCAAAATCATATGTGAGTAAATTAATAGGCTCATTAAATGCCTGTTAATTTTCTTTGGACATTGACAATAAACAAATATGGTACAAAACCATTCCAAATTTTCTCATGGGTCATCTACCCGTACAAAGTTCAATGAGATCAAATTTAAATCTCTCAACCACAAATTCTTTCAAGGGGGCTTTCATTCCTTGAAATTCCAGCAAGTCCAAACAGAATCCCTGGTTTACCTTAACCAAATTCGCCACAAACACTTTTTCAACCACAAAATCAAATTGAATCCCTGGTCCAACCACAATCATCCAAATTCCATACAATATTCCTCACACCACAAATTCTTTCAAGGGGTCTTTCATTCCTTGAAAGTCCAATCAAATTCTCCAGTGAACTACAAAAGGCTTGATCCCCGACAAGGGGTATGTAGGCAGTCTAGGGTTTCCTGGATGCAGCCATAACATCAAATCAAACTCCATTATTTATTTCATTCTTCATATTGGAACCAAAGGGTTTTCTCTTTCCAAAGAGATTATAATTAAGAGATATTTTCATCTTGAATGGGTCGTACTCAATTAATAATAAAAACTCTTATTTGTAAATAAGAGTGAGATTATGTTGGGTGAATTTTTAATTACGTTATTACATTTTTTATCTAACACCCTCTATTGTTTCTCTTTGAAACTCGAATGGGAAGCAATAAAATGAATATGTTAAAGAAGAGTATGGGTAGTTTTCAGTTAATCAGGTAGGCCTTTTTGGTGGGATGGGTCTGAGGTGGACTGATGATGTTTCAGTTGAGGTTGTTTAACAATCAAAAAATATTATTAATACCATCATCTCCATTCCAGGTAAAGGCAAATTGTTTCACGGCCCTTGGTTTTATGGCCCTTCGGATTGGGCGGGAAAAAGGCTTTATGGAATTCTTTGAGGAATGTGGATTAGCTTGGATGTGTGGTAGGGACCTCAATGATTTCTTATGGCAGCATAAGAAGCAGGGCGGGTTCGCCTGTGGGTTTGGGAGGCACAGATTTTTACAGTCCTTTATTGATGATAATGAGCTATTGGATTTAGATTGCAAGGGTTCAAGATTCACTTGGAACAATAGTAGGGATGGGGATGAGTTCATTCAAGAGCGTTTGGATCACTGTATTGTTAATTCCACTTGGATGGATTGGTGGCCCGATTCTAGCGTGTTTCATTGCTCGGACCTAGGATCCGATCATTGTCCAATTATTCTTGACACGGTCCTTAAGCTTTTGATAGGCTCGAAGCCTTTCAGATTTGAGGGCTTTTGGGCTAATGACCCGGAATGTGGTGATATCGTTTCTAGTTGTTAGTCTCGTGGGACTAATGAGAGCCCTACCAGTCAATGGTTATCCAAGCTCAGGTTTTGAGAGGTTAATTTGACTAGGTGGAGAAAAACTAAATTTGGCGATAATCATCTCAAGCATAATTGTCTTTTGGAGGAATTGGAAAGCATTCAAGATCAATTAGAAGATTCCAATGTCTGAATGCTCGCTCATTCCCTTGGATTAGACATTAACTCTCTTTGGGATATTGAAGAAAAGTTTTGGCATCAATGGTCTCGGATTAGTTGGCTATCTACAGGTGACAAGAATTCCAAATTCTTTCACCTCACTCCTCTACAGCGTCAGCAAAAAAATAGAATTTTATGGTTAAAAGGATTGGGGGTGGATGGATTGGCAATGAAGTCCTAATCCGTAGGGAATTTGAGGCCACTTTCTAATTTATCTTCACTTCTCTTGGTCCTCGGAGCTTTGAGGAGGTACTAGCATGCATTGAGCAGGTGGTTCCGGTTGACATGAATTTGTCCCTTTCTATGCCTATAACTATGGAGGAAATCAGGGTTGGTGCTTTTGGTATGAGAGCTCTTAAATCCTCGGGTCTCGATGGATTTTCTACCATAAATTTTGGGAGATTATCAAGGATGTGGTTCACGAGTTTGCCCTGGATTTGTTTAAGCATGGTCTGTTGTTTAATGCTATGAACCGTACCCAAATAGTCCTTATTCCAAAGATTCATGTTCCTAAGGGCGTGGGGGATTACCACAAGATAAGTTTGTGCAATTATGCTTACAAGATTCTTTCAAAGATATTGGCAAACAGACTTAAGAATATCATTACTCGTATTTTTTCTAACCAGAAGAATGCTTTTGTTCCTAATCGACAAATTCAGGATAATATTCTCCTAGCCCATGAATTTTTCTACCATCTCAAGCTTAAAAAAACTGGGAAAAACTACGAGTTGGAGCTTAAAATGGATATGACCAAGGTGTATGATCGCATTGAATGGGACTTCATGGAGGCCCTCATGTTGAAAATGTGGTTTGATTTGGGTTGGGTTCGAATCATTATGTGTTGTGTTACAATTGTTTCCTTCTCTATTATGCTTAATAGAAAGTCTGGGAAATATTTCTACCTAACCCGGGGCCTTAGACATGGTGACCTGTTATCCCATATATTATTTCTATTGGTGAGTGAGGCTTTGTCTTATATGATCAAGGTGCATTGCCAGTTCGAATTGCTGGTTGGGTTCTCTCTTAATGTGAATGGTATGATGTTATCTCATCTATATTTTGCAGACGACTCTTTATATTTCCTCAAGGCCTCTGCTTTGAATTGTCAAAGGTTCAACCACATTTTGGAGGTATATGTGCTACTTATGGTCAAGCTGTTAATAGGAATAAATATAATGTTTTCTTCAGTCCTAATACTTTAGTGTTGTTGCGTTTAGAGTGTTCCTCTATTTTGGGTATTGAGGTGGCTATTAATCCTAGCAAGTACTTAGGGCTTCCCACTATTTTGGGTAGATCTCAAAAGGAGGCCCTTAATTATGTGAAGGATCGTATTTGTGGGAAGGTCCAATCTTGGAGGGTGCACCCTATCCCAAGTTAGGAAGGAAGTTCTAATTAAATATGTGGCTTTTGTTGTCCCCTCTTATCCCATGTCTTGTTTCAAATTCCCATTGAAGTTATGCAGGGAGATTAATTCCATTATTGTTTGTGCAAATAATCTCACGGGAGAATATTCGCTTCTAGATCCTTCAACCTTCGATCTTTCTTCTCTCTCTTCCTCGATTCCTGTAAAACAGATTGGAGTAAATAGACCACACCCGGGGGGTGTTGGCCGAAGGCCCTCCGATGCCTAAGTTAGTTCGAGTGTTTGTATGGAAAACAATAGCTAAGCAAAGGGTACGGAGTTTTATGTATGGTGTAAACCGGGCGGCCGGAGCCGTGTGTGGTGGCCGGAGCCGTGTGGAGAAAATATGGAGAGTGGAGAGTGGAGAGGGAGAGAGAGAGAGCTTCGGGTATTTTCTCGGGTTTCTGAAGTGAATCTAGATGTGAATTTAGATGTACCTTGAATGATGAATAAACCCATCTATTTATAGGAGCCTCGGGGCTAGGGTTTCGTAGAGATCGAGTCGGATAATATCTGAATTATCTCGTTTAATTATAAGATAATACTCTATAATTAGGATATTATCCCTTTGATAAGATAATAACCCAATTATTGATATTATCTCATTAATTATAAGATAATATCCCTTTATTATGATAATATCCCAATTAATGGTATTATCTTTATTAATTATGAGATAACACCATATTATTAAGATATTATCCTAATTAATCAATTATCCCAATAAATGGTTTAATTAATTAATTTAAGGGATAATCTTCTTTTCCACGTGGCGTGCTCTGATTGGAGACGAAAATATTTGCTCCCACAAATGCCCCCCAGCTTCTGCATGGCGCTTGTGTGGCATGTAGGAGATGAAATTATTTTTCGGACTCTCCAACTGTATCTGGGCTTTCTTCTGCGAGTTGGACTCCTTTTGCAGATTAGGTTCCCAATTAGAGTAGGCTTCTGACTGTTCTTGGAGTTGGATTCCCAGTAGGAATGAGCTTGCGATTCCTTCTTGAGCCTGGGTTGTCCAGCTTGTATAAATACATGGCTTCTCTTCACTCTTTCTCACATCGTAAACTTAACTTCTCTACCTTCTAGCTTGAGAAAGATCTTGGAGAATTTGTACTGCTTGTCGAAGAGAGGAGTTGCCGTGCATCCGAAGTAAGTCGAGCTCATAAAAATATATATCCGTATATATTTTTGTCTTTTTTGGCAGCAAGGTTGTAGTCCAGCCGCATACTCCTAGCTATGGTCGTGGCCTCGTGATTGAAGAATCTCCGCAAGTCTGCGGATCTGGAATGGAATTGCAAGGCCAGCGTGCGCTTGAAGGCCTGGAGCTTGGATCTGCACTCGCTGGGCTCGAAGGGATGGAGGCGCTGGGCTTTGGAGCAGAGGCTTGGAGGCGCTGGACCTTGTGCGCGACACAGGCTTGCACTGGGCAAGCAGGCCGCATGCGCTGGGCTGGACCACAAGGTGCGCGCTGACGTGGAGCAAGGGGCCTTCGTGCGCTACACAGGCCTGGAGCGAGATGGGCCGAAGGGTGCGCAGGGCTGGCGCGAAGTGGGCCCCACGACGTGGGTCTTCTTGCTGGATCAAATGCTGGGCTGTGTGCGCTGGGCTGCTCCAGCTTTTTTTTTTTTTTTTTTTAAATTTCCTGCCAGCTTTTCTTGTTTTTTCTTTTTTTTCTTTTTCGTGTATTCTAACTTGTAGAATTTTCTTCTCTTCCTGCAGTTGTCCGTTGACCATGTCTTCCGAGGATGGTAGCAAGTCACCAAGCTCCCAAGTGCCTTTGTATCTGTGGGGAGGCTCCCAAGTGTACAAGAAGAGATTTGTGCCCAATCTGCACCGCGTTACAACTGAAGCTCAGTTCCAGAAGTGGCGGGCCATTTATGCTTCTGCAATTCCTGATGACGTGCATATCAAGCTGGGGAAGCCTTTGACTGACGCCGTGCCTTGCGTGGATGTGAATGATCCAAATGCCAGGATGATCACCTTCCGTCCCTTTTATTTCTCCTTGGGCTTCACATTCCCGCTATCCAAGCTCTTCAAGGAGGTGTTCTGCGCCATGGAGTGTGCTCCAAGTCAGTGTACTCCAAATGTATACCGGGCGATCATGTGTTTTGAAAATCTTAGCCGCTTCTTCATGCTGGAGCTGACAGTGCGAGAGTTCTTCTATTTTTTTGAAGTGAGGCGCTTCGAGGAGTATGCCCAAGTTCGCATTTACAATGCCAAGCTGTTTGACAGCTTTAGCCAAGGAGATCACGTGTGGCATGATGATGTGTTGGAAGTCAGCGGACGGTGGGAAGGCGACGTTGGTGATGGTCCACTTGTTCCCATCACCTATTGTAACGGTACGTCCTTTTGCGGTTTTTGATCTATTCTCTTTTATTTGAATTTCTTGAAGTGTGGCTAACTAACTTCTGTCTTCTGCTTGTAGTGAGTGACATTAGCAAGAAATTGAAGCTCGGGCCTGACATGGCTAAGGTCCGCTGTGCTTTGAACATCCCTTCAAAGTTTCGCGAGTGGCGTTGGTTATTGAGCGAGTATCGGGAGAAAGACGGTGGACTGCCCCCTGCCGAGGATGTCTAGAGATGGAAGCAGAACGGTCCGGACCCCGATGATCTACCTGCTGGACATGAGGAGTGCTATGATGAATCCCCATCAAAGAGGAAAGCTGATGTCAAGTCACGGGAGAGGAATGTGTCTCCATTGAGGAAGAAGTCAAAGTTCCCCTCTGCTGAGAAGACCCAAGTAGGAGCTACTCCCGTGTCATCTGCAAGGGTCAAACATCTGGTTGGTGCAGATAGCAAGAAGATTGGTGGTATGCGCAACATTAGGGATGTCCCCCTTAAGCCTCTTGCTGATGAGTTGAGAGATCGTGATCTGCTCCGTGAGATAGTCCGTGCGCGATCTAGTTCACCTGTTGAGAGGCAAAGAGATGCAGATGTTCATATTCGGAGTTCGGGTCGTCTGCACCAGTCGAAGAGCGGAGGTCGATCTGGGAGGTATGCTCATCCATCCAACCACCATGATCCTGTTGTTGAGTCACGAGCAGTCAAGCGTGGAGTTGATTCGTCGTTTCCAATTCCTTTGGAAGTGAGGTTGGCAGAGGCTAAGAAAGCAAGAGAGTCATCTGCTCGGGCGAAAGGTTCTTCTGCAACGTCAGCAGCTGATCCCCAGGTAGACAAGTCCAGCCCTGCAGAGGATGCAGGAGTGTCTGATCTGCTCAAGACGCATTTTCTATCAAGTCCATCCGCTTGTGCTGGGCTAGTTGATCAAATCCGTCAAGCTGGTGATCTTGGTACCTTTTCAAGTCTTTCCTTGGAAAAACAAAGGGAAGCAACACTTCATTTGCTTCAAAAAGGGGCTGTTTTTGCTGCTGAGACCATTCGGAATTCATCTGCTGTTGCCCCCTCTTCTGCTCAGCTCAGTGAGTTGGAGAAGAAGAATGCTGAGCTAGTTTGCAAGCTTTCTGCCGAGCAGGCCCGCTATGAGAAGAAGACGTCCGATTTGAGGGCGATGATATCCGAGCTGAAGAGTTCCCTTGCTGAGAAGGATTCCGAGCTTAACTCTTCTGCTGCTGTCTTGGCTAGTCGGAAAGATGCTTACTTCCATCTTGAGCGCAAGAATGCCGACATCTCTCACAGCTATGACAAGCTTTTGGCTAGATTTCGTGCCTATCATGAGTCTGCTGAAGAATCCAGGTCTGAAGCTACCGTGGATGTGTACAAGCTGGGCTACATGGACTGCATAAATAGAAAAGATCCATTCTTTGCCATTGGAGATGAAGACATTGAGATGCTTTGTCCTGAGCAGGTTAATGCTGTGGACATGGAAGGAGTTGAAGAGCAGGTGGCTGAAGAGGCAGTAGCCGATGGAGCAAGAGAGGATGCAGCTGATGAGGCAGTGGCAGACGTCATAGATCAGGCATGTGAAGCTGTTGAGAGCGTGGCTGATCAGGTGGACGTCGAAGTGGCTGCAGATCAAGGCTCCCATACCGGCGCTTCAGAGTAGATGAAGACTCCTTTATTTCTTTTTAGCTTTTGTAGTCTGCTTTTTGTTTAGAACAATTGGTCTTTGTTTGACCCATCTTCTTTTTGTTTGATCTTGGCCGGTTGGTCACTTTGCTATGGAAATTTCAGTTTACTATTTTTTCAACTTCAATTTGCCTATCGTCTTGTGAACTGCTTGAGTAACCGGCTAGTGTCTTGGCTGTACATTTCCCCTTAGGATTTTTGCAAAAAGCCGGGGTCCCTCTTGAGGGATTCCGGGCGTATTCTGCCTTTTTCTGGAGAAAGCCTAGAACGCTTCTGGTCATCGCCCTGCGTCTCCCTTAGGACGCTTTTTATGGGCAACTGTATGACTATCCTGCCTCCCTTAGGAAACGGATAGGGACCTGGATACCTCCCTTAGGAAATTCCTGGCGCACCCTGCAACCCCCTTAGGATGCTGCTTTGCGGGCTACGTCTCCCGAAGGACGCTTCTGGTCGCCGCCCTGCGTCTCCTTTAGGACGCTTTTTATGGGCAACTGTTTGGCTATCCTGCCCCCCTTAGGAAACGGATAGGAACCTGGATATTTCCCGCAGAAAGCATGGAGACCTCCTTTTAAGAAATTCCTGGCGCACCCTGCGTCTCCCTTAGGACGCTGCTTTGCGGGCTGCGTCTCCCGAAGGACGCTTCTGGTCGTCGCCCTGCGTCTCCCTTAGGACGCTTTTTATGGGCAACTGTATGATTTATCCTGCCTCCCTTAGGAAATGGATAAGAACCTGGATACTTCCCTTAGGAAATTCCTGGCGCACCCTGCGTCTCCATTAGGACGCTTCTTTGCGGGCTGCGTCTCCCGAAGGACGCTTCTGGTCGTTGCCCTGAGTCTCCCGAAGGACGCTGCTTATGGGCAACTGTGTATATACATTTTTTCTTGACATTCTGGAATGAGAAATTGAACTTTTATTGATGTTCATGAGATTACATCGCTTTATTCGAAATGGAAATAACTGAATAAAGGAACTATAACTTCCAATAGTTGTAGTGCTCGGTCATCTGCTGGGGACTAAGCAAGTAGGAAGAAGCGTCATGGATAGTATCTTTGGAGGTGGCAGGCATTCCATTGTCGTGGAATCTCCTTCCCTTCCATGGTGTCGAGCGTGTAGCTTCCTCTGCCCCCAGACCGGCTGATCATGTAAGGGCCTTCCCAATTGGGTTTCATCTTTTTGGACCCTTGTCTTTGTGCGGTGATGAAGGTCTTTCTTAGCACGAGGTCGCCCGGTTGAAACTGTCTGACCTTGGCTCTTTTGTCGTAGTAAGACTTCAACCGCTGTTGATAGGAGGCGACTCGAACAATAGCCTTCTCGCGTTCGCCTTCAAGTAAGTCAAGATTGAGCCTCATCTGCTCGGAGTTCTGCTCAATACTGCCCACTTCAATGCCTATGGAGGGGACAGTGACGTGCGGAGGAATGATCGCTTCAGTTCCATAGGCGAGGGAAAACGGGGTTTCACCAGTTGACCTTCGTTTGGTAGTGCGGTAAGCCCATAGTACTCCAGGGAGCTCGTCTACCCATTTCCCTTCGGCGCCTTCTAATCGCTTCTTTAGGCAATCCAATATTATTTTATTGGATGCCTCGGCCTGGCCATTGCCCTGAGGATATCTAGGGGTAGATAGATGCTGTTTAATGCCGTATTGTTTGAAGAATGCGGTGATCTGCTTGCCGATAAACTGTGTGCCATTGTCGGTAACAAGAGATTGTGGGCAGCCAAATCAGCAGATGATGTTTCTCCAGATGAATCGTTCCACGTCTGCTTCTTTAGTAGAGGATAGAGCTTCGGCCTCGATCCATTTAGTAAAGTAATCAGTGGCGACGATCATCATTTCTTTATTAGCTGGTGCCGTTGGCATGGGGCCCACTAAGTCGATGGCCCATTGCATGAAAGGCCACGGACTGTTCTGTGGATGGTAGACTTCGGCAGGCAGGTTAGGAACCGGTTTGTACCGTTGGCAGCGATCACATCTTTTGACATACTCGGTTGAGTCATGGCGCATGGTAGGCCAGAAATAGCCTATATTTAGAGCCTTCTGGGCTAGTGACCTGCCTCCAGAGTGGTTGCCACACTCGCCGTCGTGAATTTTGTAGAGGACCTCAAGTGTCTGAGGATATTTTATGCAGGTGAGATGAGGGCCGGAGTATGATCTGCGAATGAGCTTGGTGCCTTGTATGTAGTATCTCGCGGCTTTCTGCTGGACCTTCCTAGCGTCGGACTTATCCGACGGAAGATTTCCATTCACCAAGTAGTTGATGATGGGGTCTTGCCAGCTGGGGTCTTCATCGATCTGCATTGAGTCGATTGGCTCTATTTCTTCGATGCTTGGCCGGTCAAGGTGTTCTACCGGGATGGAGCGTTTGAACTGGGTGTCCAGCGCTGATCCTAGGCTTGCCAGCGCATCTGCATGGGTGTTTTCCGCCCGTGGAACTTGTTGGATGGTGAAAGTAGGAAATTCTTTCAAAAGTCCTTGGACTTTGTCGAGGTACTGGATCATTCTCGGATGTTTTGCCATGTACTCGCCTGAGGCTTGATTCGTGATCAGCTGGGAGTCTGAATAGATGGCCAATCTTCTGATCGACAGTTCTTTTGCTAGGCGCAGTCCGGCGAGCAATGCCTCATACTCTGCCTCGTTGTTTGAAGCAGGAAAGCCTAGCGTGATGGCTTGTTCCAACAAAGTTCCATCTGGGGTGATTATGACGACGCCTGTCCCCGCTCCTTTGTGATTTGACGCTCCGTCTACATGTAACTGCCACATGCCATTAGGTAGGTTTGAATCAGTGAGGGAGGTATCGTCTGCTTTTTCCTTGCTTTTCGTGACCAGCTTCTCTTTTTCGGCTGTCGGAGTAAACTCTACAACAAAATCTGCTAAAGCCTGGGCTTTTATAGCAGTCTTCAGCCGGTAGAGGAGGTCGTATTGACTGAGTTCGATAGCCCATTTCATGAGTCGTTGAGAGGCATCGGGGCTGTGGAGGATCGATCTCAAAGGAAATTCTGTCATGACAATTATCCGATGCGCTTGATAGTAGGGCCTTAGCTTTCTTGCGGAAACTACAAGCGAAAAAATGAGCTTCTCCATTTTCGGGTAGCGAGTCTCTGCGTCGAGGAGAGCTTTTGAAGTGTAGAATACCGGATGTTGTGCCCCCAGCTCTTCTCGGATGAGAGCTGAGCTGACGGCTGAGTCGGACACCGCCAGGTAGATGTACAAGTCTTCATCTGGTATTGGTTTTGAGAGTAGGGGAGGTGTGGTGAGGTAGGTTTTCAAGTTTTGAAAAGCTACTTCGCACTCGTCATCCCACTTGTCCTTGTGTCCTTTCTTCAAGGCTTTGAAGAATGGCCTGCACTTGTCGGTAGATCTCGAGAGGAATCGGTTGAGAGCTGCTGCTCTACCCGTTAGACTTTGTATCTCCTTTGTTGTGGCAGGTGACTTCATGTTGAGTATAGCCTTGATTTGATTCGGATGTGCCTCAATTCCTCTTTGGGTGACTAAGTATCCTAGGAATCGGCCAGACGAGACTCCGAATGTGCATTTGCTCGGGTTCAACTTCATGTTGTATTTTCGGAGTAGGCTGAATGCCTCGGCCAGGTTTGTGATGTGGTTTGCTCGCTGGGGAGCTTTGACTAACATGTCGTCTACGTAGACCTCCATAGTTTTACCGATTTGCTCCTTGAAAATTTTGTTTACTAGCCTTTGGTAGGTTGCTCCGGCGTTTTTCAGCCCAAAGGGCATGACTTTGTAGCAGTATGTACCTCTTTCGATGATGAAAGAGGTTTTTGCTTTGTCGTCTTCATGCATCATGATTTGATTGTAACCGGAGTAGGCGTCCATGAAACTTAGCAGTTGATTGCCGGAAGTTGAATCGACGAGCTGATCAATTCTTGGCAATGGAAAGTTATCTTTAGGGCATGCCTTATTGAGGTCGGTGTAGTCAACGCACACTCTCCACAGGCCTTTATCTTTCTTTGCTACTAAAACAACGTTCGCCAGCCATTCTGCGTAGGAGACTTCTTCAATGAAACCGGCAGCTAGGAGCTTGTCGATCTCGGCTTCAATGATGGCAACCCGCTCGGGGGCGAAGTTGCGTCTCTTCTGCGCTACAGGCTTGATTGCTGGGTTGACGTGTAGGCGATGGCAAATGATCTGGGGATCAATGCCTGGCATGTCGGATGGCGACCATGCGAATACGTCTTTGTTGTTCTGGAGGAAGGTTGCAAGCTCTGCCCTTTCCTCCTGGCTTAGACGCGAGCCGATCCGCGCTTTTCTCTCTGGCTTGTCAGGATCAAGGGGTACTAGCTCGACGTCCTCCTCGGGCTTCCATCTTTCTTCAGGAGAGACCTCCGGACGGATTCCCTCGACTTGGTCCTGACTCTTTGATTGCTATTGGGGAGTAGCTGTTCCCTTTCCTTTCTGGTCAGCTCGGCTGTCAGGAACGGGATTTGCCTTCTCCTCTGGTTGCTCTACTCCCTTCATATCTGCCTGATTTACAGGGAGGAACTGTGTTTGCTTGCTTCTTTTCAACCCTTGAGCTGAGCATTTCCTCGCCATTGTCTGATCACTGTTGACCTGACCGATACCGCCCCCAGGGATAGGGTAGCGAATTTTCTGATGTGTGGCGGAGGTGATGGCGTTGATCTTGCTGATCCATGGTCTGCCCAGAATTCCATTGTAGGGTGAGAGTTCATCAATGACCATGAATGTTTGCGAGCTGATTACAGGTGGGGAGTAGACATCGAGATCTATCGTGCCCACGGTAACCGTTGTTGCGCCATTAAAGCCGGTTAGTGACCTCGCTGATTTGTTGATCTTTGTCTCTAAGCCCATCTGCTGGATGACTGCCAATTGTAGGATATTGGCTGCACTGCCCTCGTATGCGTGGATTCGATCGACCATGGCTTGAGCGATTTGAATGCTAATGGTAAGGGTATCGTTGTGTGGCAGATTGAGGCCGATTAGATCTTTCTTTTGGAAGCCGATCACGGGATCGTCTTCTGCCAGTGGGAGACTAGTGGAGACCTGAGAGATCATAGTGGCCTGTTTGATCTTCCTCTTCTTTTCTTTGTTGGTCAGCCCGGATTTCTCGGAGTCGGCTAGGATCGTGTTAATCCTTATGACTTTTTGAGGTGGCTCCTTGGCGGCATCGCGGTCCTCGATTCGCTGGATGGCCTGCTTCGCGATGAATTCCGTGCAGTGTCCTTCTCTTACGAGTTCTTCGAGATGCGCTTTCCAAGCAAAGCAATTATTCGTATTGTGCCCGTGCGTCGCATGGAAGGCACAATATTTTCTGGTATCCCTTTTATCCGGATCTCCTTTCAAGGGTTGCGGTCTTTTTACCCAAGGTTTGTCCTTCACTGGGGCTAAAATTTGATGTATAGGGATGGAGAACTTGGTGTAGTTCTCCTTTGTCGTAGCATCTCCTTGTGGGCGCGACCTGCATTTGTCTTTTTCCCTGCTGCTAAACCTGTCGCTTCTTTGGTCTGCCCGCTTGGTCGGCTGATCTTCCTGCTCGGTGGACTTCTTCGCGGCAATTCGATCGTCATCCCAGAGCGCGTAGCGTTCCGCGGTCGCAAAGACCTCTGCCAGAGTCTGGCTGGGAGTGATAGTCAGCTCGCGGTATAAGTCGTGCTCAGCTGGAAGACCTTTCTTGAATGCAGAGGACGCGATTCGGTCATCGCATCCTACGATGTTAGCCTTTTCTGCTTTGAATCTCTTGATGTAATCTCGAAGAGATTCATTGGGCTTCTTGCGCAGGTTGTACAGGTGGTCAGGGTTCTTTTTGATCGTCCGGTAAGAAGTGTAATCTTTGGTGAAGACATAAGCAAGCTCCTTGAAGCTGCTGATCGACCTAGAGGGCAGAGTGTGGAACCAGTCCTGAGCTGCTCCTCGCAAAGTCATTGCAAACACCTTGCACATTAGCGCATCTTCGGCTTTGTAGAGGATCATAAGGCTCTTGAAATGCTTCAGATGGCTTTCGGGATCAGAATCTCCTTTGAAGCATGTGAAAGATGGTGTTGAGAATCGTTTTGGAGGAGTAGCCTGCTCGATTTCAGCAGTGAAAGGTGAGGAGTTTGCTCGGTCTACTTCCATGCGTAATGTATCTTCGAAATTTCCGCCAATCTTTAAGTCTCGAAGTCGGTTATTTACAAGCTTCTCAACGTCTTCCACACGCATGGTTAGTCGGTCACGTGGGCGACCTCGGCGATTTGGACGACGCTGACTAACTTCCTCGTTGGTTTGCAAGGGTTGACCTTCTCGGCTGCGCTGCCTAGGCGGCGTGTCGGTAGACTGCGCTTGCGAGGTATTCCCAGCTTGGTGGTGAGAGCTGTTTCTTCGAGAGCGAGCAACGGAGCGCCTTTCTTCACGGTCCTCATCGTGAGGGTTATCTGGTTGACCTCCCTGAGAGCCTAGCCTTTCGTGAACATTTCTCTGTGAGCGAGCAGCGGAGCGCCTTCCTTCACGATCCTCATGGTGACGGCTGTCAGATTGACCTCTCTGGGAGCCTAGCCTTTCAAGCACGTTTCCTTGCGGGCCCAGGCGAGCACGGATGCCAGGTTGTGGGCCTAGCCTCTCACGCACATTGGCCCTTAAATTCTGTCTGGATGGGAGACTTTGTCTGCTCTGAGTGTGGCTTGCAGATGCTTGCAACATGTCGACAAGCCGACCATATTGTTGTCCATCTCCTTGTCTGCTTACTCCTGTTTGGTCTGCTTGGTGCCCATTGAACTGCATATCGGCGCGTTCGTCCATCCTTCTCTCTTCGCCCTGTTGTCCAAGACCAAGGTTTTGAGCCAAGCTTATGTGGTTAATGAGCTGGTCAACTTTCTGAGCTAGCTGGTCGACTCTTTGATTAAGGTCTGCTTGACTTCGTGGATCGGGAGGAGAGAAGTGTGTGGAGCCCAATTGCACGCGGGCTAGGTTTTCATTAGAGGTGTGAGCGAGAGCATGCGTCGAGCGCGGAGGCAATGGAGGGAATGGTTGAAGTTGCTCCAAGATTGGGCCAAAGTTGGCGATGGTCGTGAGCCCACCTTGATGGGAGGTTCCCCCATGTTCGGTGGCGGCGCTATGAAGGTGGCCAGATCCGGCCACGGGGCCTTGGGATGGTACGACGACGGCTAGTGCGGTGGTCCCAGCAGGTGGCGCGGTGGTTTGTTGCGAGTTCATGGCGGCTAGAGGTGGTGGTGCCACCATGTCGATCGCGGGATCGTGGGAGGAGTAGCTTTGGGCCGTCACGGATTGAGCCATCGCGGCGGTCTTGCTCCTCGTGCGCTTGCTTCCAACCATGGTTGTTTGGAAGGCTTTGGTGGATTGGAAAATAGGAGGAACGGATTCCTTGAGCACGCGTTGAGTATAACTCGTGCTCTCAATGAAAGCACCAAATGTTTGTGCAAATAATCTCACGGGAGAATATTCGCTTCTAGATCCTTCAACCTTCGATCTTTCTTCTCTCTCTTCCTCGATTCCTGTAAAACAGATTGGAGTAAATAGACCACACCCAGGGGGTGTTGGCCGAAGGCCCTCCGATGCCTAAGTTAGTTCGAGTGTTTGTATGGAAAACAATAGCTAAGCAAAGGGTACGGAGTTTTATGTATGGTGTAAACCGGGCGGCCGGAGCCGTGTGTGGTGGCCGGAGCCGTGTGGAGAAAATATGGAGAGTGGAGAGTGGAGAGGGAGAGAGAGAGAGCTTCGGGTATTTTCTCGGGTTTCTGAAGTGAATCTAGATGTGAATTTAGATGTACCTTGAATGATGAATAAACCCATCTATTTATAGGAGCCTCGGGGCTAGGGTTTCGTAGAGATCGAGTCGGATAATATCTGAATTATCTCGTTTAATTATAAGATAATACTCTATAATTAGGATATTATCCCTTTGATAAGATAGTAACCCAATTATTGATATTATCTCATTAATTATAAGATAATATCCCTTTATTATGATAATATCCCAATTAATGGTATTATCTTTATTAATTATGAGATAACACCATATTATTAAGATATTATCCTAATTAATCAATTATCCCAATAAATGGTTTAATTAATTAATTTAAGGGATAATCTTCTTTTCCACGTGGCGTGCTCTGATTGGAGACGAAAATATTTGCTCCCACAATTATGGCCAATTTTTGGTGGGGATCCTCTGAGTCAAGTAATAAGATTCATTGAAAAAATTGGTAGTCTCTTGGGTTACTTAAGTCTATTGGAGGGATGGGATTTCGTGACCTGACTTCTTTCAATTAGGCCCTTCTTGCTAAACAGTGTTGGCAGTTGCTCCATAACGCCGATGCTCTGTGGGCTCGAACTTTGAAGGCTCTTTACTTCCCTCATGGCCACTTCTATGAAGCAGGGAAAAGTGCTCACCCTTCTTAGGTGTGGTCTAGTTTGCTAAAGGGTTGAGATTATATTTTGTCGGGGACTCGGTGGCAAATTTTAGGCGAGCTCTTGGTGAATATTTGGAGTGATAAGTGGATTCCAAATTCCAAGTTAGGAATTATGCATCCACGAGCATCGATACCTGCTTCTATGCCCCATGTGGTTGCGGACCTTATTGATCGTGCTTCTGGCTCTTGGAATATGGATCAGATTGATCACCTTATTTATGCAGAGGAATGCAAGGCTATTCGGTGACTTCTCATTTGTGTGTCTGTGCTCCCTAATGCTTTGGTATGGCCTTATGAAAAGGATGGTGTGTACATAGACCATCTGGTCTTTGTACTTATGCTAATCTCTATCAAAGAAGGATTAGAAATAACCCATTTTGTCCTATGTGTGGTTTGGAGCCTCAGTCTATTGAGCATATCCTTATTTCTTGTTCTTGGGCTGGTAGGATTTGGTTCTGTTCCCAATTGGTTTACTCCCTTAATAAGCAAGGTATTTCATTGTTGGATGTTTGGTTTTCTGGCATCTATGATTCTCGTTCCTTCTCCAAACCTTAAAGGAGCTAGGTTATTACTAAAATTGCTTGGAATATTTGGAAGGCTAGATGCAATTTTATCTTCAATCACTCATCGGATTCTCCTACCCCTACTGATTTTATTGCTCTTATTACTTCTTAGGTTGTGGGGGACTTTTTGGCCAGTCAATCTATAGGTGTTTGTGCAGCTTTAGGGTTATCTGTTCCCTCTGTTGTGCATGCCTCCTTGGTCTGGTCACCCCCCTGGCATATGTCATGGTGAATTCGGATGGTGCTTGGGATCCTTCTTCGTTGGACGGGGTTGTCATTTGTGGTGGTTCTGGCAGTGTTTTAGGCATTTCCTCTTCTTCTTCCTTTGGTTAGTCTGCGATTCAAGTGAAAACTTTGGTTTTATTGGATGGTCTTAGGCTTGCTAATTCCTTGGGTTTGAGGGAGGTAATTATGGAGTCTGACTCTCAAAGTGCTATTCTTGCAGCTGGGGGTAGGATCAAACGAAATGCTTGGGAACTTTTTCTCATTTTTAATGAAATCAGGAACTTTGGATCCCGGTTCTCTCATATATTATGGAACTGGGTTCCTCGTGAAGCTAACCATGCTGCTAATTACGTGGTGATGCTTGCTAGGCCGAGGATTTAGACAGATTGTTGCGTCGACCAACGCCCTTCCTCCCTTGTCTTCATTTTGTCCAAGGACGGCTTGCCTTGTCATCCTGTGTTTGGTGGCAGAATCTCGGATGGCTAGTTTGTTGTTCAATTGTTTTTTGGTTTGTTTTGGTCTTTGTTTGTTTGTTTGTTTGTTTGGCTGCCCTCCATGTCTTTGGAGTGTTATATTCCTGTTTAGATCAGTGCAATAGATATTAAGTTATATCAGGTTTGATAAGAGTTTAAATTAGGTTATACCTTAAGGCCCAAAACCTTGTGAAATAAGGAAAGTTTTTGAAGCCAATTAAAAGGGTCCTATTTATTTCATTTTGCGTGAACCGTTGCTTGATGTGCTTAGAGTGTTAGTCAAGTCGGCCATTGGTGATGAGTAGAGACGACTTGACCTTGCTGTATATAAGCTTGAGACCCTGCTCTCGTTAGACACGTTCTCTAAACCTAATCTCATCATAAAGAGAGAGCTGAAACAGTTTCTGTGAGAGAGTAGAAGTCTTGAGCTGTTCGTGTCTTTTGTTAGAGTTTTGCTGCTGCTACGATTGAATGAGTTCTAAAATTCATGTACTCAAGGAAGATGGTGCCAGGAATGTCTTTTTATGTATTTAAGGTTGTGTGAAAGATCATGGACACTTATATAAAAAATCTAACATGGGGTAGCTAGTGCCTTCTGGCCGTGTTTGTTGTTTTGGCTTTTTGCCTCTTTCCTTGCCTTTTGGCTGTTAATGAGAAAGGCTTTTAAATTTTAAATGTTTTATTTTCTTTTAATAATTTGGCTGTTTTCTTTTATTTATTGTGGGAGTTACAAATTGTTTAATTTTCAGTTTTTATTTTCTATTCATTACCTTAATTTTTCTAGTTAAATGTGTCTGGAGGTTACAAGTGTTGGATGCCTATAAAAGGCCACTCCTCCTTCACATTTGAACACACCACAATCAGATTTCTCTGTTCTCATACTTTCATATATTCCATACTTTCCATATTACTTTTGGGCAACGGTTCTGTGGCTTGGAGATTTCTATCTGACAGTGAACGTGCTCATAGCGGATTTTAAGCTTGTGTATTGAGGTCGTATCTTGGAGTCTTGTAGACTGTCATTTCCTGCACGTAGGGAGACTACAAAGGCTTTAGGACAACGTCTTTGACGTGCTTTCACTATACCAGGCTTGCTTTCTTAATCTTAACATATTTTATGTATTTATTTATTTATTTGTCTCTTTATATTACTTTATTGTTAAAGCTTTGTCTTATATATTATTTATATTTAAAGGGTTTGAATAAGAATTTTATAAAAAGGAAAAACTACAATTTATAATAACAATCAAAAGCCTTTGTAGGTTAAAATTATTCTTACCATATTTGTTGTTGCCATAAGTTTCAATTTAATTTTCTTCTTATAAAGCTAAAATAAAATTCATTTAAATAAATAAAGAAATAAAAAAGGGCACAACCACAAGTTTTCAAATCGAGACTTCAATCCAACTTTAAAGGAAAGGTTTCAAACTAAGATTAAACGTTTGGTTTGTACGTTTTAAAAGATACTAGCCTCTCCACACGCGCTTCTGCGCCTGAGAGAGGCTTTTTTTAAACAAACTTAAATTTATTTTAGAAATAAAAAAGATAATGGGTAGTTGTGTTCCGTAAAAATAGGATCAATTATCTTATTTTTCTTTTAATTTTAATTTTTTTAATATGAAAAAGTATGAATTTACCATATTATCCTCATTTAATTAATAATTTCAATTCTTAATGTTTGCATTAACCAATGATATTTTCTGGTATTTTGAATGTTTCATAATTCTCTGTTTTTTGCTTTATATATATAAATTCAAAACCTTCAAATATCTTGAAAGTTTTCAAACCAATATTAAACCCTTTGGTATGTACGTTTTGGAAGATATTTAAGTTTTAATTTTCAAACTAATATTAAACCTTTAGTCTCTAAGTTTTTAGATATTCAAAACCTTAAATATCTTTATATATATAAAAAATAAAAACAAAACTAAAGTTAAGTACACCTTGGAAAAATTAATAACGTATTGGTTTGAAAATTCAAAACCAAATTAAGTTTACTGTTGGTTTTTTGATTTAAATAAAAAAAAATTACAATTTAAAAAATTAAATAAAAAATAGGTCTGAACGTTTGTCTATACCATTTTTAATAACAGTTTTGAATCTTTAATAACAATCATTATACTATCTTGTTCTAAACGTTAGTTAGTATTTAAAAGTAAACAGTAACCGAAATTAATGATCATTGGTATGTTTATAAAACAACAAAATAATAATAATAAAGTTAGATATCTTGTCATAAACTTGGCACCTTTTTTTTTCTTTAAGTTATTGTTTGATTATTATTAAATCTCAATTTTATTACATTTATATACCAGATTTGTTGCTTCATTATTGTTTATTGGAATTGAGATGGATAGTGTAGAGACCAATAGTGTTAAACCTGGAAAATTTAATGGGACAAATTTTAAGAGGTGGCAAAGACAACTTAGAAGTTCAAACCACACCTAATAAAACTACAGAAACCTTCTAAAACTAAGGAGAAGATAACAAAAGAAGAATTAGAATATCATTGCCATAACAGAATCCTTAGTGCTCTCTCTGATGATTTGTATGATGTTTAACAAGATACAAAAAATGCAAAAACTTTGTGGGATGAATTAGAAGCTGAATATGGGATAGAAGATGCGGGAATTGATCGTTTTACAATCTCAAACTTTAATAACTATATGATGGTTGAGAATAAAACTGTAAATGAACAAATTCATGAGTACCAAGATTTTTTAAGGAAAATAGAACTTAAGGGTACAAAGTTTAGTGAAGAGTTTAAAATTTCTTGTCTCATTGATAAATTACCCCCAAGTTGGTCAAACTTTGCAAAAACCCTTAGGCACAAACAAGGAGATTTTACCTTAACCCAAGTATTAAACTCCCTTAGGATTGAAGAGAAACATAGATCAAGCAACAAGCCTAAGGAAGAAAAGACAGACGTGAACGTAGTGGAAAGTTCAAACAATAGGAATCCTTTCCAATCTAGAAGGAAATTTTTCAAGAGGACAAACAGAAATAGCTAACCCAACCATAATCAATTCAACCGAGACCAAAATCGCTAGCACAATAGACCCCATAACAATTCCAATGGCAATATGGATCAACCATGCTTCGTTTGTGGGAGAACAAATCATTGGGCCAAAGATTGTCATTACAAGAAGACCGAGCCCTACAAGCCAAAGCCTAAGTGGAACAAAGGACAAAGGGGTCCTACAGCCCAAATGAATGTGTTGGCGGATCAAGATGATCAAGATGAACCCAATCTAAGGTATAGTTTTAAGCCTCTAGTTAATGTCGCATATTTAAGTAATAGTGATTGGTGGTTAGATTCTGGGGCAAATGTACATGTGTGTTTTGACAAACGATTTTTCAAAAATTACCAGAACTCAAGTGGAGGAAGTGTATCCCTAGGGATGTCAGGAAGTGTATCCCTAGGAAATGACATCATCACACAAGTACATGGAATAGGATAAGTGGAATTGAAGATGACATCTGGGAAGGAACTCTCAAGGATGTGCCACATGTTCCTAACGTGAGGAGAAACCTTATCAATGGATCGTCCTTTGTAAAACAAGGATACAAAATTGTAAGGAAGTCGAATAGGATTGTTATTACTAGAAACAGTGTCTTTATTGGAAAAAGGATATGTTTGTGATGGGTTTTTCAAAATAAATGTAGTTTTTGAAGATAATAAAATTTCTCCCCAAGTTTTTAATGTTGAATCTTGTAATGTATGGCATGGAAGGTTAGGACATGTAAGTTTAAGCAAAATCAAAAAATTAATGGATCTTGAGCTAATCCCTAAGTCTAACGTAGACCTTAAGCACAAATGTGAAGTGTGTGTTCAAGCCAAACAAACTAGGAATTCCTTCAAACCTGTAGAGAGAAACACCCAAATCTTAGAGCTCATACATAGTGACGTGTGTGATTCAAATAGGTCTCCTACTAGAGGTGGAAACAAGTACTTTGTGACCTTTATTGATGACTTCTCTAGGTATTGCTATATTTATCTTATTAAGACAAAAGATGAGGTGTTTAATAAACTCAAGATTTATAAAAGTGAGGTAGAAAATCGATTGGAGAAAAAGCTAGATCTGACAGAGGTGGGGAGTATACCTCAATAAGCTTGGAGTGTTTTGTGAAGAACATGAAATTATACATGAAATTACTCCACCATATTCACCTCAATCTAATGGAGTGGCTGAAAAGAAAAATAGAACCCTGATGGATATGGTAAATTCTATGCTTCTTAGTAGTGGACTACCTGAGAACTTGTGGGAAGAAGCAATGCTAACTGCTTGTTTCATACTCAATAGGATAACATTGAAGGATAATGAGAAAACTCCTTATGAGTTATGGAAAGGAAGATCACCTAACCTTAGAATCCTAAAAGTGTGGGGGTGTTTAGCTAAGGTACTCATACCCGATCCTAAGAGAAAGAAAATAGGTCCTAAGACTGTAGAAGTAGTTTTCCTCGGTTATGCGAAAAATAGCAGTGCTAATAGATTCCTGGTGATTAACTCTGAAGTAAAGAAGGTTGCAAACAACACACTTATTGATGTAGGACGAAATATGGTCACTTATGGCACTAGGAAAAGAAGGAAGGCGTATCGTTGGGATTTTCTAATTGATTGAAGAAGAGTTGGAGCGAAGAAGTGAAAAGGGACGTAGCAGGAATTTACAAATTTGGCGTCCGAGCTCTGATTGGGTTGCATAATACCATCTCGAAAAGGGAATGATGTCGCGTGACAGGACCCGACCCAAATTCCACTTTGGAATCCGAACCGAACCCTGTGCGTGTTCGACACCTGGCAGGTACGAGCACAAATGACCAAATTGCCTTTCTAGTAAAAAAAATTCTAAAACAACTGGGGTTTGACTTCTGCCGAAAAACTCAGCAGGGTCTCCCCTGAAATGGACCAAACCCAAGATTACACCTGTCAAACATGCATATAAAAAAAATATACACCAACTGCCAGCATACAAAAATTTACATACTAATAGTTAGACAAGTGTTCTAGGGCAATTTCAGAGCTCTACACAGATTAGATTACAAGTATAAAATAATTATACAAGACCCTACGCTGTCAAGGGATGTGGCGGAAGATGGACTCGGCCCGGTGGTGGCTCACTGTGCACGCTTACTGCCTGGGGGCGCAAAACATTAAAAAGGTGAGTGGACCAAAAACAAAGTTTAGAAAATAGTATAAGAACATACTAACCCCACTGTAAAAACAATTATATAACTAAATCATTTCTTATATAAATACTTGTACTGGAATCACTGCATTCATATCTTTATATATATAGTCAATCACACACTTGATTAAAACATTAAGTCCTCAAAAGCATTGAAAACAACTTTAAATCTACCACCTAGGTGTACCCATTTAGCAATCCGTCAATTCCTTATAATCCATCAATTCCTTTAGTTTCCGTCAATTCCTTTGGTTTCCGCCAATTCCATCATTGTGCCACCGAAGTGACATGTCCTAGCAGACCTCGGGAAACACAAGGTCAGGGGATACTTGGTCTATCTGAGCCGCATTCCTCACACCCACGGTTTGGGCGTCCCCGAAACTCGTGGGGCGGTGTCTAGCATGCTGACCTACCCGAAGGCAACTGGATGTCCGTCGACATCAATATAACCGAAGGCAACATAATTTTATTCCGAAGGCAACTTAATTTCCGAGGCAACATTTATTATACTGAAGGCAACCTTGGGTACTTATGGTGGCTTAAAATAAATGTATATATATATAATTCTAAAAAAGATTAAAGTTTATAAAACTACTTAGGACACATGTCCTGAAAGTTTGGTCTCGATTGGACGGTCGGATTGCTCACGATCGCACGATCGCACGATCGGACTGACGAACGATTTTCCGTAAACCTAGCCCTAGGGTTGGCTTTTTCGGAGCATCCAGGACTCCGATTTACGATCCGTTGAATCCTACACAATCCTTAAAATACCTAGGTCAACATACTTCAGTTTGGCTATGATCCAACGGTCCGAACGTATTGAACCCAGAAATCGCACACTATGCGAGATCCGTTCGGGGTTCAAACGTTATCCAAATTGAGATCCGCGAAATCCTATGCGCTCGTTAGGACATGAGGATTATTCTAGAACCAAGAGTGGCTCCTCTTACTGGCCCACGCGCCGCCACACGCCGTCAGCGTGTGGGTGTGCCTAACAATTTCCGGTGACCAGATTTTCTCCACAACGTCGGCCCAAACTCCTATCCTAGGTAATATACCCTATTTGGAACCACTTTTGTTCTTGGACTATGGCCAAAAAGTGGCCGGAAGTGACTGAAAACGGCGATGCAAAACCGGCAGTAACTCAACTCGTAAATCAACCTGTCAAACTTCAAAATATCTGAAAACCTACCCAACCAACAGCTAGAGCATGAAAATCAGTCAAAAAAACATCCCTAATTCGTCCGATTTCGTGGCCGGAGGAGAGAGAACGAGCGGAGAGAAGTTTGAGCAAAAATCGACTCGTTTTCTGCAGTTTTCCGGTGAACCTCGTGGCGGCTGAAGGTGGGAATGGCTGGGCTGCGACGGAGGGATCTGGCCGGTCCAATCTTGGCCGGTCCGGTGCCGTGTGGTGGCAGCTGGAGGTGGCTGGGTGATCGGCTGGAGCAAGAAGAAAACAGGGGTGGGGGTTTGGTGTCGCGCGAGGAAGAAGAGAGAGTGAGGAGAGAGAAGGGAAAATCAGTTTTAAAAATCTGATTTCTCAATTTTACCATTTTGCCCTTCTCAGTATTTTGATCGTATTTCCTTCGTTACAAGTCCGATTCGAGTCCACCACGTGTCAACGGACTCGTTTCGTCGCGCTCTACACAACGGTACAAGTGGATTTCCCAAATTCTTTCCTGATCAAAAAGTCAACTTAAAACCAAATAAAATATTCTAAGGGTAAACTTGTCTTTTCCTCTAATAAATTATTAATTAACTATTAATTAAGGTTTGGGTTGTTACATCGCAAGTCCAACTCACAGCTTTGCTGTGACATATGGTGGCTTTTGGGCTTTTGAGGTCGTTTGGCCTTCCAAAAGTGCATTTCCAAATTGTATTCAATTTAAATACTTTCCGTTTCTTTTATGTTACGTTTTCAATAACTCCCCAAGACAGTCCAAAGGGTGAGAACTTGAGGTCGAGTTCTTTACAAGTGAAGGAGTTTGATGTAGGACGAAATATGGTCACTTATGGCACTAGGAAAAGAAGGAAGGCGTATCGTTGGGATTTTCTAATTGATTGAAGAAGAGTTGGAGCGAAAAAGTGAAAAGGGACGTAGCAGGGATTTACAAATTTGGCGTCCGAGCTTTGATTGGGTCGCATAATACCATCTCGAGAAGGGAACGATGTCACGAGCCCAACTCACAGCTTTGCTGTGATATATGGTGGCTTTTGGGCTTTTGAGGTCGTTTGGCCTTCCAAAAGTGCATTTAAAAATTGTATTCAATTTATAGACTTTCCGTTTCTTTTATGTTACGTTTTCAATAACTCCCCAGGACAGTCCAAAGGGTGAGAACATTGTATTTAATCAGCTGTCATGCTTGGTTGAGAGCATCTCGACTTTTATCAAATAATTCAAAGAGAATTTTCTCTCTAATTTCCTGGTGGATTCCAGATTATCGTTCTTCAGGATTTTCGCTTGAAAATCTATTTGCTTGTGCTGCGTCAAGTGGTATCAGAGCAGGTTTTGCCTAACTCGAGGTGCCTCCAATGGCTCATCTAGATGAAGAAGATAGGACCCGTGGAGACGGGGAACCAATCACTCTTAGAGAATTGATGTTGGAACAATTGTGCGCAAATGTTATATTTGTCAGGTTTCGAAGGGACAGGTACAAAACACTGGATTATACATGCCTTTACTAGTTCCTAATGATATTTGGCAGGATCTTGCTATGGATTTTGTCCTTGGTTTGCCTCGGACTCAGAGAGGTGTGGATTCAGGTTTTGTGGTGGTTGATCGGTTCTCAAAAATGGCGCATTTCATAGCCTATAAGATGACTGCTGATGCATCCAATATAGCGAAGTTGTTTTTGAAGGAGGTTGTTTGCTTGCTTGGAGTACCTACATCTATAACTTCTGATTGTGATACAAAATTTTTGAGCCATTTTTAGATCACTTTGTGGAGAATGTTTGGGACTACTTTGAACCATAGTTGCACTGCCCATCCTCAAACTGACGGCTAGACTGAGGCTACCAATCGAACATTGGGAAATATGGTGCGAAGCATTTGTGGAGAAAAGCCGAAACAATGGGATTATGCACTGCCACAGGTGGAGTTTGCATATAACAGTGCAGTTCATAGTGCAATAGGGAAGTCACCGTTTTCCATTGTTTATACTGCTGTGCCTAATCATGTTGTAGATTTGGTGAAGTTGCCTAGAGGCCAGAAAATCAGTGTTGCGGCAGGAAATTTGGCTGAAGAAGTGGTGACTGTTCGTGATGAAGTGAAGCACAAACTCGAGCAAACTAATGCTAAGTACAAAGCCTCTGCAGACAAGCATAGGTGAGTTAGGGTGTTTCAAGAAGGTGATTCTGTGATGGTGATTCTGAGGAAGGAGAGGTTCCATGTTGGTACATATAGCAAGTTGAAGCCTAAGAAATATGGTCCTTACAAGGTGCTGAAAAGAATCAATGAAAATGCCTATGTTATTGAATTACCAGATTCCATGCGAATTTCCAATACTTTTAGTGTTGTTGATTTGTATGAGTTTCGTGAAGATAAAACCCTTTATCCTGAACATAACTCGGGGTTTAGGGTTCTTCGGAGGTGGAGGGGACTGATGTAGAACAAATGGCTGAATGGATTGAAGAAGAATTGGAGCGAAGAAGGGAAAAAGGACGTTGTGGGAATTTACAGATTTGGCGTCCGAGCTCTGATTGGGTTGCATAATACCTTCTCAAAAAGGGAACAACGTCACGAGTCCAACTCACTGTTATGTTGTGATATATGGTGGATTTTGGGCTTCTAAGGTCATTTGGCCTTCCAAAAGTGCATTTAAAGATTGTATTCAATTTACAGACTTTCCGTTTATTTTCTATTAAGTTTTCAATAACTCCCCAGGGCAGTTTAATGGATGAGAATGATGTATTTAGTTAGCCGTTATGCTTGGTTGAACTATTCTGAATATGGTCACTTATGGCACTATACCAGAGCACTTATGGCACTAGGAAAAAAAGGAAGGCGTATCGTTGGGATTTTCTAATTGATTGAAGAAGAATTTGAGCGAAGAAGTGAAAAGGGACGTAGCAGGAATTTACAGATTTGGCGTCCGAGCTCTGATTGGGTCGCATAATACCATCTCGAAAGGGGAACGATGTCACAAGTCCAACTCAAAGCTTTGCTGTGACATATGGTGGCTTTTAGGCTTTTGAGGTTGTTTGGCCTTCCAAAAGTGCATTTAAAAATTGTATTCAATTTAAAGACTTTTCGTTTTTTTATGTTACGTTTTCAATAACTCCCCAGGACAGTCCAAAGGGTGAGAACGTTGTATTTAATCAGCTGTCATGCTTGGTTGAGAGCATCTCGACTTTTATCAAATAATTCAAAGAGAATTTTCTCTCTAATTTCCTGGTGGATTCCAAATTATCGTTCTTCAGGATTTTTGCTTGAAAATCTATTTTCTTGTGTTGCGTCAAGTGGTATCAGAGCAGGTTTTGCCTGACTCGAGGTGCCTCCAATGGCTCGTCCAGACAAAGAAGATAGGACCCGTGGAGACGGGGAACCAATCACTCTTAGAGAATTGATGTTGGAACAATTGTGCGCAAATGTTATATTTGTCAGGTTTCGAAGGGACAGGTACAAAACACTGGATTATACATGCCTTCACTAGTTCCTAATGATATTTGGCAGGATCTTGCTATGGATTTTGTCCTTGGTTTGCCTAGGACTCAGAGAGGTGTGGATTTAGTTTTTGTGGTGGTTGATCGGTTCTCAAAAATGGCGTATTTCATAGCCTATAAAAAGACTGCTGATGCATCCAATATAGCGAAGTTGTTTTTTAAGGAGGTTGTTCGCTTGCTTGGAGTACCTACATCTATAACTTCTGATCGTGATACAAAATTTTTGAGCCATTTTTGGATCACTTTGTGAAGAATGTTTGGGACTACTTTGAACCGTAGTAGCACTGCCCATCTTCAAACTAACGGCCAGACTAAGGTTACCAATTGAACATTGGGAAATATGGTGCGAAGCATTTGCGGAGAAAAGCCGAAACAATGGGATTATGCACTGCCACAGGTGGAGTTTGCATATAACAATGCAGTTCATAGTGCAACAGGGAAGTCACCGTTTTCCATTGTTTATACTGCTGTGCCTAATCATGTTGTAGATTTGGTGAAGTTGCCTAGAGGCCAGAAAATCAGTGTTGCAGCAGGAAATTTGGCTGAAGAAGTGGTGACTGTTTGTGATGAAGTGAAGCACAAACTCGAGCAAACTAATGCTAAGTACAAAGCCGCTGTAGACAAGCATAGGCGAGTTAGGGTGTTTCAAGAAGGTGATTCTGTGATGGTGTTTCTAAGGAAGGAGAGGTTCCCTATTGGTACATATAGCAAGCTAAAGCCTAAGAAATATGGTCCTTACAAGGTGCTGAAAAGAATCAATGACAATGCCTATGTTATTGAATTACCAGATTCCATGGGAATTTCCAATACTTTTAATGTTGTTGATTTGTTTGAGTTTCATGCTCATCCCTATGATATCAGTGCTATCTTTTGTGACGTTAGGAAGGGAGTTATCCCTGAATGAGTTTCGAGGCGGACAATCTCCTGCAGGGTGCATGCCACATGTACTCTTGGAGAACTCACCTAAGTGAGAGACGTCATGAGGTCGCAATTGTGAGAATTGGGCTATTCTCTAGCAACTCTCATGAGAATCAAGATTAGCGCATGGCCATAAATAGCGCTACCCCGCTTCCAAGTCTCAACCAATACTATGTGTGGGATATGTTGAAGTTTGGTCAAAAGTGCCGAGTTCAATACTGTGTGCACTCAGGTTCCTCAAATGAAAACTATCATCACTAAGTGATGGTTCAAGCCCGGAAGGCACCTACACCTATTGCATAGTTGCCCATATGTATATTTTCATTATCTTTTACTATTTAAAAATTTTAAAACCCTTTGTGGGGGATTGTTATTATTTGAAAGGCTTTTAAATTTTAAACGTTTTATTTTCTTTTAATAATTTGGTTGTTTTCTTTTATTTATTATGGGAGTTACAAATTGTTTAATTTTCAGTTTTTATTTTCTATTCATTGCCTTAATTTTTCTGGTTAAATGTGTCTGGAGGTTACAAGTGTTAGATGTCTATAAAAGGCCACGCCTCCTTCACATTTGAACACACCACAATCTGATTTCTCTATTCTTATACTTCCATGTATTCCCTATTTTCCATATTATTTTTGAGCAATGGTTCTGTGGCTTGGAGATTTCTATCCGACTGTGAACGTGCTCATAGCGAACCTTAAGCATGCGTATTGGGGTCGTATCTTGGAGTTTTATAGACCGTTATTACCTGCACGTAGGGAGGATACAAAGACTTTAGGACAACGCTTTTGACATGCTTTCACTATACCAAGCTTGCTTTCTTAATCTTAACTTATTTTGTTTATTTATTTATTTGTCTCTTTATTTTACTTTACTGTTAAAGCTTTGTCTTATATATTATTTATATTTATAGGGTTTGAATAAGAATTTTATAAAAAGGAAAACATTTAGGATTAACATATTCTTATTAAAACACTCGCTTCATTCAACATAGGGGTTTTTTTTTTTTGGTGGTAAAAAATTCAACATAGAGCTTAGCTAAGGTGATATAAGCACATGGGTGGCACCACAATTGAAAAGTAGGCCAAACTCTCCCCTCCCTCCTACAAGTGCACCCGGGTTCCATTGGCGTAGGAGACAATCTTTAGGCAACCTAATATATTACTCCCCCTCCCCCTCCCTAGCAAATGACCAAAAAGAAGAAGAAAAGATGCAATATAATGGCAGATGCGCTCGCCAATCATGGTCATCTACTTTTAAATCTTTGTATTTGGTTTAATCATGTAACTCATATGGTAGCCTTAAAAGGATCTTATATGATAGTTGAAATATTGGGATCTCAAAGGATCCTCATAATTTTTGTTTCTGTTAAAATAAGAATAAATATGAATAAATCCTATGCCCGTCCCACCAAATCAATTTAACATTCAATTTGGTTTCATCCAAGGCTTGCAAGTTTCAGATAACAGCACCCTTGCCAGTAGGATCTTTGCATTAGCAGCATAGAACAAGACGAAAAGGGCTACTCCAGGGTGAACCATTTTCATTCAAATTGGATGCATTGCATCTTATAAGCCTTCTTTTAAGCAACCTAGTACCTACAATAGCAAAGAAAGCACGTTATGATTAGAAGAGTAGTTTCTTTCATGATTTTGTGACAACTCTGGTGTGATCATTATCTCTGGGCTTGTGGAACTATATGATGCCAATACCATGTACCATACATTGTTTGTAACTTGAATAAAACATAAGCAGAAGTTATATTCCCAAGTCCTATAACATAGCAATCGGATTTCAAACAAGCATGGTAAACTTAAAAAAGGGTGGTGATAAAACCGTCATCGATTTGAACACGCATAAAGATTTTTCAAGGTTCCAGAGTGAAAAGTGTTGCCTAATTGATGCATTCTTCGATTTTACAAGAACATTTCAGTGACAATATGGTTATTATAAGGGTATTCCCTACACTACCTGCTTTATGAGGTTGTGTATATGGGAAAGCCATCACGTTCTAAGAGTCTTTTTTTTTTGGAGGGAATGTCCAAAGGCTTGTTGAATCAATTGATGCTGGTATTATTTCTAACCTAAGTTGCATCATACCAGAGTTACTGGGGTTGAGCATGGCAGTTTGAGCATGTGATGATGACAAAACATGGCAGTTTGAGCATGTATAAGAAAGGTACACGTAGTATTTACGGTCACAAAATATTTCAGCTTCATTGCACCATCAGCTGTTTGAAACAACAGATGCATAAACAGCCTGATTTTGTTAGCAGGAACTGTATTAGCTTTTGTTGCCTCAATGTCAAATCCGATTATATTTCCATATCACATACTGATAAAAATATGACTGAGTAAGTGATGCAAGAGCATCTAATGGGCATTCCAAGTCTAAGTAGCCCGATGGTCGATTGGGCTAGGGTTACTTTTGATATTATAGTTTTCCTATTCCAGTTAGGATTTGGTTTAATTTCCTTTGTCAATTAGGTTTTCCATTTTGTTAGGGTCTGATGGCTAATATATAAGCCTAGTTAACAGTTGTAATAAGGGGCTTTTGACAACTTTATTCAGAAATGACAGAATATAGAGTTCCTCTGGGGTGTCTTTGGACCACAACTCAATTATCTTAGTTCCAACTTCACTTTATCCATCTATGTTCTGTGTTGTTTATCGCTGGGATTCCATTTCTACTGTGGTTTGGCACTGTTTCAGGCACTGGACAGCAGCTTATCACTACTGCCCTGCATCAGTAAGCATAATGATAAAATTATTATAATTATTGTGGCAACATAATAGTGGCAAGTGATGAAAAAAATAAACAGAATAATTAATCAAGACATATTCAAGGTGCCAGAGAATTTCACACTAAAACTTACACTATCTTTTTGACAATGTTACAGATTCTTTCGAGTTAATTGCCACGCAAACTGATCAACAGCCACCATAGCACGAGATGCTGAGCCAATAGAACCATCGTACCTGCATGAATAAATTATAATTCACAACAAATTATCACAAATCTCTTGAAAAATATACATTATTTGAGTTTCTCATTCTGTACATATTACAGTCACATCCCAAACCTCATTTCAGTGCTTAAAGTAAAAATTACAGACGGTAAGTGCTTACAATGCAACCAAGAGAAATGCTGCTGTATGCATAACGATAGCGCCTTCACCAGTAGATTTTGATGTGTTCATGCACCTTGCACAGAACCAATTCTCATGAATTGATGTGACTACATCTGTCATAATATTAGATCTAGTAAAACTTACCACAATTAGATCTCAAAGCATAAATCATTGTAGATGGGATCTGTAGGATGCATATAGGAGCCGTGAAAAAACAAGACGCATATACAAGCAAATCAGTCCTAAGCTGCATATATGAGCAGTTCTCATGAACTGATGCAACATCTATCATAATATGTGCAACCTTTTTTGCATTTCTGCAGCAGTTCTGTGTTGTCGTCAAAAGCTCATTTATTGTAGTGAAAGAACACACATTGTCAAGATATTGAAAACCTGCTGTAAAATTTCATGATCTAAACTGAAAGACAACTTTACAGGATTCAGTAGTACCATATAAGGCCACTTTAAATCCCTAAAACATGTAATAAGGAATACAAAACCATATGCCCCTCCAAATCCTCCAGTTAAACAGACAGTTATTACTTATTAAACAAAGTAATTGTGGTAATTGCAGCCACATTAAGAACTTACATTGGTTTGGTCCAATAATGAAGCTCTCAGTCTGGAGCTTGTCACATTTGATGAAATCAATGAATTGACTCAATTCGATGGGATTCACTTTTATCCCTTCTTCTTCTGCGCTGCATGCATACAATCAACCTTCAGGTACAGTGCTTACAAACAGAACAAAATGATAAGCATCATACATTTAAGTAAAATTTTCTCTTGGCCAAATCAAGCGTAATGGTTACTGTTCCCTATCATTATTTCTGAAAGAAGGTACACATACAAAACATGACATGCAAACTTGAATGTAAGCATATTGACATGCAAGCCCAGTTTTTTAAGCATTCAACAATATGTATTGAGTTTTAGTCTGAACTCCAAATTGATGCAACTCTTGGTAGACTGGTTTATGTGGATCTCAAGCATATAAAACATGAAAAAGCAACATTTTTACTTTAAAATTAGGATTTTATCTCAGAATTTAAAACACTATTAAACACTTTGGGGAAAATTTTAACCTAAATAGCCAAATAATAATTACAATAAAAATAAAAATCGTATATATGTAAAATAAAAATTCACAACTCTTGGAAAACTTCACTAGAGAGTAGACTGTTTGACAACTATACTGCACAGCTTGATACCAACTATCAAGAAGATCAGTACTATTGCTTCATTAACTTTTCATCTGCAGTTGATGAACTTAAGAAAAATGATATTCATCTTCCTTATTTTTCCCTTGTTTAATAGTTGGCTCATCATCAGCCCCAATCTCAGGCTTTTCCCAATATTCAATCGGTATCACTGCCTGTCATGAGAAGTTTCTAATCCTTGCATTTCCTCTTCAAAGCTCAAAACTTTCATTAAGACTCTTCTTTGTGTTATGAAAATTCAAATTTATACCCCAAATACATCTAGAAGCATCTAAAATACATCCATGAGAAGAGAACCGTAGCATCTTGATATATATGTAACAAAAGTAACATTTAGCAAAACCTATTTGCACATATCAACTTCCAATTTGACTGTTAACCACAGGCACCATCAAACTAAATTTCCCAATGAATTTCGTCCATACATATATGCATATAGGAAATAGGCCATATAAAAAGTTCTATGAGGGATATTTTTTTCAATTAATCCATAACATTTGAACTTATAAATGTAATAATGGATATAAGTAGCAAAGTGTGTAATTCACATATCTTTTTCATTATTTTTGTTTTTCCTTGAAAATAAAAAATGAGCAGGTGCAGCAAATGAATTAATGGTGAAGAAGAGCAAAAGAGCAAAAAGATTGAGTTTTTAGTGCTGAAGAAGGAACGATGATCAAGGTAAGATGTCAACTCAAATCAATCCAAAATTTTACAACACGACATAATGTCTGTACCTGTTGAATGGTCCAAAAGTATAGACCTGAAACAAGCGTATGGCTCAAACATCATACATATCTCAAAGATAAAACCTAAATTGGGGTTGGAGGGAATATGAAGCACGGTTGTCGAAAACCACTTTGAAATCTAGACCACAGAGGAAAGAAAGCAATTTTCCTGAAAGCTACGAAGACAAAGGTTCCTGAAAGTATAATGCCAACTTTGTGAAAGGTCAACACATATAGCATGACACTCACATTGAGAGAGAAGGATGGAATCGGATTGCAGAATGATAACATTATCAATTCTCCCCTCAAATATCACATGCCTTATGTTAACTCATCTATATTTGAAACACCAAACAAGATGCTTTAAACCTGATCCTTCCAGAACAGGTAACCCACTTATCAAAGTCATCAAAAGCTGGGCTTTACTAGTGTAATGATATTAAAGAAAGTAAAGAAAAGTTGCAGAGGTAATAATCAAACCCTGCTCATGACACTAGCAAAAGTTTTACTAAACATATCCTAAAACTAGCCCCCCAAATAAAGAGTCCAATATTTTAACCAAACAAAACCATTTCAGTTAACCACATTGTCCTCTCCTTCTATAGACTGCCCCTTCCCACTTTTACTTTATAAAGATAATTCATAAGCTGAAGATTCAACAATAAATACAAAATTTGAAATCAATTGTACACGCATCAATTAATCTCTGGAATAGGATGAACAATTTGGACTTGTAACCTTTAAATTGAACCCATCAGAAAGACGTACTATACTACAATCTTGCTTGAACATAGGTCCATTGCCAAAACCCAAAAACAAAAAACAAAAAATATCAAAAGGGCGCATGAGTTTGAATTTGAATCTGACTTACATAGTAGACAACAAGCGAGATGGACCAGTTGGGTCATAGTTGATCAATATAGCTGCTTTTAATGGCTTATCTGCAACATTTCAATGCATGAAAACCAAAATATACAGACTTATCGGGAAAATATGCACAGACAGGCGAAGCTCCGGAGGCGGCACTCACCAGAGCCGATATTGGGAGAAGCCCACTTGTCCCAAGCTTTATGTACAAAACCCCAATCCATTTCGTCAACTTGGAATGATCGTAAAACTCCGCTGCTCTCCTGCTCTGTGGTTATATATGACCGGACCCAGGATTCAAAAATTACCAAGGCTAATTTTTAAGCCAATTTTTCGTGGAAAAATTCTTTTAAAATTTCGACAGTTGTAAGAGCAACTCCACCCATAAGAGCTAAGTCTAGGGCAAGGGCAAGCAAGGGCTGCCACTATTCATGTGAATAGTGTCAGCCCTTGCATTTGTGGTTCCACCCATGAGGGCTAAGTCTAGGGAAAGTCTAAGGCAAATACTATTAATTGTACTTTATTTCCTATTTTTTTATACTTTAAACCATTAATTTTAATAATCTTTTGTAATTAAATTTTCGGATAAGATTTTTGGTTGTCACATGTCCATTATTTTTGAGAAAAGATTTTCGGATGAGAATCTTGGTTGCCACGTTTCTTATTCCAGATAAAATTTTCGGATATTCATTAAAAAAAATTATAATCTCAGATTTCAGATAAGATTTTCATCCTCTAAAATTGTGTCACGTGTCCCATATCAGATAAGATTTTCAGATATTTAAAAAAAAATTATAATCTCATATTTCAGATAAGATTTTCACCCTCTAAAATTGTACCACGTGTCCCATGTCAGATAAGATTTTCAGATATGTTTAAAAAATTATAATATCAGATTTCAGATAAGATTTTCACCCTCTAAATTTGTGCCACGTGTCATCTCTATCTTATGAATCCCTCTATAAAACTACACCATCAACTCATACCTCTCACACCCTCTCTTATCTATTCCTTCATTTCTCAGATTTTACAAAACACTTTCTACTCTCAATGTCAAACTTGAGGAGGGTGTTGGAGAGGCAACAGAAAGAAAGGGAAGAAATCCGGCGTAGACGTGCTGAGGAAGATCAAGACGTCGATGAAGAAGAGGAACAAATGTTTGCAGCAGCAGCGGTGTGTATGGTTAATCAATCAAGGCAACATCGTCGTTGTGCCCCGAATGTGGACAGACGTAGGAAGTCTCGGGGTAAGAATCTCTTGGAGGATTACTTTATCCCAAATTCGTTATATCCTGAATATAAGTTTCGAGAGAGATATAGAATGCAGCCACATTTGTTCCAAAAAAATCATGCATGATATTTGTAATTACGACACATACTTCATTCAAAAGCATGATGCTATTGGAGTTTTGGGTCTTATCCCGGAGCAAAAACTTACAGCTGCTTTGCGGATGCTTTCTTATGGGGCATCTGCAAAGCAGGTGGATGAGATTGCAAGGATGGGAAAATCTACTATCCTAGAGTGCTTGGTGAGATTTTGTGATGCAGTGGAAAATTTGTACACGAGGGAGTACCTTCGCAAACCCACGCCGAGGGACCTGCAAAGGTTTCTAAAAAAAGGCGAGGATCGAGGTTTCCCAGGAATGATTGGAAGCATCGATTGCATGCACTGGCAGTGGAAGAATTTTCCTACTGCTTGGCAAGGAGAGTACGGGAATCCCCAATCCGAGAAGGAAAGAAGCTTTGCTTCCTTTCAAGAAGGTTACAGGAAAGATATGGAGAGATGTTTCGGTATCTTGCAAGCTCGTTGGGCAATTATCAGGGGTGCTGCTCGGATGCTAGATGAGGACGTGTTGCGGAGTATTATGATGACTTGCATCATCCTCCACAACATGATTGTGGAGGATGAGTATGACTACAATGCTCCAGAGGTGTTTGAACCTGATCCTATGAACACGGCGTTGACAAGAATATATGAAAGGCCGATGGGACCAAATGGACTACCAATGGAGCCCGAACTGTTACTTCGGGATGGTCAATTTAACAACCCCATGATTGATCGTTATCAAGAAATGCAATCTTCATATGTTCACGAGAGACGTCAAGTTGACTTGATCGAGCACTTGTGGGAGAGGAAAGGCAATCACAATGGATGAAGTCAAGATTAGTGCTTTGTTTGGAATTATGCTTTGTTTTTAATTATGCTTTATTTTGTGTGTGGTGTTTTTTGGAATTATGCTTGTTTTTATTATTATGCTCTTATGTATGGTTTGTTTTGTGTGTTGTTTGCACTAAATTAAGGTGTATTTTTAATTAATATTTGTGTTGATGCTCAAAGGTTTTTAATAAATAGTCATATTATTTAATGCTTTGTTTATTGAATAAAAAGGAAACAATACAACAAATTAAAGGATAATACAACAATACAACAATATAACAAATTAAAGGATAATACAACAATACAACAAATTAAAGGATAATACAACAATACAACAATACAACATATGGCAAAGGTGTTTCAATACAACCTAATGGTTTTCATCATTTAACCAATCTGTATTGCTAGGTCCGTCGTCTTGGAAAAGTTTTCTTCTCATCACATCCCTTCGTCTTAGCTTCCAATAGGCTTTTGTTTCAGGAGACATATGGCTCGTATCCATGGCCATGATTTTCATCTCTCTATCATCCATGTCTTTTTCTTGTGCCTGCTGCTGTTGAATTGCAAATACTTCCTCTCGTGCCATGTCCAATGCATCTCTTTTCAAGTCTCTCTCAATTCTTAGTGAGGTGTTCTTAGCTATTTGCTCCAACAATTGTACACATTCATTGTTCGAAGTGCCACCTCTGTTGGCCTTTGCCGCCTTTCTCCCAATAGGTCTTGGCGGACGTGGAAGTGGTGACTCCGTTTCCATTGGGGAGTCCAATGGCGAATCGGTTGATGGCGAATCGTGGAGCGGCGTCTCATTCAACACAACCGACGGACCGGTGAGAATAATTTTGAATCTCGAACAATCCTTCACAACTTCCCAACATTGGAAAATGCACAAAACTTTTTTTGCCTTACCCCATGGCACCGAACCACATTTGTGCTTGTATGATCTATTAATAATAAATAATTGGAAGTGCAAGAAAAAAAAAAATATTATGCAATAAAATATAAACTATTTGAAAATGCAAGAATAAAATTGATTATGCAAGAAAATATAGACAAATTGGAAATGCAAAAAGAAAAAAAAAGATTATGCAAGAAAAAGAAATAGAATATGCAAAAAGAAAAAAAAATATTATGCAAGGAAAAAAAATAGAATATGCAAAAAAAAAAAAGTTACTTTAAATTGATTAAAATGGAAAATATAAATATTTTACCTTATCGGATAGATTTTGACCGCTTCGAATGTTCTCCCTTGCTTTTGTCAAGGCATTTCTCCATTTCCCTAACTCTTTATTTAGAATTTTCCATCTACTAGACAAGGCCATTTCGGTCCGAATGGAACTCAATCTTTAACAAAATTCTCCATGAATTTTGCTCCTACATATGATGGAACTTCATCTCATTACCCGTGATAGGGTCATGACTAACGTTCACCCAAGACTGACACAACGCAATATGTTCCTGAGTTGCCCACGAGCCTCCGGCTTCGACAGAAGATGCCATTTGTTTTTTTTATACAAATGGAAAGTAGTAGAAAAATGTGAGTTGAGAGTAAAAAATATTGGAAGGAGAAGAGTTTGTATGGAGAATTGGTGTGGAAAGTGAAAAATGTGAGTGGAGAGGAAAAAATATTGGAAGGAGAAGAGTTTGTATGAAGAATTGGTGTGGAAAGTGAATAATGTGAGTGGAGAGTAAAAAATATTGGATGGAGAAGAAATTGTATGAAGATTTGGTGTGAAAAGTAAATAAAATGGTTAGGTATTTATAGGGAAAAAATACAGAATTTTTTGGTATTTTTTAAAAAAAATTTCAGAAATTTTTTCGATTCTTTTTGGCAATTTTTTTGGCCAAAAAAACTGAGGACCGTCAGGTTTTCTGGAAAAAAACAGATCGGAGTGTCTCGATTGCGACACGTGTCACTGTAGCTGTTGGAGTCTGACAGGGCTGATGTCAGCGTGCGGAAGTCAAATTTTTTTACCGTTGGCGCGTGTAATTCACGCGCCAACAGTAAAAAAAATTTGAATTGCCTTGCGTTGACGTCAGCGTGACGCCAGCGCTGACGTCACAAGACTCGGGCTGAAGCCCAGGCGAAACTTGCCCTTGGGCTTGCCCGGGCTGGTGGGACCCACACCAAACCGGGCTGAAGGCTGCTGCGCTGGAGCGACTTAGGCTGTCTTGGGGGGGCCTTTTGCCTGGTTTGTTGTCTGCGCTGGAGGTGCTCTAATGATAATTCCCAAATTATATATAATATGTTAAACACCTGGGCTGTATCCCCAACCAAAAATCTGGCTATATAATATGGGTAGAGATTTGGGCTGGTCTATATAAATGTTAGAAGTTTTTCAAGCTTTTGTGATTGGGCTAGGCTGTATAAGTATTGGTTGGGCTATATGTATATTTTTTGGACAGCTGGGCTGTATGGGTAATGAAACTTTCTCAAAATTTTGTGTCGGGCTTTAGCCTTACCTAGACAAAGCTGGACATGTGCCTGTGTATGACCCAAGACCTGGTACACTAAAAAATTAAACTGTTAAAATGGGTAAAAAAGATGAATTCTTAATGGATTAGTTCTTTATGAATTAAAATATCACCTCTCACCCAAGAGTCCAATTCCTCCAAAATCAGGAGTTGAATTCCTGATTTTGTGTGGGTCCCACTCGCATTTTAATTCCTCCATGTGAAATAAACACACAAGTATTCGTAATAGGAATTCAACTCCTCCTTATTTTGATTTCGATTATGGATTAGTAAACATGCCATAAGTTCTAAACCGAATTCCAGACACCACTTTGGTAAAACCGTCAAAGAGGTTTTTTTTAAAAAACAAAACAGAAATGTTACTTTTGTTCCATGTAGTTTACTAGTGCTACTTTACCTCTTTGTCCATTTCGTTTCAATTTTTTCAATTTTGTCCATGTAATTTCTAATTTCAAGCAATTCAAGGACACTTGTCAATTTCTATCAAATCTATCTCACCATCGTCACGTTTTGAACATGTGCCTCTCATGTGTGGTTTCCATCAAGCTGGCTCTCCTTCCATTTTAATTCAGGCTTAATTTTGGGATTTTTGGGGATTAGGGTTCTTAAAACATTTTAATTTCTGAGTTTGGATTTAATTCAATTGATAAAGGATTCATATTGTGGGTGGAAAATTCTTCATTCGGAGGTTCAAAAAGTGGTTGTGCTCGTCAAACTTGAGCATTGAAAGCCCCCAAGCATTGGAATCCCCAAAATCACGCCTAATTTGGAATAGAAGGAAAGCCAACTTGGTTGTTCTATTAGATGACATGTAGGCAATACTTTTAGAGATATAGTTTAACTCAAAACGATCAAAGTGAACTCCATGAAATTTCAGAAATAAAATAGAAACTCACATACATATATTAAGATTTTATACAAGTTTTCTAAACTAAGATTGATTGTTGTTTCATAGGTATTGTTAAGGCCAAAAAAATCCAAGGCTTGGTCCAAATATATTTCTAGACCAGTACAACACTTAACCGAGAAAGGAGTCCAGACCGGAGTACGCAAGAATTTGTCGTATGCGCTTGCAAAAGTCATGGTCCACGTGCCGAGCCAAGCAAATAAGCAACCAGCCACGCAGGGAGGTCATAACAAGCCTGTAAAATGTACTAGTTCCATGAACCCGTGCTTATTGTCCGGTCAAGCACCGTTTAGCCATGGCCATAGCCCATTACAATATGGGAAAAGTTCGAGCACAAACACGCCAAATAACACGCAACGCTGAGCGAAAAAACCTTTATTTTGGCACCAAGCCACTCTATGAGCTTAAGTGGGGCCAAGTCACGCGAATGCCTAGGGCATTATTGAGCGGGTTGTGGTATAGATGGTTACGAGTGTTCATGAGGCTCATTGATGGTCCAAGGAGTGGAAGTTTTGGGTTGCTTGGGAGCACCAAAACTCAGGCCCATTTCTTGAGCCCAATCACATGGGCAAGCATGAGAGAGAAAACGTCCAACACCTTAGAGAAATAGCCCAGCACCTTAAAAAAAAAAATCCCACATCCCTATTAAAATCAAATCGAAGCCAAACCATCGTAAAAACCAAGCAAACCTATGTGTTGATGGAAGTAAATCACCTTCTGGACCAACACCCTTACCCATTCTTTACTCTGCAAGTTCTGGTGGGAAAACAAGAAAGAAAAGCAAGAGGCGCCTCATCAAGATGAAGAAGTCCAGCCCCAGGAAAGTCTTGGAACCCCAAAAAGCTTCACTCCTATGTGCTTGGGTTGGGGAGATTTCACCAAAGATGATTGAATGGAAGAAATTGAAGAAAAGTGGATGAGAAGACTTGATAAAATTGGGGGTTCCAGCGCCTATAAAAGAAGGCACTTCCTACCTAGGAAGACATCCTGCTAAAATCTCAAGGAATTCATGCATTTCATCATTTCCAACCAAGCAAAGCGTACAAAACAAGCCGAAACTTAATATCTCAAGTATTCTAAATTAAAGTTCTGGCAAAAAGTATGTAACAATGCTATGTTTCAAGGTTCCAACAACATGAGCTTTAGGCTCTCCAAAAAAAAAAGAATACAACTCAAGCCTAAATGCAGTCAACTATGCTAAAGATCGATACACTCTGAGGTTTCAAAAGGAAAAATTGCTACGCGCCGAGCCAACCAGCCCCCCACACCAAAGAAATGCCGACTTGTAAGGCCAAATAAGGATAAATGTTAGAATGGGAAGGTGTTGGAAGATGTGACCTCGCTAAAAAGAAAAAAAAAAAGAAAAAAATTGAGAAGCAGAAGAAGCAGAGAAAGGATGAAAAGCTACAGACCTCAATATTTTGGGAATGCAAACAGAGAGGAGCCTTGCCGACTTGCCGCACTTATATCGTTATGGCTCAGGAGGTTTATTTTATGTGATTTTTTCTCAAGATTGCCTGCATGAGCGAGTGTTCCCTTTGGCTTTGGCAATAGGGTGAGGCAATGTGATCCCTCTAGGCCCCATGTTCTTGGGGTACCTATACCGGCTACTTGACCAGGTTCAACATCTTGAAAAAAGGGTAGCAGGAACTATGGCCGTGGAAACTCTTTTGAACTCCAGTTTTCTGCGAGTGTTTTTATGGGAGCGCCTCAAAGGGTTAGATATGTTCCCACTCCCTTATTCACGAGCTAGGCTGATTATTGACTCTGGCAAGGGCTTCTATATATCGGACAGGCTTCCTATGATTTGCAGGTGGTCTAAGTGAATCCAAAGGAAAGGTCAAAACTTCTTAGGGCTACTAGACAGTGTCGAGAACTTTATATTTCATCCTTATGGCGTCCTGCCGGAGGAATTTAAGCATGTACCCTTTCATGCTGATATTGACGGTGTTGTTGAGGCTCCTGCAATGACGGTACAAGGTTGTCATTTGAGAAAAGATGCCATGTTGAATGTTGCATGTCTCCTTTTGCCTACACTAGATGACGATCACTCATAGGTTTTCGTGCCTTACTCGTCGTGTCGAGTTTGACGACAGTTTGGGCTCAATCAGGGTGTGCCCTTTGGTGTCAATAGTAGCGACCCATTTGCTTTATATAGGGCCTTTTGGAGTGGGGGTAAAGTGCCGGATGAAGGCAGGCCTCTTGCCCTTGCATTAGCTGGCAGAGAGAGAGTTGGCGGCTTCTCGAAGGCTTATCAGACTTACTAGAACCGCTGCTCTACTTCGTTAAGTCAATTCCATGCTACTCACTGTGATAGACTTCCTCCCTGAACAGCTCGTCATGCCTGCCTAGCGTCGAAAGAGAAAGATGTTTCGTTAAGTGAGAAGTGGAACTTGCCTTTTATCTCGAAAAGTGGTGAAATTGTTGGGGAATTCTCTAAGTTGAGACAGAAGTTGGAGAAACAGAGTCCTCACAAAGCTATAAAAAGCACTATGCAGGGGGAAGCAAAAGCGGGGGGAGGATTGTGGCATAGAGAGAAAACAAGCTGTTAAGAAGCTGAAGAGGTTCATCCCCAAGGTGGTAGCAAGTGGCCCTCCCATAGCCAAGGGAAAGGCTTCCTCGAAGCATTCACCACATCGGGAACCTAAGGCTTCTCGCGGCAACAAGCGTACTAGTGAGGTGGTACCTGGGTGGATAATAAAAAAAAAAAGAATAATAAGAGAGGAAAAAGGGGAACAACATGAGCATGAGTCACAAGTATTTAGCAATCATCTATACTCACAATGAGAAGGCGAAGCTTATGGCACCTCACCTCTACTCAACCAATTCATCCCTCTCTCAAGTAGTTTGAAACTGATTGTGCAAGACCACTGCGGTTGGTCGACTAACTGATGTTGATGAAGTTTTTGGTTTGGTGAAACCCGCGGTCAACTGGCTTTTATCTTGTGATTCAAATCAGAGTCTATTGGTACTGCCTTTAGGCCAAGATCAGCTATTTGGCCTTCCATGCTTCTTATGGCTTTCCCGTATTGCCTCTTGATCCTTCAAAGCCTGGGTATTAGTTAAACTTTCTTTCATGCTAACCCTCCTTCCCTACTAGGTACCACTTGCCGTCTTGGACCATTGCAGCTTTGACAGGAGTTTACTGGCCTTGTATTGGTCAGAATTAGGATACGTCTGAGCCTAGGTTGTCTTCATTCTGGTTGGGTAAATTCTTCATTTGTGAGGAAGACGCCTTTACATTCGACCTGATCAGTGGTTGCATAGGCATGCCTACTATTGGATATGAGACCAGCCCAATAGATCTGGTAATATATGATGTGGGGTATCTGTTCGATGGGTCACGCTTGTTCTGGACTTCTGATTAAGCCATTGTGCTTCAAAGCGAGGTACTAGCTTGGATGAGTTCTTTTTCTATGCCTCAATCAAGAAGGACTTCAATATTCTTTCACTCGTACTGTTGCTAGCTTGATAGATATGGACAATACCTTATCAAACAAGAAGAAAACCAATGTTGTGGTTAATGCTCCCTTGATCGGGTTCAAAAACCTAGTATGGGCCCCAGATGACCTTAGATAGGGTCGAGATACGGCTAATTCGGGCCCAATGATGTAATTCAAGCCCAGACAGGCCCTTATCTTCAAGCTAATAAAGCCCTATTTGGGCCTAAGACCCTTACCTTGGGATCTAAGTAATGAAAACACTCAAATATATAAAGGCGGGAAGATAAATTGATATATGAGAATATATAAAGCAGACAATCGACAGATATTTAAAAAGCAACTAAAGTGAATTTCAGAAAACAAAAAAGGTTTCGGACGTTGAAGATTTCTCTATCCAACTTTGGTATGATGACATGTTGAAACTAGAGCCAAATATTTCTCCATTTAGCTGCTCTTAAATACAAATTACAATATGGAAGAAATTGGAGATTTCTCTATCTAATTTATACAGAAAATATGTTTATAGAAATTCAAACTAATTATTTCAACAAGAATCATACCACGAAGATGGCAGAGCAAACAAAAGATAAACGCAGGAGTTGTCAACTGGTTATCTGAACAGTAAGTTGGCTATTTGAAAATATCTTGAAGTTTGTTCAAATGTTTCGAGACACTGCGTCTGGTTTTTGGAGAGAGAGTCCTCTTGTGCTACTTTAGAGCCTCTGTATTTATAGGCAAGAATCCCTAATGATGAAGGTTGTATGAGGATATTTGGCTGTTGTCCAAAGTCAGCTATTGGTTTGTCCTTGTGAGCCGATTCATAGGTAGGAGGAAAGGATATCTCAGATGAAACTACTGGTCTTAAGGGATGCCTCTCTGACCCGTGTCCTTTCGTAGCTGGAAATCCAGTTGGTTATCTGTTCCTTCCGGTTCTGGCGTCTATTATCCAGCTTGCTTTCTTGCTGGGAGAAACGGTGGTCAAGTCGTCATTAGTGGTGATTACCTCTCTTCAGACCCTCACGTGGGTCGATATGCAACGGTTACCCATTTTCTTTGGCTAACCATCCAGCCATTTCAAAGGTCACATTTCTTCTCCCCAGGCCATGGTTTATGGTTCACAGGGGTCACTTGACCCGCTTTCCCCAATGTGGATCCGCCCTTGCCTTAGGTCATCCACATAATCATAAGTATCTCACATCACATGACATTCCAATTAATATTTGTAATCCAACCGTATAGTTTATCTCATCAATTTCAAATTCATATAATCAAAGTTTCCCAAAAAAAAACATTCTTGTTCGACCATTGTCAATGAATATTAATTTAGTAATGAATTACTATTATAACTGTCACATCCCAGGATCGGCTTCGCCATAGCACGATATTGTCTTCTTTGGACTCCCCTCTCTGCCCTCACGGTTTTTTTTTTGGGAACTCACGAGCAACTTCTCAGTGGGTCACCCATCCTAGGATTGCTCTAGCCCCAACTTGCTTAACTTCGGAGTTCCCATGACTTCGAAGCTAGTGAGCTCCCAAAAGGCCTCGTGCTAGATGGAGGCGAACATGTACATATAAGGCACATCACCCCATTTTCGTTGGTCGACGTGGGATGTTACAATCCACCCCCCTTCGGGGCCCAACGTCCTCATCGGCACACTCGCACCACACGGCAGAGTGGCTATGATACCAAATTGTCACATCTCGGGATCGGCTCCACTGTAGCATGATATTGTCCGCTTTGGGCCCCCCTCTCTGCCCTCAAGGTTTTGTTTCTGGGAACTCACGAGCAACTTCCCAGTGGGTCACCTATCCTAGGATTGCTCTAGCTCCAACTTGCTTAACTTCGGAGTTCCCATGACTCCGAAGCCAGTGAGCTCCCAAAACGCCTCGTGCTAGATGGAGGCGGGCATGTACATATAAGGTACATCACCCCCTCTTCGTTGGTCGATGTGGGATGTTACAATAACTATTCAATGATTCTGTAAAGTATGGCACATATGTGTATAAGTTGATATATTAATTTGTGACAAATATTACATGGATAAAGAGAAATGGGAGATGACAATGAACATGAAATATAATAACATAACAATTAGCTTGAGATGTGATAATATAGTAATAGTTACGTACATATAAATGCAGAACTATATACTGCTTATGTTATATGAATGTGTGTCAATGAGTCTAGTCCTATGAAAAAGAGCTTTGACCCGTAGATTAGTGGTCTCAAGTTTGAACCAACATGGCATATTGGTAGTGTTTGTGAAAACCCCCCTCCTCTTATAATAAAGAAAAAATTTATGCACATTTGTTAATGTTGTTAATAAAATTAATTTTATGACAAAGTGACAATTTTATTTTAAGAAAAAACAAGTTTAAGATGATGACTAATTTACTTGTATTTCTATCAATGCATTTTATAGTTATTCAAACTAGAGGTTCAGCCTTACTTGTTGTTTCCTTCGAAAAGACCCGCCGACCATGTGTGTGGGATTGGCCGAGGAGTTCACCTGTTGCCATTGCGAAGGCGTGACATTGTTGGCAGTGAGAAACTCCAACAGACTGAGAATGGTAAGAATGCAAAATGTGCACCAATATTGACTTTAATCAATCGATTGTGGATTTGGCGGGGAACTGATCCAATACAGGTTCTTTTCTATGCCTCAACTAAGAGGACTTCAATATTCATCTAGTGTGAAAATGATAACTGACATAAGCTAAGATTGAATGGTAATGAAAATAATAGAAGTTTATTTGGAGATTTCTCTATTCAGATAACTTGAAAGAAAAGGGAATACATGAAAAACACAGCCTAAAGATTTCTCTATTCCGACTTGGTACAAGAAATTTAAATGGAGATTGAAGATTTCTCTATTCAATCTGGTATAAGTACTTTAAAATCATACCAAGTGTTGGCATAGCAAAATAAAGAAATTCCTCAAGAGGTGTCGACTGGGAATTTAGAGAATGAAATGGCAAGGCTGTTTAGTTGAGTTGGTTGTTTAAAGACGTTGCTTTTGATTTATAGAGAGAGAGAGAGAGAGAGAGAGTCCTTGAGTGCTGCTGTGATGCCCTCTATTTATAGAGAAATAATGCTGGAGGAGTGATGATGATGCCCATTTGAACAAAAAAGAAATAAAAGAAAACCTGCACTTGGTGAGTGAAAGGCAACAATAGTAGCAAGATAAGAAAAATAAAGGGGGAAAAGGTGGTGGGGTAGGAACCCTCATTTCTCTATCTTGTTGCTTTCTAATTTGTTTATTCTTTTTTGGAAAATGCTAGATTTACCATATTTTTATAACACATTATGTACCACCTCTTTAATGGAGGTGGACCTCATTGTATTGGTGGGCTCCATCTCTATTAGAGAGGTGGTACACAATGTGGTATAAAAATGTGGTAAGTCTAGCATTACCCTTCTTTTTCTCCTTTGATGGTGTAGCACTTCACGTGTATCTTCAACTTTGGCTTTATTTTAATATTCTTCATTACAAAGAATATTAAATTGTTTCCATCCATCACATCAATATATCTATTCTTCTTTGAATAAACTCACTTCTGTAGAAGTCTTTACATTGATGAAGTGAAACTTGGTTAGCCACCACTAAGTTTCTTCTCCGAACAAGCCTTGATGCATAATAATCTGAGAGTTCTACATTGATCCAATTGCAGCCAATTTTGGATATGCCGTTCTCCACATAAGGTAGAAACAAAGTTCATGAAGAACTTAATTCCATTTTGGCAATGAAAAATGCAATTTGGCATGACTGCAATAGACTGATGGTCGCATATATTGCTTCGACCATACTTCGATGTTTAGGTCCCTGAGCGTTTAATACTTGTCTAAATGCCACCAAATTTTGATATGATATAGTAGACATTAAGATGAATCCATCAGTACCAATATCGGACTGGTCATGTCGGCCAAATGGTTACAGCAACCTCAAGTTTGGTTACTCACTACTACAAAAAGGGCAAAAGACGACCAGTAAACAACGACGGTATACCAAAAAACCGTCGTTGTTTTTTAAAAGACGACAGGTAATAGAAATCCCGTCGTAGAAACATACTTTAAACACCTAAAAAACGGGTACACGTATAGATATTTTTAAACCACGACGCACCAAATTAAAAAAGCGTCGTCTTATTACAAAGGTATTTTCAGAGTTAAAATCTGAACCAAAAAACAACAACAGCATCTATGAAATCACCGCCGTAGAAAGTAAAGACGACGAAATAAAAAAAGACGCCGTGTTAACTAATTAATAAACACGACCCAATTTTCTTAGTCAACGATGCATAAATTCAAAGAAATCTACGACGGTTAATTACAAAAAAATTCGCCGATTTAAATTAAGTTACCACGACTGTAAATATAAATTTATTGACTTTTTAATTATACTATACTACGACGGTATCCATAACTCTACTGTCCTTAGAATTTACTAACGACGACGGTTTGTTAAATTAACGACGTACAAATTTTTTACCATTATTCGTCTATCATTACCAGAATGAACTCTGTTCCTCATCATAATCGAACCATTATTCGTTTTTTACCATTGTTCCTCATCATAATCGAACCAGAATGAACAAAGGCAATGTTTTAGAAGGAGTTTGAGGGCAAGAAGCTTGTCTCAGCCACCAAGGAAGGTCTCAAGCTTGATGAGAGTGAAGACGAGGCAAAGAAGAAGGAAGAGTTGAAGGAGAAGTTTGAGGGACTTTGCAAGGTTGTGAAGGATGTTTTGGGTGACAGAGTGGAGAAGGTTGTGGTGTCTGACCGTGTGGTAGACTCTCCCTGTTGTTTGGTGACAGGCGATCAGTATGGCTGGACTGCTGATAAGTGTATTATTTCCTATATTTTTATACCTCTTTTATTTGGTTTTTTGTAGGGAAAGTTAATTAAAAAAGAGCATTATTACCTTACTTTCCTTATTTTCAGCGATTCTGCGCTCTTGGAAGGATTTCAACTGAAAATCGACTTTTCGAATGAATTTTAGCACAAGGCCAATTGGAGAAGAAAGCTAAGACATTGAAGATCATTGTATCAAAGTTTCATAATTTTCTACCAAGCCAAATGCTCCAGACTTGCAAGTCAAGACAGCCTAAGTTGAAATCCCGTCAGAACTGCACTGCTGTGGAAGATTGAAGATTTGAAGACCTTTCCGATTTCTCCTAGTGGCGTGTAATATATTTCTGGAAAGCTTAGACATAAAGCTACGTTTCTCATATTTTTCCAGAATTTTCTAGGAAGTGGAACGACCCCAAAACGTGCGTGCAAGTTGGCTGACGTGTTTCCAAGTCAAAGAAGGATTCTTTCCTAATTTGTTTCCTTAATTGTTTGGGATTTTGTTTTGCTTTAGGAGAGTTTTTCCAAACCTTTTAAGAGTAGGGTTTAGTTGTTTTACACTATATAAGATCACCCTAAGGGATCATCTTTTGGACCATCATCCTCCCATATACCATACTTTTCCACCAACTTTCATACACCCAGAGAAACATCAGAGAGAGCCAAGGATTTGCTGCTGCACTACTTGAGGAGCTTTCGAAGGTGTTCCTGTGGAGACTTCGAAGATCAAGTCCATCGGCCAAATTGGTTTTATGACAACAATTCTCTTGTTTATATTTTCTTTTGTCATGAACTAATTTCCCTTGCTAGGGCTACGATGTAGCCTAACCATGAATACTTAATTTTTATAGTTATATTAATTTCTTATTATTATCCCATGTTGAGTATTTGTTACTGTTCTTAATGATTTAAATATCTAGCTAATATTTAATTGATGATCCAAGCGGAGACCGAGAGGAGATGTTTGGTGTTTGCTTCTTGTAACAAATACCATGACTTGAATGAGTGCCCGAGAGGGACTAACATGACTCATGCAGTTTTCTTGCAGGTTCTCATAGAACTTAATGGGTTCTTGATTTTCTAAATCTGTTGCTCGAGAGAGAATGGGTTGTTAATTAAGAATACTTTTGGTTGAGCCCGAGAGGGGATATCGAATGAATTAGGAGAAACCAACTGTCAACATGGATAGTAATTAGGGTTAATTGGCTATAAGAATTAAGTGGAATTGGTTATGGTGAAATCGGATGCTCTACTGTCTCATCATCTTAATTTTCTATCATTAATTAAATTGCTATTTTTCATAATTGTTTTAGGTTACTTAAATAAATCAATCTTCTTAATCAATTGTTCAGATAAACTTTTGAATTAATCATAATTGGTAATTAATAGGAAATTACAGTCTTCGTGGGAACGATACTCTACTTATTTCTATATTACTTGTGCGAATTGTGCGCTTGCAATAATTTCACAACAACTGCCAACATGGAAAGAATCATGAAGGCTCAGGCCTTGAGGGATAACAGAGCGGCTGGGTACATGTCGAGCAAGAAGACCATGGAGATCAACCCAGAGAACCCCATCATGGAGGAGCTGAGAAAGAGGGCTGATGCAGACAAGAATGACAAGTCAGTGAAGGACCTTGTTCTCCTTCTGTTCGAGACAAGAATGACAAGTCAGTGAAGGACCTCTGGGTGCAGAAAGCCAATTTTTTAGATGATGTGTGCGTGTTTGTGTGTTTTAGATGCACAAACGAGGTGAGACAAAGAGGTGATGTGCCTTCAGAGAGATGAGACAGAGCCAAGGGCAAGAAAAAGTTGAAACCCTAATTGAAAAATGAAGACGAAATAAGAACAGAAAAACCTTTATTTATAAACAAATCTTATATACCACGTCGGTTATTTTAAATTATCGACGTTTATATGAAAATATAAACGTCATTTAAACCTAAAAGAAGGTCGTATAAATAAATTAACGACGACGCTATATAAAAACGACGTTGTCATTTTTTGGAAAAAATAATTTATTGTGTAATTAAAAACTTAACATGTCGGTATGAGTAATTAAAACGACGTGGTATATATTTTTCATTTCGTTATTATTGAGTATAAGGTCGTTGGGTAAATTGAAAATGACGTGATTCATCTTTTTGAAGAAAAATGCATCGTGTAATTAGACATAAAAACGGCGGTTAATTAAAACCTTGCGTCGTGTAAAGTAATATTATAGGGCGATGTTAACCTATAGCGCCGTATAATGTTTCATACTAGGGCGCTTTCTATTAATAGCGTCGTTTTATGAAACGGTTTGTTATTATTTTAAACTTTTCGCCTTCCTGACCCATACTTTCACTGTTTCCAATTCCGAGAAAAACTTTTAAGCTTCTCTCATTATTCAGTCTCAAAGCGCTGTTTCAAACTTTCAAGCTTATCTCCGAGAGAAAACTTTTCCTCTTCCTCTCCTCTTCGTCTTCGTCTCTGAACTGAAACACCAAACTCCAGGAGAAAGCTTTCATCGCAAGCAAAGGGTAAGCATTTCTGGAGGATTTTTGTTCCTGTTGTGCATGCGCATATCATTTTCGTGTTTTTAAATATTTTTACATTTTTTCTTTCCAAGTTTGATAAAATTTGTAGACAAAGACGGAAAGTTTCCAAGTTTGAACACTACTCTGATTCTTTTACTTCAACTAAATAAGACGACGGTGGCTTGTTATTTACGTGGTTAGATTTATAGACCACGACAGTTCGTCAGTCACCCTAGCGTCGTGTGAAAGTGTTCTTCGTTGTTTTTTAAAATGATATTATTTTTTTGTATTTGATTTTTAAGGATATATTCATTGCAGGTTTGATTTCTCTGAACAATGGTTTTTTGTTTTGAAAATCTTTTTAATTATTTTTCCTGTTGAAAATATTTTGCGTTTTTCCTAATTTGTTTTTGTGGTATAGACGACGGTATATTAATATTTACGTCGTTTTATTTTCAATACCACGGCGAATGTTTATTATTAACGTCGTTGTAATATTTAATACTCTGTTTTTTGTGATTATATAATAAGACGTTGGTTATTTATTATTTACGTCGTTGTAATAGTTTATCACGTCAGGTGGTTAATTACCGTCGTGAAAATTTATTATTACGTCGACTGTTTTGTTATTACGTCGTTTGAAATATTATAATACGTCGTAGTTTATAAATAATCGTCGTGTTTTTTCTTTATTTCACTGATATATTTTCACTTGCAGGTTTGATTTGTCTGTAACCATGGTTTCTCAATCCCAAAGTAAGGAGTCTGGCTTGAAAAAAAATAAATCTAAGGAGCTTAGAGTTGTAAATCCTCAAGCAAAGTCCTCGAAGAAGATGAAGTTTGTTTCATCTTCTGAGACAGAACCAGGCAGCACGGCAACATTTTCTAAGGAGGCAAAGTCAGGTCGGGGTATAAGCACAATGCCCCGTGTTGTGAAGAGAAAAATTTCAGAAAATCAAGCTTGTTGTTGAGTACAATGACATGGGGAAACCATTTGGCCTTGCACATAGTGAAATGCAGTCCTACATTGGTGTGTTGGCACGCACCAGAGTCCCACTTGTGGACAAGAAATGGGCTCAAATATCCAAGGATATAAAAGAGCAGATTTGGGAAGCCGTTGACATGGCTTTTGTGGTTGGTCAAGGGGGCAAGCAAATGGTGCTATCTTCTGCCGCCAAGAAATGGAAGGATTTCAAGTCTACACTAACGAGGGTTCATATCCTTCCATTCATCAAGGAGAAGGAGAAATTAAGGCAACCCCCTGAAACATACAAATTCATAGAGAAAGCTCAATGGGATGCCTTTGTAGCTTCAAGGTTATCTGAAAAATTTGGGGCTGTGCATGAAGAACAATCACAGAGGAGGGAGAAACTTGAGTACAATCATCGATTGTCTCGAAAAGGATATGTTGGTTTTAAGGAGCAATTGAAGGAAATCATGCCTGGGGTAGATATTGATCGATCTACCTTATGGAAAAAAGCTAGAGAAGACACACATAGTAACATCCCGGATCCAAAGGCTGCAGAGAAAGCAAAATTAATTGTAAGCCTACTCACTCTGTTTAAAAAAATTTATTACGTCTGCTGTTATATTTTTGCGTCGTATGAAAAGTATTACTACGTCGAAATATTTTAAAACACGTCGTTAAAGGTCTGAATATGGAATCACTACTCTGTTTTTTGTAATTATATCATAAGACGTCGTTGGTTTATTATTGACGTCGTGTTAATAAATTAATAACGTCGGTATTTAGTTAGCGTCGTCTGAAATATTATATTATGTCGATTGTTATGTTATTGCGTCGTCTGAAATGTTATATTACGTCGATTTTTTATAAATAACCGTCGTTTGTTTCCTTATTCTGACTTTTTATTATGTCTTTTTGTTAGGATGATTTACAAAAGCAAGTCTCTGAAGGCACTCTTTCTCTGTCAGGAACCAATGATGTTTTGACATTGGCTTTGGGTCCCGAGCATCCAGGAAGAGTTAGACGGGGTAGGGGCTGGGATTTCCCCTAAGCAATACTTCAATTTACCTAGACAACAGAAGGTAAGGTTTGCCGATCAATTGAAGGAAAGTGTAAGACTTGTCCTTCAAGAAGAGACTTTGAAAATGGAGGCTAGATCAAGGGAAGAGAGTTTAAAGATGGAGGCTAGGACCAAGCAATTGGTAGAAGCTGAGAGGGAAAATTTGCTGAGTCAGCTTTCCAAACTCATCCCCAATTTTGATCCAAGCGTGCTGAAATTGAATACAATGTCCCAAATCCAAGGGCAAAGTCCTAAAAATCCAATGTCGGACAAAGCAAGCTGCTCTAGGGCACTTGATGTTAGAGCCCTACAATTTGAGGAGGATACTGCCAAGAATGGGGAAAAGCAGGAAGAAATGGTAACGTCTTTGAACTTTGAATTCTCTGTTTCTCTGTTTATATTTACCGCCGTGTTAAAGTTATACCACGACGCTTTTTTATTAAACCGTCGTTTGATGTCATTTAGACGTCTGTAATTATTACATACCGTCTTCTGTTAAGGTTTACCACGACGGTTTATTTATCTGTTTTTAATTTTTGTACAATGTCATTTATATATTTCTTTATTTCTTAAAACAGAAATACGGGGAAGTAGAAAAGAGAGTAGAAGGAAAGATACTTGAGATAGTTGAACAGGTAAATTCTCAATACCGTCGTAATAAATGAATTACCACGACGTTTATTATTTAACGTCGTTTAATGAATTTTACACGTCTGTAATTATTACATACCGTCGTTTGTGATTTAGTACCACGACGGTTTAATTTAATTTTTTACTTTTTGTACAATGTCATATATATTTCTTTATTTCTTATAACAGAAATCAGGGGATGTAGAAAAGATAGTAGAAAAGATAGAAGAAAAGAAAGATGAAAATGTAAATTCTCATAACTTTGCCTTTTTCATTTGTTTTTCAATTTTCAGACGTCTATATTTTCTTTAAATCGTCGTTTGTTTTAAATTTCCACGGCAGTTTTTATTTAATTGAATGTTTAAATTGTTGTACAAGCTTACATACCGTCGTAGTATATGAAATACCACGACGTTTATTACTTACCGTCGTTTAATTAAATATAGACGTCTGTAATTCTTTAATACCGTCGTTTGTTATTTAGTACCACGACGGTTTAATTTAATTTTTTTTATTTTTTCTTGTTTTTTAATTTTTGTACAATGTCTTATATATATTTCTTTATTTCTTATAACAGAAATCTGGGGATGTAGAAAAGATTGAAGAAAAGAAAGATGAAAAAGTAAATTCTCATAACTTTGCCTTTTTCATTTGTTTTTCATTTTTCAGACGTCTATATTTTCTTTAAACCGTCGTTTTTTTTTAAATTTCCACAGCATTTTTTATTTAATTGAATGTTTAAATTGTTGTACAAGCTTTCTTATATATATATCTCTTTATTTATTAAAACAGCAATCCAGTGTCGGAGAAAAGAAAATTGAAAAGGTAAATTCATATTAATTATGAATTTCGCATTTGAATTAGACGTCGGTTTTATTTAAACGACGTAATAAAGTATTCATTACGACGGTATTTTTTTTCACGTCGTTTAACTTAACTTCAGACGACGGTTTGTTTTTTAAACCGTCGTATTTATTTATTTACCACGTCACTTTATGTTGCTTTATTTCTTCAAACAGGATACTGAAGTACCAGATTATTCAAAGCTGGAGTTGCCATCTTCTTTACAATCCCTTTGTAGTTATGTGGAATCGACACTAAAGCCTCAGGAGAAGGCTATGACCTTTACAATTGAGAAGGAGGTGTTTGGCATAGAACGTAATACCTTCGTCTTGCATGAAGATATTACCCAATTTGCTGGCATGGAGGAAATTGGGGCTACTGTAGTTGCAGTCTATATGAGGTTTGTCCTTATCAAATATTCATTTGACACTCTCCTTTATGTTGAAAAAAAAAAAACACTCATGGTTTCAATTCATATATTTAGGTGCCTATTTGATCATTTGAAAGCTGCAAATATGGTGAATATGGTTGGCTTTATAGACCCTGCTCTAGTTAGTGCCGACACTGGTTCATTAACTGAAAGATCACGTATCGTAGCCAGTCGTCTTCAAAAAACAGATGGTGAACAGATTTTCATGATGCCTTACAATCCAGGGTTAGTCTCCAAACAAAAAATAGGATTTTGTTTGTATGATGCTCTGCATATAACACTATTTAACCTTTATATTTATTTTGTGCAGCCGTCATTGGGTCTTGATCATTGTGAGAGCAAAGAAGGAGACCGTCTATTTTCTGGATCCACTGCCTGGAAATCGAGTGGTGGATGAGGACGGGAAAAACATAGTGAACAGTGCTTTAAAAATGTATAATTCACACATAGGCAGAGTAGGCCGTAAAGCACCTCTTTGGAAAACTCTGCCCGGCACTCCAAAGCAACCAAGCAGTGTAGAATGCGGGTATTATGTCATGCGCTTTATGAGAGACATCATCTTGGATCCTTCCCTGGAATTTGAGAAGATGGTAAGAAGAAAATTTTCAGATTTATTTTTATGTGGGTTTTTATATTATCAACGACAGTAAATTTAAAATACCGTCGTTGAATTTATATACTACATCGGTAAATGAAAAACAGCGTCGTCTGTGAGATTAATCTTTGTTTATGGACTGCAGTTTGCCAAGGGAAAGGATCAAGCGCCATACCCCCAAGCTGCCATTGAAGAAGTTAGGAAAGAATGGGCAGAGTTTGTTTGTGTTCATATGGAGTAGAGGAATTTTAGCATACTTAAACATTTTTATAAAATGTACAAATTTTGTTAGAATTAGACAAGTTTTTGTACAAAATTGGTTAGAATTAGACAAGTTTTTGTGCAAATTTTATGTATAATGTACATTCTTTTTTTCCCTATGAATTTCAAATAGGTTTTCATTATTTTTGAATAACGGAAATTGTGTGACCGACGTGTAATCACACTTGCAACGACATAATTATATAGAATACCGTCGTCTTTATATCTATCAAAATTCAAAATATTCAAAATAAATTTAAAATATAACCAAAAAATGCACCGTCAACGTCCCTGTAAATTTGTTGAGGTTTTCATGTTGTGAAAAACCCAAGATCATGCTGAACCAAATTTGTTGAGATTTTCATGTTGTGAAAAACCGTAGTTTCTTCAAAAAGACATTGTACACACATAACAACGTCACAGTTTTTTAAAAAGCGACGTCAAATGTTGTTAAAACGACGCTCTTGGTTCTATAGACGACGTTGTTTTCCTAATATTAGATGGCGAGAAGTTAAGAGTTTAGGTCGTGAAAAATTGTTTGTACGTCGTTTTCTGTGTAAAAATAGCCATGGTTTGAACTTTAAACAACGTTTTTTTTAAAAATTAAGTCGTTTATTATAATTTAAAACGTCGTTAATTTATTAACGCCGACGTGGTTTGTGGGTTTTATTAATAATATTTTATTCTATTTAATTCGAAATATTCATAATAAATTTAAAATAAATCCAAAAAATGCAACGTCAACTCCTATGAAGTCATTGCGATATTTTCTTCCCACTTAAGCTTTAAAAAATTAATTTTGAGTTATACAAATTTAAAATTACCACCAAAAAGAAAAATGTTTTCATGAGTCACAACATCACTTATACTTTAATGGTTTAGGGTTTAGGGTTTAGGGGGATAATGCTCCGTTTGGATGAAGGAATTGCCAATTACATAGAATTCTAAAATGACGGAATTTAGATTTCCGTCATTTCAATTTCTGGCAATTGAAGATTTCAGTGTTTGGATTTATGTATGTCGGATTTTGTAAATGACATAAATTGAAAATTGCAATGTTTGGATATCTCATGTAAATTATAAATGACAGAAATTAAATATCCGTTGTCCATGTGTTAAATGTGCGAATTCGAAATTGTTTGGGGTTGGAATTATAAGGGATCACTTATACTTTAATGGAGTTGACCAAAGCTATAAGAATTGGACATTTCATAGAGAACCTTGGAAACCAACTACTAATGCTAGTAGAAATGTTGAAGAAGATGATGACCATAGTAGGTACAGTTTTGTGTCTGAAGAAATAGAGATGGATGATAATGATTTTGGTGATTTTGGATCCGATCCTTATGAGTTTGCTAATGTGATTGGGGATGGAGATCAACCATTGTACCCTGGTTGTAGAAAGTACACCAAGTTATCGGCATTAGTGAAGTTGTATAATTTGAAGGCAAAACATGGGATGAGTGATGTATGTTTTACAGAATTATTGATACTTCAGGGCGAGTTGCTTCCAAAAGGAAATACAATACCGGCCTCTATGTATGAGGCAAAAAAGACTTTGTGTGCATTGGGGCTGAGTTATGAGAAAATCCACGCATGCCCCAATGATTGCATCTTGTATAGGAAGGAGTATGAAGATTCAACTAATTGTCCTACTTGTGGTATCTCAAGGTGGAAGGAAACCAAAGATGGATTCTTGAAAGAGGGTGTGGCAGCGAAGGTGTTGTGGTATTTTCCTCCAATTCCAAGGTTTAAAAGGATGTTTCAATCACATGAGACAGCTAAGAATTTGACTTGGCATGCTGCTAGAAAATCAATTGACGGTCAGATGTCTCATCCGGCGGATTCCCCGTCTTGGAAACTTGTTGATGATAAATGGCCCGAGTTTGGTAATGAGCCGAGAAACTTGAGATTGGCTCTTTCATCTGATGGATTCAATTCCCATAGTTCTCTAAGTAGCAGATATAGTTGCTAGCCAGTTATCTTAGTTACATATAATCTCCCACCATGGCTGTGCATGAAACGAAAGTTCATGATGTTGACTTTATTGATTTCCGGTCCTAAACAACTCGGAAATGATATAGACGTCTACTTGGAGCCTTTGATTGATGATTTAAAATCTTTGTGGGATGGGATTAGAGGAGTGTATGATGCACACATAGGAGAATACTTTACACTCAGAGCTGCATTACTGTGGACCATTAATGATTTTCCCGCCTATGGAAACTTATCTGGTTGTGTTGTTAAAGGATATAAAGCTTGTCCAATATGCGGCGATGATACACCTAGTCACAAGTTGAAAAATGGCCACAAAATTTGTTACATTGGGCATAGAAAATGGTTACCAATCAATCATCCATATAGGAGGCAATGTGCAACTTTTAATGGGAAACCTGAATATGGCACGCCTCTGGAGCCATTAACGGGAGAAGAAGTGCTGCATATGGTTGAAGATATTAATTACATATGGGGCTCGAAAAAAGGGGGAGGTGGAGGTGAAAATGATGGTGACAGAGTTCGTTGGAAGAAGAAGTCAAAATTCTTTGATCTTGAGTATTGGAAATACCTTGCAGTGAGGCATGTCCTAGATGTTATGCACATTGAGAAGAATGTTTGTGATAGTATCATTGGTACATTGTTGGAGATCCCTGGAAAAAATAAAGATGGGATTGCTGCTAGGTTAGATTTATTGAACATGGGGGTCAAAACTGATTTGCAACCCGAGTATGGAGAAAGAAGTACTCGTTTGCCTCCAAGGCCTTGGAATTTGTCAAGAGCAGAGAAGAGAGCGGTTTGCAATTCTTTCTATGGTATGAAGGTCCCTGAAGGTTATTCTTCAAATATAAAAAATCTTGTATCTTTACAAGATTCAAGACTTCTTGGCCTTAAATCACATGATTGTCATACCTTAATGCAACAATTGCTCCCTGTGGCAATTCGTTCTGTTTTGGAGAAGCCTGCAAGGTATGCAATAACTCGTTTGTGCTTTTTCTTCAATGCTATATGTGCAAAGACGGTTGATGTTTCCAAGCTAGATAAGTTGGAAGAAGATGTAGTAATTACTTTGTGTTTGCTTGAAAAATACTTTCCACCTTCATTCTTCGATATCATGGTTCATCTAGTAGTACATCTTGTCAGAGAAGTTCGTTTATGTGGGCCAGTATATTTTAGATGGATGTATCCGTTCGAAAGATATATGAAAGTTCTAAAGGGGTATGTTCAGAACCGTACTTATCCCGAAGGTTGCATTGCGGAGCGTTATATAGCTGAAGAAGCTGTATAATTTTGCACTGAACATTTATCTGATATTAGTACAATTGGAGTGCCATCAAGTCAGAAGATAGGAGTTTCAAAGCCATTATCAGGTTGCACAGTGAGCTTAGTTGATCGGGACCTGTTGAACCAAGCACATCTATATGTCTTGGAGAATACGGAGGAAGTCCTACCTTATATCGAGTATGAGTTCTATTCTTTAAGTTTCCATTTTAAATTATTCCTTATGTTTATCTTATATGTTTGGGACTGTAATGCTTGAATTTTTCGTGTCATGTAGGGAACATATGATCCACATCAAGGCCGCTTATCCAAAATTTAGAAAGAGAACAAAGTGGCTGCAAGATAAGCACAATAGCACTTTTATTCAATGGCTACAGTTCAAGGTATATGTTATTCAATAACATATTGGACTTTTAATTTTCTTCTTTCTATGTTAGATTGAATTAAGATATGATTAATTTGCAGGTTCAAAGTGAACTTGATGAGGGAGACAATCATGGGATATCAGAAAATTTAAGGTGGCTAGCAGCTGGTCCAAACATGGCCGTGCCATTATATAGGAGCTATCTTATTAAAGGTGTTAAATTTAACATCAAGGCACAAGATGATGTGCGGACAGTTCAAAATAGTGGAGTTTATTTACTTGCACATACCATGCAAGTTGCTAGTGCCAAGGATAAAAACCCAATTCTCTCAAATATGGGTTTTTATGGTGTCATTCAAGAAATTTGGGACCTTGACTACCAAAAGTTTACAATCCCAGTCTTTAGGTGTGATTGGATAGATAGTACTTCCGGCCTTGTAGTCGACGAATTTGGATTTACCCTTGTAGATTTGAGTAAAATTGGACATAGGAATGACCAATTTGTTTTGGCTTCTCAAGTCAAACAAGTATTTTTTGTTGACGACCCGATGCATCTTGGTTGATCGGTAGTGTTATCAATGCCTAATTGAGAATATAATGATGTTATTGGTGATGATGTCTTAGGTGATGTGAGAATTGAGTGTGAGCCATTTACTAGAGGGATGCCAAATGTTGACACATTTGATGAACTAGTGGGTGAGTTTGGGAGTCAAAATATTTGAGATGGGTGTGAAGATATATGGATTGAATGATGCTCTTGTAATTTATGAAATTACTTATGCCCTAAAACTGTATGACATTAATTTTGTAATAAATTGTAATGTGTTTTCTTCACTTTCATTATGCAGGTTTTGGCCACAAAACAGTCAGTACATTAAATACTGGTTCAGTATTATAAAACGACGGTCCTCATAAAACTGTGAAAAATAGACGTCTGTTTTCATAAAATTGTCAATAAAAAATGACGTTTCGGAGCATTCAACGACGGCATTGAATTTACCGACGTCTAAAAGCGAAGTAAAATGGGAGAAAGACGACGGTATTGTGAAACAGTTATTAATGATATCACGTCGGATAAGCATAAAGAGCCGACATGTAATTACAAATAACACGACTCCAGTACCATAATACCAACGTCTAAAAGGATAGATATCGAACCTGTACAATACAAAAGACGACGTCTTAGATCATGAACTCGTCCAAAACAAATCGAAAAACGTCGTCTTAAAATTTTACCACGTTGCTTGTTATATCAAAAACGAAGTAAAAAACAACAATTCACGACGTAATTTGATATCCAGATGTAAATTTATCGACGTAAAAAGATATTTGGACGTCGTTCTTTTACAAAAACAACGTTATATGGAATATCCACGTCTCTTTTTTTATTCTTCTGTCGTTAAACACATTTTTCGCGTCGATTGGCTGGAAACCTTCGCCGTCTCAGATGGATTAGACGATTACTAATTTGGTAAGGACGACGTATAAATAGAGAAACACGGCTGTCTTTTGCATGATCACGACGTTGTATATAAAATACTACGACGTTTATAGAAATAAATATGTCATAAGTCATGAGCCTATCATATTTTCCACGTCGTTTATTTTATATACAAAGAAGTGGAAAACCAATTTCACGACGGTTATGAAAATATATGCGACGTAGTATATCTTAATAACGTCGTATTTTATTTATTTAAAGACGTAGTATATTTATGTACACGACTGTGTTTGTATAAAATAGGTCGTCTATTCTTATCCTTGACAATTATTTGGCTCATTTTTCAGTATACAGACGTCAGTTTGTTTTGTTAGTGACGTTGTTTGTTGTAACAATGACGGTGATTTACCCTAACCGCTATTTCCACGTCAATATTAATGGAAAAAACGAAGTGGAAAATCTATTTCACGACGGTTATATAAAAATATTGGACGTCGTATGTTTGAATAACGTCGTAATTTATTTATTTAAAGACGTATTGTATTTATTTACACAGCGGAGTTTGTATAAAATTGGTCGTCTATTCTTCTCCACGACAATTTTTTGGTTCATTTTTCAGTATACATACGTCGGTTTTTTTTTTTGTTAATGACGTTGTTTGTTATAACAACGACGGTGATTTCGCGTCGTGGTTTGACTTTGCAAAAGATGTCGGTCGATTTTACGACGGTTTGAAAACCCGATACACGACGGTGAATTCCCGTCGTCTTTTTCCTTTTTTGTAGTAGTGACTGCTCATCTGCAGACTAAACCAGCGAACATGACTCTGTATCTAGTTTCCAGAAAATTCCACATTTAGGGCAAAAATACTATTTTTGGTACAAACACTTGTTAGAGACATTTTCTACAATGATAGCCTAGGGTTCTTAAACTAAGATTGTTACACATTGCGGCCACTATGCCAAAAAAGGCCTTTAGCAACGGATAAAATCCGTTGCCTATTACCCATAAATACCGTGGTATTCAAGCCTGTTGCCTATTCCTATGTAATAGGCAACGGATATTATCCGTAGCCTTTTTGTAGTTACAACATCGAATATTTGGTAAAATCCGATGCCTAAATGATTTCCGTGTGCCAAAAAAACGTTGACCTCCGACACCTAAACCTGAAACAGCATCAATAGTTTCAAAAGGAAGGAGGCTAAAGAGGTATTACAGCATCAGTGGTATCTACTACACTGATGCGTATTATCAATTATAACATCACAAAAACAAATAGTGATGTTGCGAATTATGTTATAAGTCATCGCTTTTTCTATTTTGTGGTCGTGAAAAGCCTCCAATAGCGCTGCTTGTTATATAAATGATGATGTTACTTCTAGTTTTAGGCATCAGTGATCATAGATGTTTGATTATTGTTTTTATCTTTCAACTCCAGTTATTTATGGAAAACTGAAGTTGTTATAAACAATAGGCATCACTTATGTAAGGAAAGTGTAGGTATTTTGCGTGTTTCACATCACACTTTACTTGGTTACTGTCTTAGTACACAAAAAATGCATCATTTCCAAATCATGTTGTGTTGCCATTGCTCATTAAAAAAATATTATATAAACAATAATTTAAATATATCCATACTTGTCTATATATATGCAAAATACTTGAATGATCCATACTTGTCACATCCAAATCACAATTTTTTCCAGCCCTACACCATAAATTATCCGTACTTGTCTATATATAAGCAAAATACTAACTAGAAAGACATGTAAAATGAAAGAATGTTTAGCTCGATCAAAAGCCATTCTAGGACATGAGTTGCCAATTCTTCTTGCACCTCATCCAATCCCATGTGAGTGTACGTGCTGTTCCGTCTAGCTCTATACTTGAAAAAGAAAAATAAGCATATGTAGAATGTAACTATTACAATTGAGTTATGACATTGTTCAACTGAAGCCAGCATCATGTAACCGGAAATAAACGAACATGAGACCTTAACGATTCACTTGTGAATAATTATGGGGAACCCAACTGCATACCACTACTAGAAAACTGGCTTTTTACGGCGTGCGATGCGCGCCGTAAATGACAATTCACGGCGTGCTACTGCGTGCCATAAAAGGCCGTGCCGTAAAAAGTATTTTTCTTTTACGGCGTGCATTGACTTGCCGCAAACGTTAAGAATGCACGCCATAAGTGAGATCTTATAAAAGTTTGGACATCTAATGAAGGCGTGTTTAGCGCGCCGTAAATAATCTTTGATGGCACACGATGCACGCCATAATAGAGTCGTTTGCTCAAATTTAAGGCATGCGAGGCACGCCGTGTTTGAGTGTTTTTTTTTATTAAAAAATAATAATTAATTTCTTGACTACCCTGATTTCTTATTAACAAATATACTTAAATCAATTATTAACCTGGACACATATGATGTTGCAAAAAGAAAAGAAGTATTACAACCAAACTTTAAATCAACAACCATTTCATTGATAACTATACCAATTCCAAATACATAATTAATGTTTGTGCACGAGTAAATAATAAGGCATCTAAACATACACAAAACTTCTATACATGGTTCAAATTCAATAATCACTGCTACAAAAATGACAATAGACGATCGGTAAACCTCGATATAGAAAAACTTGGAGCAATATACAAGCTGGATTGTTCTACCAACCATGCACCAGCAGAGGCCATATATAATCATGTATGCAATTGCTTCTGTATTCACACTGAGGAGCTAAAATGCAAAAGTCAAAGAAAAACTAATTTGAAGCTTTAGAAACAGAGAAGGGGAAAAAAAAGATTATATTGAAGCTTACCACATTGCAATCAGTGAAGTTGTTTCTGCCCAAGTTGTTT